>CM054127.1:68166558-68766558 GCA_028751855.1 Ambrosia trifida
GACAAAATTTCTTATTCTGGCATAACTGTCAACTATTTTTCAACGGTTGTCGCGTATACGTTTTTAATCGAAACGACTAACATTACTTAGCCGTTTTCCATGTTTTTCACATATTAACACATAAATCATCAAAATATTCATATTCATACTTATAATACTAATTATAAAGTGAAGTTTGATAATTTAATAAGTTTGGCTAGAAATTGCGTAACAACGTGATTTCTAGCCGAACCGTAATTTCCTACGTGTCAATTTACACATTTTCACACATATAAACACCAAGATGTTTATAAACACTTTAAGACACTTATTTTAAACATGAATTAGGTCCAAAGTTACTAATCTAAATCAGTTTTTAAAATCATACGATTTAAGCGTTAAAAGTACCGTTTTAACGGTTAGTTTCGCGTTTAAGCCATGTATAAACACATAGCAAAACACCAAACTTATTATTTAATTAAAAGCATTGTTTTTACTCTTAAAATATATATATTTATAATCTGTTCTAAATCAGATTCATAAACTCTTTGTTTCGGGTTCGGGTGTTGTAAATTAGCGAAAACCCGACTTTTTAAATGTAGAAAATTATTATAAACACATTGTTTTGATTCCATCTTTTAGCATAGATTATTTTGGTCATTATAAGGTCAAAATGACCTGTTTACTACTGATCAAAAATAACATTTCCAAAAATTCTCATTTAAATGAGATAACTACCATTCTAAGTCATTTTTAATCATTTTGAGTTATTCTAGCATGATCATATGATAGATTTTCATGTTTTCATCCAAGAACACAATATTTTCATCATCTTATAACACATTTTATGAATTCATATCAGATCTGAAAATGCATGTACAAACTTATACCTTGATCATCATAACTTGAATTTTTTAACATAGTATCAAATAAATCCACATTCAAGTTAAGAATCATAACATGCAATTTGTTATAATATTTTAATCATATTTTCATTTTTACTTCAGATTGTATTTTACTTTTTGATCATCCAAAACTAATCATAAAAATTCATACTTTTGACAACAAGATTCATCAAAATTCACTTAACAAAAACACACCATAAATTACACATCACGACACACACACACACATTTACACGACACACACATACGTTCATTTCATCTCACCATCTTCCATTTTTATACAAAAAATTGTTGTTTAAACTTTCGTTCAAAAAGCTAAGTGTTTTGGGGAACAATCTTACAAAACTCAAGCTTTTAAGACAAGAAGTAAACAAAGATTCAAGTATTCATACCCTTGAAGCATACTTGTGTTAAAAAACAAAAGATGATTAATCTCCTTGTTACACTCTTCTCCTAGCTTAAAATGCTTCAAAATACCTCTAAAACTCCAAGAATCTTCATTGTAGGTGAGTTTTTACTAGATTTCTCGAATGTTTTACAAAAATTTGATGAGAGAGGGAGGAATAAGAGGGTTCATTGCTGGAATGAAGAGAGAGAAAGGTGAGGTTGGAGTGTGGTGAAGGAAATGATGATGTTTTGCATGTATAGGTGGTGTGGGTTTTATGGGAAATAGGTAGGACACTTGGGTTCATATGGGATTAGCTAAGTGTCAAAGAACAACAAAAAAAATCTGCATTTTTGTTTTAAAATTTCCTGGTTTTGGGTGGGTATTTTATGGGTTGGGGTAATTTTGATAATTAAGGGGTATTTTAGGTGAATTAGGGGTATAAAACTTATAAAAATACACCCTAACTTAATTGTTTTAACCCAATAAATTATGAATTATTATTACCCACTAAATCTTATAATTTTTAGTGTATAATAATTATATTAGGTGCTCGACGCATAATTATGTCCAAATTGCCGGCTAAAAGCAATCATACGCGTTGTAGCGAACGCTGCGCGACAAAAGCTACAAATAAGCGTTTTTGTACGTTTCAACTAAATTTTCACTTATAAAATATTATCTTATGCTATTCCAAGCATATATTTCTGTTTCTGGTTTTATTGGCTAACCGGGTCTTCACCAACGATCGTTTTCGCGCGTTAAATCGCTACGCTGCGAAATATTGACTTTGACACATCTAGTCATATTTTAACATATAAAATAAGCTTTTGGACATAAAATTTACATTATTAACTTCAAATATTAATTATAAACACATACTTAACTTTAGTACGGTTAGTTTTCTGCTATATTGCCAGGTGTCACAATATTGACAAATCTTTTATGCATGTTTTTCAGGTAACTAATCATGAGAAGCGGGGACTTGAGGGCTAGGTTTGAGCTTGCACGGGGGTGGTACCGTCATGGATCGGTTTTTTCAGTCATTCGTCATTTCAGTATTTAAGTCATGTGTTTCCAGGCAATTTCTAAATTTCAGACAATTTTATGTTAATTTTGAATAATTTATGACATCATCCATCCTTTGATGGTATCTATTTTAACTAAATCTTGTGTGTTGCTCGAGCCTTGTGCTTGAAAACCTTTCGAACCACATCCCCGTGTTTCCACCTTGGCTGGGTGTGACATAATTACGCTTCATTTGGTCCTCACGCTCCCAAGTGAACTCGGGTCTGCGTCGAGAATTCCAATGAACTTTAACGAGCTTAACTCGGCTATGCCTCAATTTCTAGACTTTCCAGTCCATGACTTCGACTGGTTCCTCAATAAAATGGAGTTGGTCATCAATCTGGATCTCCTCTGGTGGAATGATTAACGATTCGTCCGATAGACACTTCTTGAGGTTGGACACATGGAATGCGTCATGAACTCCACTCAATTCTTGGGGCAACTTAAGGTTGGTACGCAACAGGGCCAACTCTTGCCAAGATTTCAAATGGACCAATGTATCTTGGATTCAACTTGTCGTGCTTTCCAAATCAGGGTACTCCTTTCCAAGGAGAAACTTTCAATAGGACCTTGTCGCCCACTTGAATTTCCAGAGGTTTCCTTCTCACACCAGCATAACCTTTCTGCCTATCCTGGGCAGCTTTCAAACGATCCTTGGTTTGAAAGATTTTATCTGTCGTCTCTTTGATTATCTCTGGACCGATTAACTGCTTATCCCCAACTTTTTCCCAATACAATGGCGATCGACACTTGCATCCATAAAGAGATTCGAATGGAGTGGCTTTTGTAACGCCCGTAAATTCCCGATTTGTTTAGTTTCGCTTAGTAGAGTTGTGTTTACCTTAAAAACCTTATTTTGGTTTTCGTTAAGGGGGCTCTTTGACACTTTCTAAACTCACATGGGATAACTTTGGGAACAAGTTACATGAGAATCAAAAGGGAGGGACTTAATTGTAAGTCATTACAAAATTAAAAACCCTACCTCTTCATAACTTTTCATTCACCTAACTTGGCTGCCGAACCCTACTTCCTAGTATATTATTTTCTTTTGTTTGCCCTTCTTGTCCAGCGACAACAAGGAGACAAAACTCTATCCGCGCAGAACTAAACAAGGTGTATTATTGATTCGGCCAATATATAATATGACCGATTATAATCCAGCCGATCATACTTCCGGTTGCGGTACGGGATCTTTCGGTGGTTCGTGGAACAAATAACCGGTCTCCGCAAGTCACGGCGTGTTCGGTTCTAGTTCTTAGTTAGTTCGAGGCTTCTGACGGGGCGATCCGGTGCAAGGCGGCCTCACTCTATACAACCATTAGCGTGTTGAAACCATTACGCTTCGAAGACTCTGAATCGGATCATCTATCCGTTCCTGTGATCACAGGTATCCTCCCTAGCTCCTATACACATGTTAGCAGGGTTGATTTTCAATGGTGGTTTAGAACCTATTAAACTTATGGTCTAGTTTTGGCTGTAGTCCCATGCAACGAGAAGCCGGTGCTAAGCCTTTGGAACCCGGTTGCATGAGAAGCCGCTTAAAGGTTTGGGGATCGATTTAGAGTTTAGAAGTCGAAAGGAAATTGAAACAAATTATATCAAGCATTAGCTTAATTCTTGTCCTAAACCTTGTACGGTTACGTACAATTTATTGAAAATTCTACATATTAATATTTATTCATAAGTGGATGTCAAAATATATGGACTTAATTTGTAATATATGGGTAATATGCATAATGCTTAGCGATCCATATGAACACAATTAAGGTTGGCACCTAGTTGGAGGTTGAAAGGAACTTGGTGAATAAGTTGGGCATGGGACTGTTGACAATGCAAGAAGTCATGGTAACCACCTATCATAGTCGATATTTTGGTTTGGGTCCATTATAAATGAAACCAAAGGACTCCAAATGAGGCGCATGAAACCAGGTGAGTTATCAATGATTTCATATTGGGGTGAAAGGGTCCTGCGATTTAAGAGGCTCTCTAATCACCCATATGATGAGATATAAAAATGAGTAAAGAAATTTTAAGCTAGAAGTTGGATGAATATTCAAGGCCACTTCCTTTTTTTTTTCTCTTCTTCTCTCTTCTATGCAATGAACCTCTATTAAAAGGTAAATTAATTATTATGTAGGTCCTTGATCTTATCCTAGGGTTCGTTCGTTCTTTCGGTTTTCTAGTGTTGAGAGATACAACACTACTATTAATGTGAATTCATGTGCCCTCTTTACTATTTTAAAATATTTTGGGCTAATATGCATGCTAAATAACAATACTGAATGCTTTATTTGATAACCAAGTTCTGTTTGGATTAAGTTGTGGTTTAAGTCCTATTTGATAAGCGGAATGCGCTTGATGTCTTAAACACGTAATTGGGTCTTTACTTGTTTGATCAAATTTGGTCTTGAATATTATTTTGTTTTATATAGAATACATGAATTTCTATGTGTATATACATATGAACTATGTTTGGTGACTACTTGACCTTATTAACTGGGCCATGTCAGACGTGGGATATGATTGCTCTGATCTATGGTATTGGTTTGTGTCATGGTTGTTGCTTAGTTATGTTATACTTTGTTATTATATATAATAGACTATGTAGAGAAGTTACCTGATATGTGGAACTGGGCTATGACAGACGTGGGATAGGCCTGCTTTGATCTCTAGTCTTGGTTTTGAGTCAGATTTGTTACATAGTTCATATTATATGTATTGTTATAAAATGAGCTACGATAGAGGTGAGATATGCTTGCTTTGATCTCTAGCTTTGGTTTGAATTATATTATGTGTTTATTTTTATAACCCGAGATATGATAGAAGTGGGATATGCCTACTTTAATCTCTAGCTTTGGTTTGGCCTAAGTGTACTGGATTGTATTCTGTGGTGTTTAAGTAGAATGCGCTTATTATATATTTGGTGAGTGAAGTCTTGAGGTTATACTATTTTGGTTAAACCATATTTTGACTATTTACTCAAAATCTATAAAACTTGAATTCACTCAGCTCGTCTGACTTTACATGCATATTAGTTTGATTTCAGGTTTGTTGAACAATAAAGGGACGCCTTGGCTTGCTGCAGGACTACTCAGAGGCGGTTAACATTTCGAAATAAAGAGTCTACTCTATTTATTTGAATACTATTTTCTAAACTTATTGTTTTGTTCTACAATTATGCTTTAACCCGTCATAGAAAATTTCATGTTTGGATGACTTAACTATTTACTATTCCGCTGCGTGTTTTCTGATAATAAATAAGACTTCTTGAGTATAAATTTATGGTTTTAGTCTTTGAATGCCAACTGTTTGACCCATCGGTTTTGATGGTCTTACAGCTTTGATGCTAGTGTGATAACTATTCTTATACGAGAACTCAACTAGAGATAGATGGGCATCCCAATTACCTACAAAGTCAATTACACATGCCAGAAGCATATCCTCAAGAGTTTGGTATGTCCTTTCACTTTGGCCGTCCGTCTGGGGATGGTAGGTTGTACTCATATCTAATCGAGTACCCAATGCATCATTCAGAGTCTACCAAAATCTTGAAGTAAACAGACTATCCCGATCGGAGATGATAGAAACTGGAATACCATGCCTTGATACAATCTCCTTAATGTAGAGCTTTGCCAATTTGTCCAATTTATCCGTTTCCTTAATTGGCAAAAAGTGAGAGACTTAGTAAATCGATCCACAATTACCCAAATTGTGTCATAACCGTTTGACGTCTTGGCAACTTAGTGATAAAATCCATCGAGTTTTGATCCCATTTCCACACGGGTATCTTAGGTTGCTGCAACATAACGGAGGGTTTCTGATACTCAGCTTTGACTTTAGAGCACGTGAGACACTTTCCCACGTACATAGCAATACTACCCTTGGTGTTAGGCCACAAATATAGTTCATTCAAATCCTTATACATCTTATCGGCTCATGGATGAACCGAATACCTTGACTTATGGGCCTCTTCGAGTACCAATTCCCTTAATCCACCAAACAATGGAACCAAAATCCTATTTGCAAAATACAACATTTCGTCGGTCCTTGGTTCCAATAACCTAACCATGGCATGCAAAGCTTCTTCCTTGATATTGGCTTCCTTGAGCGCCTCTTGCTGGGCTTCACGAATGTGATCTATGAGACTTGAATGAATCGTCAACCCTAGTGCGCGAACACGTAAGGTTGTGACATGTTCTTTCCAACTTAAAGAATCCACTACAATGTTTGCCTTCCCTGGATGGTACTTACTCTCACAGTCTTAATTGTTCAGCAATTCAACCCATCTTCTTTGCCTCATGTTCAAATTCTTCTGATCGAAGATGTGTTGCAAATTCTTGTGGTCCGTGAAGACAGTACACTTGGTTCCATACAAGTAATGTCTCCAAATCTTGAGCCCAAAGACGACTCCTAATTCCAAATCTTGCATAGTGTAATTCTTCTCGTGACCCATGAGTTGATGAGAAGCATACGCAATCACTTTATCATTTTGCATCAAAACACACCCGAGACCTTGGCGTGAGGAATTATAGTAGACCATAAAATCATCCGTACCTTCTGGAAGAGATAAAATCGGAGCGCTGCACAACCTTTTCTTCAACAACTGAAAGGTAGATTCTTGCTTATAACCCCATTCAACCTTCTTATCCTTCTGAGTCAAAACGGTTAAAGATTGAGCTATCTTGGAGAAGTTCTCAATAAATCGTCGATAATACCCAGCTAGTCCTAAAAATTGTCGCACTTTCGTTGGCAACTTGGGCGCTTCTCAATTCTTGATTGCTTCAATCTTTACTGAATCGACATGAATATCCTTTTCGAACTTGGAGAACTTAGCATAAAACTTCTCGCTCTTAAGTAGCTCAAGAATCAACTTCAAATGTTGCTCATGCTCCTCTTGAGTTCGTGAATATATCAATATATCATCAATAAAGACAATCATGAACTTGTCCAAATACTGCTTGCACACTCTGTTCATCAAATCCATAAATACAGCTGGTGCGTTGGTCAATCCAAAGGCATGACTAAGAACTCATAATAACCATAACGCGTCCTAAAATCCATCTTAGGTATGCTTTCCTCTTGCACACGCAACTGATGATATCCCGATCTCAGATCAATCTTTGAATAGAAGCTGGAACCGTGCAACTGATCAAACAAATCATCAATTCTGGGGAGAGGATATCGATTCTTGATGGTGAGTTTATTCAACTCACGGTAGTCTATGCACATACGGAAAGAACCATATTTCTTCTACACAAACAACACAGGTGCGCCTCATGGAGAGAAACTTGGCCGAATAAAACCCTTATCCAACAACTCTTGCAACTGACTTGAAAGCTCTTGCATCTCTGATGGCGCTAGATGATATGGAGAACGGGCAATAGGCGTAGCACCAGGAATCAAATCAATAAGAAACTCCACTTGCCTCGGAGGTGGTAATCCAGGCAATTCTTCTGGAAAGACTTCCGGAAAATCCCTCACGACAGGGATGTCTTCGATCTTCAACTCTTGGACATCTTCTGGATCACATTAGCTAGAAATGCACAATAGCCCTTGCGAAGGTACTTCTGGGCTTTCATGCAAGATATAATTCGTAATGTGGCTCGACTATTCTCTCCCTTGACCGAGAGAACTTCACCACTCGGAAGGGGGATAAGAACTAATTTTTCATGGCACACGATCTCTGCATGGTTCTTCGACAACCAATCCATGCCAACTACCATATCAAAACTACCAAACTCTATCGGTATGAAATCTAAACTAAACTTGTGGTCTCCCAAATTCAAGGTACATCCTTCGATAACTTCTTCCGACTCAATAACCTTACCGTTAGCCAATTCTATAGAATAGCGTGTACCCAACCTACTAGATTCTACCCCGACGGTTTGCTTAAAGTCGGTTGACACAAAAATAAAATTAGCACCAGTATCGAAAAGTACGAAATCATAAATGTTGTTAACAAGGAACATACCGGTAACGACATTGGGATCCTCACGAGCATCACCGTCTCCAATCACAAAAGCTCCCCTTCGAGCCTGATTCTTCAACTTGGGGAAGTCCTTCTTGAAATGATCAGTAGCACCACATTCATAACATCCTGGTTTTCCAGCAGGATCACCCGCAAGTCTAGCATGACAACGAGAAGTCTGATGCCCAATCTTCTTATTGTGACCGCAATAGATGCTATCACAAGATCCCACATGATGATAGTTACATTTGTTGAAAAGAGGGTGCGGTCCTTTGTACTTCCTTCGAGGCTTAGCAGTGGCAGTAGTGGTTGCAACAAATGCTTTGGGGTCTCTTATTTCTTCCCAGACCGATTTCCACCATTCTTACCTTTCCTGGTATCTGACCATTTTCTCATGTCACTCGAATTTCCACCTTTTTCGACTTCCTTCTTAAGCAATGCGCCCATACGCACCCCGCCATCCGTGAGACTGTGAGCTAGGGTGACAACACCTTGAATGGTGGTGGTTTCAGCTGCAGTTACAATCCTTTTGTACTCTAGAGTGACCATGTGGGGCATCAAACGAGATAGCTCATGAAAGTGAGTAGTGTAACAAGTGATCTCAGCTCCGGTCATAGACAAATTCCAAAACTCTTACTCAAGCTTCGGAAGCTCACTTCGGGGACAATACTTATCCATCAACATCGACTTCAAATCACCCCACGAGACACCATATGCAGCATCTCTACCGAGTGCTTGAACTTGCAGATTCCACCAAGTCGACGCCTCATCCTGGAAGGTGAAGGTAGCATACTTGACCTTCTGAACTTCAGCACATCCACTGATATCCAAGACAGATTCCATCTTCTCGATCCAACGACAAATATCGATCGCTCCTTCAGACCCACGAAAATTCCATGGCTTGCATGACATGAAAGTTTTATAGGAACAACCATGTACTGGGTTTTCAACTTCTATGTCATAGATAATGAGACATCATCAATAACAGTAAGTGATACAAGGCTAGAGAAAGCGTAGCAAATCGATATTTTACCATTCTCATTATCATCAGTCCCTCGCTGGCCATTTCCACCAGATCCACAATAGGAGTCTGAGCGGTTTGCATCATGCTACGCAATGGCTTATGCAATCACGTGGGCTAGCTCCACGGACATGGTTGGGAATGTGCCGTCCTCGGTATTGCAGGCATTCATTCGGGGCGGCATGACTTTTTTCTAATACATCAGATATAAAAAGAATGAGACAAATATTTATCAATAATATTGTCAATCATGTGCGCTCGAATAAACAATCATGATGTCCACAATAACTATAACATACACAACCATGCAACCATCATATATGATGATAACCATACACAACCACAAAATCATAGAACAAGAACAACCGGTCAGCCATGATTTCGTCATTTCATCAACTTGTTTTTGATACATAGTTTGTAATGGAAATACAAAATAAGTGGGGCACTAACGGCCCAATACAAGTCATACAAATGAAACAACCCGAAAGATGCTACTGCTGGCTAGGATAGATAATAAGAACCACAAACTACAACAACCACTAAACTACTGAGAAGGTGGGAAAATGCGGCAGCTAGAACGGCGATAGCAGCTCTCATCCTCTAATCCAGCTCATCCAACCTATGCTCAAGGATGTCCACATGCCTCCATGCCTTGACTCGCCCAAGCTCGGCCTCCATGCGTCCACGCTCAGCCTTGCCTAATCACGCTCGCAGGCTGGTAAGGTGCTCAATGATGGTAGCCCTTGTATATCCCTCAGCATGCGTATCGGCCTCTAGCTCGTCTGCTCGATCGCAGAGCTCACGAATCATGCCATCGTGTGTACCGACCATGTCACGCACTGAGTGAAGAGTGCGACGCATAGGTAAGGTACCAAGAGGACCGGGGGGCAGGAGGGTCAGCAGGGGGCTGGGAGGTCTCGCCACCATCAGCAGCAATGAAGATGTCGTCGTCAGTGTCCTCATCGTTGTAGGCCAAGTAGCCTACTACTGTAGGTAGGAAGGTTCGCTTACGGTCCTGGGACCTCATAAGAAATTTCTTCTGAGGGGCTCAGAAGACTCAGGAACATGACTGGGCTGGGCGCCACAGGCTCTGCGGGCTGGGGCCTGCGCACACGTTTCGTGGCAGTGAAAATAACGCACGTACTACCAGGAATCAAACAGCGAGGGCGGGAAGAAGACTCCGGTACATCGGCAGGCGGTGTCTCCTCCATGCGAGATGCCTCAACTGGCGGCTCCACGACCATTGGGGCTGGGTCAATGACGTCCGCAACAACTCCCTAGGCCTCACCAGCAGGGACGTCAGGCTCATCATCCGAAACGACGGGATCCAACTGCATGTCGTCTCCCACAATGTCCACATCTCATCCTCCTCGTCTCTAAATCAGCAAGGTAAGCGTCGACGTCGTCGCCACTAGACGTCTTGGGAACCATGAAGGAATCGTCCTCCGAATCCGAGATAACAATCGAGTGAGCAGGGGAAGCCATGATCTTGTCAAAATCCAAATGTACACATGTACACATATATAAGCGTCAAGAACTCATATACTATACTCGCGTGAATGCAATGTAGGAAAAAAGCATGGAACTTGGGTAATGCATCGTGATGAAAATCATTTCATGCAATGAGTACTTTTTGTTTGAAAAATCATTGTAGTTATAGTTTAGTTTTTAGAAAAAACTAGTTTGCTATAACCTTGAGCTCTGATACCAATATGTCACACCCCACCTAGGTGAAACACGAGATACGACACTAAAGGTTTTCAAGCACAAGATTTGAGCAAACATTCATACTCTTAATATTAAAAATACCAAAGTTGTTCAACAATGACAACCATCACAAAATATTATTTAAAACTAAACACATGATTATAAGTTTTTAAGACACAAAATATGATAGATGTGAATGAATGCCCAAATATATCCCAAGTTCCATCCATAGCTTTATTTACCTAAACACATGCATAAAAACTTTGTCAACATAAAGTCAGTGAGTTCACAAGTTTGAAATAGTTGAAAATGTAAAGTTTAATGAAATCCATGAATGTCTAGCTAAGACAAAGATGATAGTGAACGATCATGTGTCCATAACCAAACCTTGACGTATTGTGCATCGCACAATAAAGGCAATGTATCATCATATAAGAAATACAAGAGTGGGGCTGTCAACCCAATAGATCTATTCATGTGTTTCATGGCTAAGTCCATAGCTAATGGTTACGGTCAACTAATTACACGAGGGCTTAGTGAGTACTATAAACATATTGTCTCATGTATATCGGTCTGCTAGGAATTCATTCTAAAACTAGTAAACAATGCATGTCTTTCCCCAAAATATAAAACAATAAAAAGGGGTCGTGAAACTCACCTCATGTCCATGTGAAGTCTAGCAAATACAAGTGTCTGATAAACTAGAGAGTCAGAGCTACACTAGCTATAAATAAATGGACATCATAGGTCTATCAACAAGGGTCCATGGAATTCGTGATTAGATTGAACCAAAGGTCGAACAAGGCCGAATAGATTGGACTAGACTAGAATTCAGGGGCTTGGAAATCTTACCAAGAGGTGGTTGAATGTTGGATAGCTCCCTAGTTTCCTCCAAGTGTCCATGATGCTTCGGCTAGGGGAGAGCAAGACCCGAAAGTTTTAAGGTGAAAAGGGAATGTTTGGTGTGGCATTTGAGAGTGAAATGGAGTCCCTTTATATAGGGGTCGGCCAAGGCATGAGCAAAACAAAAGGGGAAAGGGCAAGCTCTTTGGATGGTACATTGATTAAGCATGCTAATCATGTTAGAATGAATGATAGTGACTTGTGGGGGGGGGGGGGGGCACGGGGGTTTCTTTGGTCTTGGCCGATTGGGATTGGGTGAGGACATAAGGGGAAAGGTTGACTTAACAAGGGGTGGGTTATAGGCTTGTTTTAGAGTCTATTTTGGGGTAACTTACAAACATTCCTTGAGTTGTTTCCTTGGTTTCATGTGGCCACAAAAGATGGACAAAAGAAGGTGACTATATCTTTGTGAAAGTGATGTATGAGAGAAGTCTTGCCTTGTCCCTTTCCTTGATGTGTTGGCCGATGATGTTCAAAAAAAATGGAAGGCTTCTCATGCTAATTACTTAGTGTAGGTTCTTTGTCATGTAGCTTTTCTAATGCAATGGATAGCAACATCCATGTGATGTGTGTGTTGTTCCTTGTTGGCCGATGCATAGAGGTAGGATAAACACTAATGTGGTAAAGGATTATAGAAGCTTTAAGAGGTGTAAGGATAGCTTAGGTCCTAATGGGTATAAACCTCTTAGAGTTGTACAATGATAGTGATTGTTGAGGGGTTACATGCTTCGGCCGATTATGTCAAGGATCAGGAGATTTGTTTTCTTGTCTTGGAGTGCCTATATGTCGAGTCCACGTCAAGAGTTCTTGGCGGGGACATCAAGGGTGACATCAAGGGGTAAGGTTGGGTCTTAGGGATGCTATTATAGAAGTAAGAAATGGTTTCATTAGTCTAGTTGAAACAATTAAAGATTGTGCATCCAATTGTGTGAGTTGCCGTGTATATGTGCTCCTATATTGGTGATATAGTTGTGATTTGGTTAGGATACCATTGTGATAGACCTTAGTGATATTAGAGAGTGTTTTAGCCGAGTGTCTTAAGGTCTTAGGTAATCCAATGAAATGTGATAGGCTTTTAATACAAAAGGGTTAAGTTTATTGATTTATAACTTAAGTTAATGTGGGTTCAGTTGACCAATGTCCACTTAACTTTGTTAAGGGTGGTATGGCGACATCATCATGTATTTGTTTCATAGTTATCGGGTTTGCGAGTACTTGTTCTTTGGGCTATAGTTCATGTTGGTCGTTGAATCCATTTACATGTGTTAGGGTGTAGCAACCTCATGAAATGCTTGTTTGGTGAGTTGTCTATGACTAAACAAGTGCACCATGTTGAGTTTTCTGATTAACTCTTGCTTCACTAGACTTGGGGGGGGGGGGGTAATAGTGTATGAAAAATGTATAAGGATGCACATAGATAACAATAATAATTAAAAATGTACGGATGTTGACCTAGTTTGTTGACTGTTGTCACAATGTACATGCATATCCATACACACATGCACACATACACACACACACACACACATATATATATATATATATATATATATTCCAATACACACCCATAAGTGTTCATGTCCATGAGATTTACACTCACACATACATATACATATATGAATGTACTTGGGTACATCCATACACATCAATACCTATGTTCATGAATTTGTCATACACATATATAAATATTATATATATGCATACGCGCGTATATATACACACACAAACACATATCTTGCATACGTACATATATATCTCAACACACTCATACATGTAGAATATACAAGCGTCCATGTAAACATAAATCAAAACACACATACATGTCTATGTATAATACATGCATACACACACACACACACATATATATATATATATAAAGCAAAACTTGAATACATTTTCATATTACTAGTTTCTAGTGGGTGTGTTACATGATATGATTCTTACTTGGGTGAACACTAGAGTTTGGAAAAATAAACATAACAAAGTGGATAAGTGACCATGCCTCTTGGTCTTGCAAGAATAGCTTGGAACTAGAAGAATGTTAAGTGTGTGTGTGTGTGTGTGTGTGTGTTTGCAAGTGGAATTGAGAGGTGAAACAAATAAATAAGGTTCAAGTTTTGGGCTTCTATTTATAGAGGAAAGAAAGGGAGAGAGATTAAGAGAGAAAGAGAGCCGAGAGAGAGGGGGCGGTGAGAGGGAGAGAGAGGGAAAAAGAGAGGAAAGTGGGGGAGGCTTCCATCTTGGGTAAGTCAACTTCCATGGATCAAGAGGATTAAGTTACCTTGTTTGTGTAAAGTCTTTCAAGGGATTTACTTCAAATCAAGAAGATTTGTTATCCTAATCACATCAGGTGAGGTTGACTATCAAAGGATTATGTTAGGTGTAATCTTCACAATGTGACTAAACCTAAGATTATCATCTAACTTCTTTCCATAATGTGACTAATGAGGGTTGATGTGATTAGTCTTAGGATTAAAAAAAGAACGTGTATGGTCATAGGGGGCGACGGTTTAGAAGGGAGGAAGAAGAGAGGTGGGTGTTAATTTGTTAAGGAGATCATCAATGGTTTTTGGTGATTCAAGAAATCGTACCATTTTTGTGTACAACCATGATTATGTTTGCAAGATATTAAACATGAATGACTAATACTTTGATTAAACAAAGTAGAAGTCCATGGCTAGCTAAACAATCCATATGAATGACTAATAAAGTGTTCTAGGATTTGGTGTTTAAAAACAAAAAGAATATTAAATGGGGAGGGGGTGGCGGCGGCTTGAAGCTTCCAATGAGGGATCACTTGTGCTAATTTGGGAATGTAACCTAGTATGGATTATGGTGTTTAAGGAACCTATCCATAATTTCTTACTAATCACATCATTTGTAAGTCTTGGGTGGGACAATGGTTGACTAAACATAGAATCAAGGTGGGATTATGTGAGTAATGTTATGATACACTTTAGGACCTTCTTGTGTTATGTGATGGATGGACAAGGTGGATATTGGTGGTGTTGTGCTTGGGGCCAAAAAAGAAAAGAAAGAAAAGGAAGAGGAAGGTGGGATAGGATGGTGGTGATGTGGTGGTGGTTATTTTCGGTTAGTATGCTTTATAAATCCATGTGTTGATTAATTGTTCTACCATTTTTAGTTAAACACAAAATCAAGATTAGATTGTTCATTAAAGAAGAGACAAAATGCATGTAAGACATATATTAAATGTGTTCTTCTCATGTTA
This sequence comes from Ambrosia trifida, assembly GCA_028751855.1. NCBI lineage: Eukaryota > Viridiplantae > Streptophyta > Magnoliopsida > Asterales > Asteraceae > Ambrosia > Ambrosia trifida. The sequence goes on from CM054127.1 coordinate 68,181,727, forward strand.
TCATTTCATCCTCATGCACACTCATGTGCATATATATATATATATATATATATATATATATATATATATATATCGCATACATATTTATGTAGGTTAGGAAATTTTTATTTTTGAAGACATAGTCATAATTTCGTATTATATATATATATATATATATATATTAAAACATTTGCCAATACGTATCTAAATAAATGAACATATACACATGTGTTTAGAAAAATAGATAATAATTGTTTAAACTCGTGTCACCAATGCTCGTTGATATGGGTGAAATTGTACTTGTTCGGTCCTTGCTAGACTTTCTCGGGGGACTTGTGCGTATAAAATGATATCTAATATGTGTATTAAATTAAACGTTGACTAGAAAGTGTACGGATTTTGACCTGATAAATTGGCGGGTGTCACATATAACCGGCTAAATAACTAGTTTTTCAATGCCATTGCTAATGCAAGTTATTAATCTTAATAACTTCACAATATATACTATCTTAACCTAACCCTCAAGTAGTCGTATATCTCTCTTACATCTCTCAGACTGCACACGTATCAATTTGTTAATATGGAACATGTTCTCTTGATTGAATTTCTGCTTAGAAGTTTTTAGACATCAAGAACTTATAAATAGTCGCCCACCAATTCCTGCTTGAGGACCCATCTCAAATCTCTTATCAAATCAAAGCCTTAGGTGATAAGTTTCGTACGTTACCGCAATATATAGATATTAAACTACATATGAATGTGTATCTTTTTGCATATGTTAGGTGACATGTTCAGGTTCATTACATATCATACACTAATATTTTGTTTTCTTGTTTGTATAATTAGATTTTATTAATGCCGACATTCAATGATCACCACTCGATAAACTTTAAACCGGTGATATCTTAGCGTATACTTATATCCCTAGAAACTAAAAATGGGTATCCTAAGTAATTGCAATAATCGGATTCCCTAACAATGGCGAAATATTTCGGAGATTTTAATGAACAAGACGTTCTTTTATTTGTTGACAATATCTTTTGTTTTGTCCGAACAGGATCTGAAGTATCCGCCTTGTTGGGTAGATTGCCTCGATCAAGAAAATAATCAGTAAAAAATATCCATACAACTTCATCTCCCAATCAACGTTGTCGACCGTATTGAAGTTTATTCGCCACAAAAACAACCTCTATCTATGAATAAAAAGTGTTCGGGTTTTATTTCAGTCTTTCAATATTTTCATGACCATGATATGCTAAAAAGGGTGTTGTAGGCTGACTGTTAACTATTCATAGGATTTCAGAAGATAACCTCGCCTCAGGTAACTGTTAATTAAAATTATGTATTGATCATAATACCCCTTAATTAGATCTATTGCATATTAAGGACATTGTATATTTAAATTTTGTGTCAATTTATATTTTTATGGATCTATATGTTTACTATATATTTCTTTAGGCCTTGAATTAATTTTGTTCCTTTTAATTTCATGTGAATGGCATTCACATATTTTACCAAACATATTTGTAATATTTTTAAGAACTGGCATCTTGTTATTGTTTGTTTACCACTTATTGTATAAAATAAAATATTGACCAAAATTAAAGATTTAACACTATTGAGTTGAGATTTAATACAATCTAAAATTCAAAGGCTTTAAGGGATTCGTTGAGTCAACAAGAAATAATCATAATTATATATAATGCATAAGAACCCGATTATTAGTTTGATTTTTACAAAGTTGTATTTCATCATTTAGAAAGGTTAATTCATGAGTTTTCGTTAGTAAAAAGTTATTACAAATCCATGTTAAAGGTTAAGACAAAGCAAATATAACCGGCTAAATAACTAGCTTTTCGATGCCATTACTAATGCCAGTTATTAGTCTTAATAACTTCCCGATATATACTATCTTAACCTAACCCTCAAGTAGTCGTATATCTCTCTTACATCTCTCAGATTGCACACGTATCAATTCGTTAATATGGAACATGTTCTCTTGATTACATTTCTACTTAGAAGTTCTTAGACATCAAGAACTTATAAATATCTCCCACCAATTCCTGCTCGACAACCTTTCTCAAATCTCTTATCAAATCGAAGCATCAGGTGATAAGTTTCGTACGTTACCGCAATACATACATACTAAAATACATATGCTTGTGTATCTTCTTGCATATGTTATACGACATGTTCAGGTTCATTACACTGCATACACTAATATTTTGTTTTCTTGCTTGTATAATTAGATTTTATTAATGCCGACATTCAATGATCACCACTCGATAAATTTTAAATCGGTGATATCTTAGCGTACACTTATAATCATTTGATCAAGACAATAATCAATCAAAAATATCCATACAACCTCGTCTCCCGATCAACGCCGCCGACTGCATTGCAGTTTATTCGCCGCAACAACATCCGTTTGTGAATAAAAGGTGTTTTGGTTTAATTTCAGTCTTTCAATATTTTCATGACCATGATATGCTAAAAAGGGTGTTGTAGACTGATTGTTAACTATTCATTGGATTAAAGAAGATAACCTCGCCTCATGTAACTGTTAATCAAAATTATGTATTGATCATAATACCCCTTAATTAGATCTATTGCATATTAAGTATGTTTTATATTTAAATTTTGTGTTAATTTATATTTTTGTGGATCTATATGTTTACTATATATTTCTTTAGGCCTTGAATTAATTTTGTTCCTTTTAATTTCATGTGAATGGCATTTACATATTTTACCAAACATATTTGTAATATTTTTAAGAACTGGCATCTTGTTGTTGTTTATTTACCACTTAATGTATAAAATAAAATATTGACAAAAATTAAAGTTTTAACACTATTGAGTTGGGATTTAATACAATCTAAAATTCAAAGGCTTTAAAGGATTCGTTGAGTCAACAAGAAATAATAATAATTGTTTATGATGCATAAGAACTTGATTATTAGTTTGATTTTTACAAAGTTGTATTTCATCATTTAGAAAGGTTAATTCATGACTTTTCGTTAGTAAAAAGTTATTACAAATCCATGTTAAAGGTTAAGACAAAGCAAATATAACCGGCTAAATAACTAGCTTTTCGATGCCATTACTAATGCCAATTATTAGTCTTAATAACTTCACGATATATACAATCTTAACCTAACCCTCAAGTAGTCGTATATCTCTCTTACATCTCTCAGATTGCACACGTATCAATTCGTTAATATGGAACATGTTCTCTTGATTACATTTCTACTTAGATGTTCTTAGACATCAAGAACTTATAAATATCTCCCACCAATTCCTGCTCGACAACCTTTCTCAAATCTCTTATCAAATCGAAGCATCAGGTGATAAGTTTCGTACGTTACCGCAATACATACATACTAAAATACATATGCTTGTGTATCTTCTTGCATATGTTATATGACATGTTCAGGTTCATTACACAGCATACACTAATATTTTGTTTTCTTGCTTGTATAATTAGATTTTGTTAATGCCGACATTCAATGATCACCACTCGATAAATTTTAAATCGGTGATATCTTAGCGTACACTTATAATCATTTGATCAAGACAATAATCAGTCAAAAATATCCATACAACCTCATCTCCCGATCAACGCCGCCGACTGCATTGCAGTTTATTCGCCGCAACAACATCCGTTTGTGAATAAAAGGTGTTTTGGTTTAATTTCAGTCTTTCAATATTTTCATGACCATGATATGCTAAAAAGGGTGTTGTAGACTGATTGTTAACTATTCATTGGATTAAAGAAGATAACCTCGCCTCATGTAACTGTTAATCAAAATTATGTATTGATCATAATACCCCTTAATTAGATCTATTGCATATTAAGTATGTTTTATATTTAAATTTTGTGTTAATTTATATTTTTGTGGATCTATATGTTTACTATATATTTCTTTAGGCCTTGAATTAATTTTGTTCCTTTTAATTTCATGTGAATGGCATTTACATATTTTACTAAACATATTTGTAATATTTTTAAGAACTGGCATCTTGTTGTTGTTTATTTACCACTTAATGTATAAAATAAAATATTGACCAAAATTAAAGTTTTAACACTATTGAGTTGGGATTTAATACAATCTAAAATTCAAAGGCTTTAAAGGATTCGTTGAGTCAACAAGAAATAATAATAATTGTATATAATGAATAAGAACTTGATTATTAGTTTGATTTTTACAAAGTTGTATTTCATCATTTAGAATTTATTGTTCTCGTAATGTATACATTTTTAGTCCTTTACGTTGTTTTATTTTCCAGTTCATGACGATTTTCATAATTACTTTAATTATACCTATAGTTATTTTTAAGTAAACCTCAAAATCAATTTCATACATACACATCCATATACTCACACACATCTTACAGACACACACAACACACAATATATCACACACATGATTTTTATTAAACGAATTAAATGACCCATAGTTTCTACAAATAAGTACAACAAGATAGATCAACTAAACACATGATCTCTAGATTAACATACTTAAAAATATGATAAACTGTAGTTTTTTTATGACTTTTAAGTGGAGATAACTTATCGTTAGATATACAACTCGCCATTAAGGTTCATTCTAGAGCTATCTATTTATAATGTAATGCTATATTTACTATTGTCATAATTTATGCATTTTAAATCTAACTTTTTGGGTGATGTTTCAAAATGTATTTTTATAAAGATTTTCAAAATACTTGATTTAGATTAATTATATCTTCGCGCATCCCATCGAATTATCAACTACACAATTATACTTATACATGTAGATTGTCCACCCGCCACCTCGTGCGGGCTCCCCAATAGTATGTGTGTGTGTGTGTGTGTATATATATATACACTAGTAGGAATGCCCACGCGTTGCAGCGGGGGTGTCGCTATTGATAACATATTCAATTATGATGTATATTACGAATCACAACCCATTCCAAGTTTCTAACATTTTTATTACATTCAACGTATAATAGCCGTTGAACCTATAAGTCACAAACATGTAACGAAAGTGTGAAATTTTCATACGAAGAGCTACGTGTAATAAACTATTGAATTTTCATTAATTTTATAGTAACGATAAAGGTTATATAGAGAAGAGTGCACTTTACAATAATTTTTTGGGGTATTGGATTTAATCTAAAGTTTGGCCTGTTGGTCTATAATAATCCGAACTTTAACTTTGGACCAGGATAATCTCAACTAGACACGTGGGTGTCAAAAATGAACCTCCACATAAAACTTTGGATTATTTAAATCCAATACCCCTAGTTTTCTTTTCTTTTCTTTTCTTTTTTTTTTTTTTTTTTTTTTTTTTTTTGAAAAACCAATATTATTAACATGGGTAAATACAACCACAAAATAACCACCAAAACATAACAGCCCACTATTCTACTATATACCAACTTTCAGAAAAACCAACCCTCATTTTTATAGTTAGTTACAAAAACTAAGAATACACCACTGCTACTAATCAAAAGACTCCGGTTTCGATCCACATAAACCCCAGAGTTTGAATGTTATCCAAGACCAATCCAATATCCACCTTTTTTATTGAAACACTGCTTTATTTCCAGCTTTTCAGATGGTCCAAGCTGCAATTAACGTTATGGATTGCACCATCCACTTCTTAATCTTCAATTACCTCATGAATGTTAATGAGATCCTTCATGGGAGGAGAGAACACCATGAAGACACTCTTTACCAAATGATGAAATAAATAGATGATCAAAATTTTCATCCCCTTAACACAATGGACATAGACGTGAGTGAATACCAATACCATCTATTCCACTGAAATCATAGCTATCAAAAACGAAGTAGGAGTAGCAAGCAATGACCAAATGGACCCAACAGAGAAACCCCAATCATGAGAAAGGCTCCATTTTCACCCATCCAGGCCACCCCTTTAACTGCACACTGCCTAACAACGTCATTATCCTCTATATCTCGTCATGTTTCAAAGAAAAAACTAGTGGCATTGATCAAAACCAAGAAAATAAAAGCCTAGAAGCCTCCGAAAATAACCTTTCATTCACTATACAGTCTTGTACTTTTTCCAGACTGATTAAGGCTGTAAATAAATACCTCATGCAACAATCCCCGACCCACTTATCCAGCTAAAAGCGACCAGTCGACCCAAACCCAATCACTGTCAAAATCAAGTTGCTTAACTGGATATTATGAGAACAGAAGTTGTTTTCAACCTTAGTAATGTTGCACCAAAAACCTGATTGACCTACATGCTTTTAGAGGAAATAATTCGAATCAACGTAGATGTTAGGATCTGAGTTTGTTTGTTTTGATTGTTTAACTAAATGATGATAATAATGGAATGAAAGTAAAATGAAAGTGCAGCGGAAAAATAAACTGTAAATCAAAACAAGAGAGTAAATGTTTTTCGATCGAATGCTTTCATTAATTCAAAGATTACAATCGTACAAGTTACTCCCCCTCAGCCTGATCACACAGTTGTTTGTCAGAGAGAATGTTTTGTGTGTGATGCAATAGAACAGTACATGCACTGTTCTATTTATAGACTGACTCAAACCACTGATGACCTAGGCTGACGTCACCTAAGACAGTGACCTCTAACAGAATAACAAACTAAAACATCTGCTATACAAACTACTGTTACATTGAAAGCACTGATAATAAACAGCTGTTAAAGATAAACTCTGATGGTCTTGTATCCACTGCTGGAGCCTAAGTGCTGTTGGTTCCAGCAGTGCTTTGGTCTTCAGTACTTGTATCTGCTGTTGCTCTTCATCAGACCTTTGGTCAGCAGTTGTTCTTCATCAGTTGTTTCCTTAGCAGTTCTTTGTATCAGCAGTTGTTGAGCAGTTGTTTGGATAGAACAGTAGTTAGGGTCAGCAGTCTTTTGGGAGAAGCAAGTTGTAAAGACTGTTTATTCAAGGATCAAATAGATAGCATGTTTTGGCTTTCCAATCATCTGTTCTTCTCCAGGTCAGCAGACCCAACAATCTCCCCCTAGAACAGATGATGCCAAAACTCAGCTTTATTCATTGATCTTTATTTCTCATCAGACTTTCTCTGATTTGACCTTTGAATTGTAATTCAAAGTTCAAGGCAAATAGGTCTTCTTCATCTCTTTCCAGATCCAGATTTAGCAGTGCTTGGTGATCTTCTGCACAAAGGCTGTAAGCATCATCCATACTGATCTTCTGAACCTTTCCATCTGACCTGAGCAGTGTCAATTCGTGGTTGTCTTTGTTGACCTTCCACTTTAGAATTTTTGAGTCAGTGGATTTGCTGAGATGAACCTTTATTCTTGATGAGTTGGGTGATGGTGGTCTTCCTATGAGTTCTCTGAGTTTCTCTGTTGTGGGATCAGAGAAATAATGGATTTGATTGAAGAGCCCTTCTTTTATAAATGTGTCAGCAAACTTTCTTTGGTCTTCCTCTGACATCTCCTTCTGCCTTTTGAACTGTCTACTTGCAGCAGCTGTGAGATCAGAGGTTTCAAGTAAGCTGTCTAGGTTGAAAGTCTGTTGGGGTCTCTTCATCATAGGCTCATCATTGTAGATTGGTTTTCTTGGAAGGCTGGGATCCTTCTTTCTATTCTCTTCTAGACTTTTATAGGTTTCAACCAATCTAAGCTCTGACCATCTGGAAACAGACCTCATCTCCCCATAATTGGCAGCTACAATCTCCTGCCTCATTCTTTTGAACTTCAAGGCTCTGACTGGGTCTCTGCCTTTGCCAAAATTGGGAATGGAGACTTTAGCTTTGGGATTTTTGGCAATTTCTTCAATTCTGATCAGTTCTTCCCTCAAAGCATGAGTAGTCCAGCCATTGAACTGCTTTTTGTTTGCTTTGTAGGGCTTGGTTGCCATTATCTGTTCAAGTAGGGATTCCCTTACCTCCTTCTCCAGATCTACACTGAGAGGCATGGTGGACATGGAATTGCTCAGGGTCTTAGCAAAGTCTTCAATCCTTCTGAGTTTGCTAAGCTCTGCTGAATGGATGCCCTGAGCAGTCCTGTCATCCTTCCCTTTGCATTTCTCCCTGATGATGGCATCCACCTGTTCACCCTTGTATTTTAGATAGGTATCAATGTTGAGGGGAACAGGGAAATTTGGGAGAGATGGGAAGGATCTTTCAGATGGCTGTTCAGTATTGTAGAAGGATTGTAATTCCCCCTTGAGTAGATCAAGTTCAAGGGGATACTGAACAACCAATGGTGTAATGGTTGGTGGTGGTCTATGGGTTGTGAATTTGGATGTATGTGGTGAGAATGATGTGAGTGGAATGGCTGTGATGGGAGGAGTGGATTGGGCAGTTGAAATGGTGGTTGGTGATGTGTGTATGTTCTCATCATGCACAACAAAGGTTGATTTTCTCTTCCTTGTGTACATGATTTTTGGTGAAGGTGATTTGGTAGCAGTGGTTGGATTAACATCTGTTGGCTTTTTAGAAGAACCAGCAGATGTTGGGGTTTTGGTTGGTGATGTAGGTTTGATGGTTGTTTGTTCAGGAGTGTGTGTTGGTTTGGTGTGACACCCGGCAACTTTCGGTAACTAACTTTTGAAAACCTAGTAAGTCTACCTTAGCGAGTCGCGCATACGTTACACACGATCGAGTCGAGTCGCACATCATTCGGGTTTTAACATACGCAAGTCTCGGGTCCCGGGAATTGGTGATCGGGCGGGAACGTGTCATTTATCATGTATTATATGTTTACAATCATTATGTGACTTGTCGGTATGTGAATATGTGCTAACATGTGTTAAAACGGGGTTTAACGCGCAAAACACACCAACTGTGGGGCTATAGGCGATTAGGCTTAAGGGGATAGCCTAATCGCATGATTAAGGGGCGAGTAGCAGGAAGCTTACAGGCGAGTAGGGCTACTCGCATGAATAGTCATGCGATTAGGCACCCTACTCGCGTATAAAACCTGCACACTCGCATGATACGTGCTGGACGACCAAAAACGCCTATAAATACCACCCTTGACCTCCAAAACATCATTTGTGCAACCCTAGCCGTCCCATAACATAACCCAACACACAAACACCCTCTGGAACTCGTTTTTGCATCAAAACCACCATTTTCAAGCTTATTCCATCATCACCTCTTCATTTCAAGGTGTGTTCTTCAAACCCAAACCTTTAAATGATTATGTTTTACTCCCTAAACGTCCAGACCTGACTTATAAATGTTTTTATCTTTGAAAATCCATTTAAAACCATTTTTAAACAAACCTACACCTTTACATGCGTTATATGTGTTATATGTGTTAAAGATAGGATTTTTAGGATTGAATCATGGTTGTTCTTATGTTATTTTGATGTTTATTGCTGAGATAAGTTAGTATGATGATGTCCTAGGAGTTTGGATGGTTTTGGTGATGTATTGTTGATATTTGGTATTTTGACCCATTTGAAGGATTTTAGAGGATTAAGGATGTTATGAGGTGTGTTGTTGATTGAATGACGTTAGGGTTTGCTCTAGGATGATGCTAGAACAGTAGGATGCTATCGGACAACGTGATTATGTGGTTAAATCTGAATATTTGCTGTTTAGGGTAAGTTCTTGCATGTTGATGTGATGTTTACATGCTAAGTTGCCATTTTGGGAAAACGCTCGCATTCGGGACTGTTAGAATGATGAAAACTTAGGGGTTTTGCTTGAAATATGTTTGTTAATGTGTTAGGATGATTATTGGATGTTTTTACATGTTTCGGATCTGATCTGGAGCGTTAAGCGCGCGAAATTGCATTGTACAGCTACTACAGGCGAGTAGCACCCTAATCGCATGACTGTATAGGCGATTAGGGGTGTACTCGCCAGTAGGAGAGGCCCACTCGTGTATAATACAGGCGATTAGACCCTGTAATCGCCTGTTGACCAGCCCTAATCACGTGTTGACTTTTCCTAATTGCTAGTTTGATTCCTAATCGCGTGTAATGCTGCTGTATGTATATTTTAACATCCCGGAACATGATTTGACGCCTAGGAACATGATAGGAACCCCGGGATTTACCCAATGACTTAGTAACACGTATTCGGACCTGTTTATGCGTTAAACGGATACTATGCTAGACTAGGTGAACTGTTGCGCGTATTAAGTGTTTAATTGCATATGTGTCATGTTGTCTTGTATTTATCTAACACGTGGATTGTCGGGTCACCAATGGGATGTCGAGTCTTGTCTTACGTTGTCTGGTTGTCGGTTAAACATGCTTTTCGAACACATAATGGTCATGGACTGGACTTAGGGACTAATGAACCCGATGGGTTATTAGTCTAACTTAACACATATCTTATGATAGGTCGCCAATAGTTGGGGCTATCATATCTCATAAACGGTTTACTCATATCACGCATACGGATTACACAACTTAAGGTGAGTTCACGGCCCCACATTTTACAGTTTTTACTTTCGGGGTGAGAAACATGCTTATAAACTCTTTTATGACTTATGACTTGTTAAACTCTTATGACTTATGACTTGTTATCACGTTATACTATGGCTTACTTATCTTACTATACGGTTCATCGAAAATCCCTTGAAACCACTAACATGGGTATATGGCGGGGAAATGTGGATAGCGCTATTGGGAACTGACAAACCCCACTCGACGGCTGGAGGCCGTGCGGGTGCATATTGTCTCTAAACAACACAAGGTCTACCGGCGATGACGGTAGCCCATAGGAATAAGGGTAACACTCGGCTTAGTCAGCAATGGTTTCACCCGTATGAGTATCTTATTCTGCGCCTAGCTAGCGTTCTTATAAAGCATAGTAGTAATTATGATGGTAACGTTTTTGAAGGATCACTGTAAACATTTAATTAAAACCTGTGAACTCACCAGCATTATATGTTGACTCTTTTAGCATGTTTTCTCAGGTCGCTAAGGTAGCAGCATATGGATAGGCGCACGTGGTCGCACTGGAGTCGTCTCGTGTCTAGGGTTTCATCTGCACGTTTTGGGATTATGAACTTTTGAACTTATGTTTTATTTATGCATGACTTTTGTAAACTTTAAATGCTTCCGCACTGTCGAATGTTGGTTTTAAACTTATGCATGGTTTTGTTTACGTATGTTTTTACATTTAGACGTCGTTTATTGTGACCGTTGACTTGGATCCTGGTATGTCACACGCCTCGCGGTAGAACTCCGCAGGTGGAAATTTGAGGGTGTGACATTTGGGTATAGTGCTTTCAGTGGTTTGGGTGGCAGTGGTTTCAGTGGCAGTGGTTTCAGCAGCAGTGGTTTTATCAACAGAGGTTTGTAACTTAGAAGGTGGTTTTCTAACATGCTTGGCAGGTCTTTTCATCCTTTTAGAGGATCCCACATCTTCAGTTTCCCTTTGTTGTTTCTTCTTGAGTTCAATCAATGACTCTGCTTTTACTTCCAAGGTGTCAGCCCTTTGTTGTTTGGACTGAGCAGCCTTTTCAGCTTCTATGTTTGCAGAGTCATCTACTGCCTTATTCTTTTCAGTGGTTTGTGGTGGTGGTGGTGCTTGATGTTGTTGTTGTGGAGCTGATTTGGTAGACTCTGGTTTCTTGGCAGACTTGGCTTGACCTTTTTGAGAAGGTGGGCAACCAAAAGGATCTAATTTTGGTAGCCTATCTCTGCCACTCTCCCCCTTTTTGGCATCATCAGCCGTGAAATCATCATCTGTTTCATCCCTGAGGATGGTGGTAGGGGCAGAGCCAGTAGTCTTCAGCAGATGGTCCTTGATGGCTTTGATGTCAGCATGGGTATCTTTGTACCTTGCATCAACCATATTTCTGATCTCAGCCATGTAGGTTTCATGTGTCTGATCAGCCAATTTTCTGTGAGCTATGATGATGGGGGAAACTGATTTCCATAACTCATTGGCTATATCAGTGGTGGATGGTTGACTCTTGGAGAGATCTGCAATTGAGCTTAGGAGAAGCTTGACATCAGATTTGATGTCAGCAACAGATGATTCAATAACAGAAACTCTTGCCGTCAATTCTTGGTATTTTGACTCATCTCCTAAATTAATAGGATCATCTGAGTCCCTACCAGTGGTAGTTTTATCTGATTCAGGCCTAATAGGTGAATCAGATGCCCCTTTTTCTTGGTACTGGGGACTTCCAACTGTTTTGGGAGACACTATGGTGACTTCAACAGTTGTTGCCTTCAAGGGAGTCTTAGCTATGAAATCACTGTCCTGATGTGAGACAGTGGTCTCTACATCAGTAGTGGCTGCTCCACTTGAAAACTCACCTAGAGTTTCATTGAACCCTGGTGGTGTAACCTCCTCTTCTGTTTGGGGGATAGCAGATTGAATATTCTCAGGCTCAGTCACTTGTTGGAGTATACTCTCAGTGACAGGTGGAAGAGAGGAACTGGGATCTTCCTGAGATTTTTCAATAGCTTCAAACAGAGGTTGCATTGTTTGTGGGACATGTGATGGTGAGAGTGGTGGAGTAAGAAGAGAGTTAGCCCTGGGAGAGGGGCTTGTGAACATATGGTCAAGTGACTCATATGCATCATGATGTGTGTCCCCTTGGCTTACAACATGATCCTTTTGAGAGGATTCATGAGGAGGTTGGTCAGGTGGAGGTATGTCCAACTGTTGTGAGGAAGTAACAACAGTGGTTTCAGGTTGCTTTTGTTGTGCAACAGAGGTTTCTTCTGGTACCTCAACATCCAGAAGCCTCATTTGTGGTTGAGTGGTGGTTTTTGTGGATGAATGTTTCTTTTTGGAAGTGGCTGGTGTGGGTTTCACAGCACTGGATGTAGTGCCATGATCACCAGGAGCAGTGGGCTCAACAACAGAGGTTTTGACAACAGTTGTTGCCTTTGTCCTCTTTGTTTGTGTTTTAGAAACTTTAGACACTTTTGACACTTTTTCTTGGGTGCTTCCACCCAGCATTCTTGTGAAAGTTTCATCAGTTAAGCTTTTCATTTGCATAGCAGCACCCTTTTTGAAAACTTTTTCAGGTAATAATTTTTGTAAAATTACACTAAGAATTCGTGGGTAAATCAGAAAAGCATTGTTTGACCCAGACTTGACTGCTTTCACATTTGATACCAAGTCCATGAACAAACCCTGGGAAAGATTGAAGTCAGAGTTTGACAACATAGCATATCCCAGATATTGCATCCTTAATGGTATTTCATTAAAGGATGTGGACTTAGCAGAGACACAAAGAAGAAGAGTATGGAAGAAAAATTTCATGACTGGAGGGAAAAACTTTTTGAAAAGAGTTGATCCAGTCATCTGACCATCATACCCTCTTTCTTGGAACTCAGTGTGAAGCTCTGTTTTAGTGAAGGAATCCTTACCTGCCAGGTCATTCAGTGTGAAGGTTGTGGATATGATATCAGGGGTAATGACGATACTGGTTTCTCCAATTTTGGAAATAATGGATGTAGGCTTTTTGTCTTGTAATAGAAACTCAGCATTCAACCAAAATTCTTGGAGTGTATCCAGATAAATGGGGGCGTTGGCGGTTAGGATGGGTAAGTATTTGGAATTGAGGAAAATGTCGATGGTGGAATGAAATGGAGTGTTGTCATCTGTTTTAATCAGATAGGGGAGACAATTGTGTGTAGCTTTGGCTTGAAGATCCATTGTAATGGATTTCGACGGGGAAAATGACTGAAGATTGATGAAGGGTTTGAGAATGAAGAAGGCGGTTTACAGTATTTTGAATACAATGAGACAGTGTAACATCTGTTGTGGTAAAACAGGGTTTTTATAGGCTCAATGAAACCGCTGATGTGGCCAAACATCTGCTTATATAAGCAGACGTGGCAATCATCTGATGGATGTAACATCTGGTGGAGAACAGCTGTTTTGGTAAACAACTGATACAAACAGCCGATGGATCCAACCGTTTTTTTTTTTTTTTTTTTTTTTTTTTTTTTTTTTTTTTTTTAAACATAGTATATATATATATATATATATGGACAGTTGTTTTATCTGAACAGATGTTCTGAAACAGATTTTTCAACTAAACAGTTGTTGTATCTGATCAGATGTTTGGAAACAGACTTTTCAACCAACAGTGGGAATGAATGAAACAGTGGTTGTTTTATCTGATCAGATGTTTGGAAACAGATTTTTCAACCAAACAGCTATTTGAAGAAAATATTTGATTTCTGAACAATTTTATTTTTTTAAAAATTTATTTGGTTAATCCATGTTTAACATGCCAATTCTGGAAATCAGATTTGTAAAGGTAGATGTGTCTAAAGCTTTTGTTAACACATCTGCCAACTGATCCTCTGTTGGAACATGGTGTAAAGAAATCAAACCTTTTTCATAGCTGTCCCTGACAAAATGATGTCTTATGTCAATGTGCTTGGTAGTGGAATGAGAGACTGGATTCTTGATGATATTTTCAGCAGCTTGGCTGTCCAACATGAGTGGAGTCCTAAGTGCAGTTATCCCAAAATCCAGTAGTTGATTCTGAAGCCACATCAGTTGGGCTGTACAGCTTGCAGCAGCAATGTATTCAGCTTCAGCTGTTGAAGTTGAAACAGCTGCCTGTTTTTTGCTTTGCCATGAAACTAAGGCATTCCCTAGAAATTGGCACCCTCCTGAAGTGGATTTTCTTGTGGTGTGACAGCCAGCAAAGTCACTATCTGAAAAACCTGAAAGCTCAATGTTTCCATTAGCAGGATACCAGATACCAAGTGTGGGAGCACCTTTGAGGTATCTGAATATCCTTTTTACAGCAATAAGGTTTGACTTTCTGGGTGAAGCCTGGGATCTGGCACAGACACAGGTAGCAAACATAATGTCTGGCCTAGATGCAGTTAGGTACAATAAAGACCCAATCATACATCTATAATGTGTTTGATCAACCAGTTCATCCTTGTCATCAATAGTGAGCAGCTTGACTGTACTCATGGGTGTGCTACATGGCTTACAATCATTCATCTCAAATCTGGTTAATAAATTCTTTACATATTTGTTTTGGTGAATGAATGTGCCATTTTGCAGTTGTTTCACTTGAAGACCAAGGAAACACTGAAGCTCACCCATGGCACTCATCTCAAACTCTGCTGTCATGAGTTTTCTGAACTCTTCACACATTTGGTTACATGTGGATCCAAAGATGATGTCATCCACATATATTTGAACAATCATTAAGTGTTTCCCTTTCCATTTAAGAAATAAAGTTTTGTCAATTTTACCTCTTGTGAAGCCAATGGATAAGAGAAATGTGGAAAGAGTTTCATACCAGGCCCTTGGTGCTTGTTTGAGTCCATACAGAGCTTTGTTGAGCTTGTAGACATAGTCAGGATGGAATGTGTCTTCAAAACCAGGTGGCTGACATACATAGACCTCCTCCTGAATTTTGCCATAAAGGAAGGCACATTTGATGTCCATCTGATACACCTTTATGTTGTGGTTGACAGCAAAGGCTAAAAAGAGTCTGATGGCCTCTAGTCTAGCTACAGGAGCAAAGGTCTCATCATAGTCTATTCCTTCTTCTTGTCTGAAGCCTTGAACCACAAGCCTGGCTTTATTCTTGACAACAATACCCCTTTCATCAGTTTTGTTTTTGAAGACCCACTTTGTTCCTATAGGACAAACATCCTTAGGAAGTGGTACAAGCTCCCATACTTGTTGTCTTTTGAACTGAAGGAGTTCTTCTTGCATGGCTTCTACCCAACTGTTGTCTTTCAGTGCCTCTTGGTACTTGACAGGTTGTGTGAGGGATAGGAAACCTGCAAAAAGACAGATATTTGAGGATTGGCTTCTTGTGAGCACACCCTCTCTGATGTTGCCAATGATCTGGTCTGGTGGATGAGCTCTTAAGTAAATAAGATCTCCTTGATATGGAACAATGGCATTTTGAGGTGATGGACAGAGATTTGGTGACTCTGTTGGTGTAACATCTGTTGGTACTTCTGTAGTGCCAACAGATGTTTGGAATGGTAATGGAGGTATGGGTCCAAGTGGTGTGAAACTTGACTGACTTTTGTCAACAGATGATTGACTTTTGTCAACAGATGATAGGTCAGTGGTAGTGAGGGGTGAAGCAGAGGTTTGAGGATAGGACTGGCCAACAGTGGTTGACACAGCTGTGGCAGAGTTTTGACAATTGTTTTGAACAGCTGCTTCCTCTGATGCAGAATAGACTTTGTAGTGACTGGGAATCACAACATCTGTTCTATAATCTTGCTGTGGAGACTGTGGAATACCTGCATTGTTAGTTTTAACAGTGATATCTTCAAATTTGAATTTATCTAAATCAAATAATTCAGCAGGGTTTGCAGGGATTTTCAGAGATGAAAGTTCATTGAACTTAACATTCAAGGTTTCTTCTATTGTCTTAGTCCTTGTGTTAAACACTTTGTAGGCCTTAGCAGTAGAAGAATATCCCAGAAAATAACCACAGTCTACTTTGGCTGCAAATTTTGAAATGGAATCTTTAAGATTTAAAATGAAACATGGGCAGCCAAAGATTTTGAAGAATGAGATTAATGGTTTGATTTTGAACAAAATTTCATAAGCAGTTTTTTGATGTCTGGGGTTGATCAAAACTCTGTTTTGAACATAGCAAGCAGTGTTTACAGCTTCTGCCCAAAAGGACAGTGGCAAACCAGAATCTGCTAGCATGGTTCTTGCAGCTTCTATAAGAGTTCTATTTTTCCTCTCAACTACCCCATTTTGTTCTGGTGTTCTTGGGATGCTGAATTGCCTCACAATCCCTTTTGACACACAGAAGTCATCTAACTCCTTATTTTTAAACTCTGTTCCATTGTCACTCCTGAAGACTTTTACTGGCAAGTCATACTGCTTTTCAACCTTGGTGACAAAGTCCTTCAATATACCTGCAGTCTCATCTTTAGAGTGTAAAAAGTAAGTCCATGTAAACCTAGAAAAATCATCAACTATGACAAGACAAAATCTTTTTCTCCTTAGACTCATGATTTTAACAGGGCCAAACAAGTCCATATGCAACAGTTGTAAGCACTGACTAGTTTTGGACTCATCAATGGATTTGTAAGAGCTTTTATGTTGTTTCCCTTTTAAGCAAGAAACACAATGCTCATCACATTTAAATTCTTTTGATGGAAGACCTCTGACAAGGCTTTGTTTTGAGAGTGTGTTGATAGTATTAAGGTTGGTATGACCCAGTCTCCTATGCCACAATTCTGTCTCCTTAGTGGAGGCAGCAGAAAACAGACAGACATTTGCCATAGGATTGTCCTTTAACATATCAACAACATACACATTGCCACTTCTATGAGCAACAAGCTGTGCTTTGCTCTCAGCAATAATGGTATCAATCTTTTTCACCACTTCTGGCCCAATAATCTTACAAGTTTTCTTTGTGAAAAATGAGCCATAACCTTTGTCACTCATTTGTGAAACACTCAGAAGATTAAACTTGAGATTATCAATAAGATTGACATTTTCAAACTTGAGTTTTCCTGCCTGTACAGTCCCTGAACCCAACACCTTACCTTTAGAATCATTACCAAAGGATATATCACCCCCTCCATGAGCCAAGAAGTCCAGAAGTAGGGCTCTACATCCTGTCATGTGCCTGGAACCTCCACTATCTACATACCAAAGACTATCTAAACAAGCAGAAGCTCCCTGCACATCAGTAAATGATTAGTTTTGGTGAGTGTCCAAAGCCAAATTGGCTTTGGATGGATCCTCAGACCTTTCAGACTCAAGTTTTGGAAGGTGATCAGTGGTTTGGACCAATTTTTGAATTAAGGTCAACAACTGCTGCTGACCATTTGCCAGTGCTTGTATGTCAGCACTTGGGGCAGCAGTTGTTTGATCACTTCCTGACAGATGATAATACCCATATGGATTTCTGTTCACTCTTGGTTTAGAGGGTCTTTTTGGCTCCTCATAAACATGTGGCAGACTGTGACATGGAGGTTGACCATAACCTCTTGGGTATTTGCTTGTGGGTGGAGCATCTGTTACTTGGACATCTCTAGAAGCAGATGTTTCAAGCCTTTTTGTAACAGATGTTTGGACAGGTGTGAAGGTCTGTTTGGGCTTTCCTTTTGGAGTACTAACCACAGGGTTTGCAAGAGTTTTTGCTTTGTATTCTTGTATTTTTACATCAAAATTTTTGAGATACAAGCACTCTTTAGTCTTATGATTCTTTTTCCCACATATTGAGCATGTGGCTTTTGAATCACATTCACTTGTTCCTTTGTTGATGTCATATGCTTTTAGAAGAAAACAGTTTTTGGTGACATGATTCTTCTTTTCACAGAAATCACAAAACAAGTTAACAGTCTTTTCTTTCTTCTTCCCCTTTTCAGGCTTCTTTTCAGCAGATGTTTGAGCATCTGCTGGAGAATCTTTCAGGGGAATGACTTTTGCCAAGGGAATGACCCTTGCCTGAGGAGCTGTTTTTCCCTCAGGGGTTTTAAAATCAACAGGTTTATAATTCTCAAGAGTATCACACTCATCAGACCAAGTAGGTTTAAATTCATACTTTTCAAGTTCAGCAAAAGATGAGGAACCTTCTGGTTTTTCAAGAACAATTTTCTTACCATTTGGTTCAGTGATTTTAATCTCTTGACCCTGCAGGTTTGTTGGTACTATCTCAACAGACTTTTGATCCTTTGTGTCAGTGTTTTCAAAAGCTGGAGCAGTGGTTGCAAAACCAAAGCCAAACTTCACATGACTTTTGGTTTGTTTGTTGAGTAGCATCTCAAAACCTCTACATGATTCCACCCATTTTTTACATTCAACTTGGGTGGACTCAAGCTCACTTTTACAACTTTGATATTTTGTTATCTAGTTTGGAGCTGGTCTTTGGTAATAGTTGCTTCATGTTTTAGACTACTAATTTCAGATTCTTTTGCAGTTAAACTTGTTTTCAAATCTTTTGTGAGTTTTTCAAATTTAACTTCATCATCCAAAATTTTCTTTCTAAGGTTTTCATTCACCTCTTTAATGTTAGCAAATGCTATCACACATTTGTCAGAACACAACTCTTTAAGAATTTGAGGAGATACCTTAGCAGCAGCCATCAATGCACAATCACACTTGCACTCACATTCATCAGATGCACTCCAGGGATCTGAGAGATTCACAACCTCTTCTTCAGGTTTCTCACCTGCAACAACTTCACTAACAATATCATCAGTCACAACATCAGATTCAGTTACCACTTCCTCAGATTCAATCTCATCAACCATAGCCATGAAACAAAAGTTCTCTGGTTCATTTTCAGCTTTGGCAACTAGTGCAAAATTCTCATCTGTTAGCTCATCAGGTAGACTGCTCCAATCAACAAAGCCTTGTGTAAAGAAGCTCTGTTGACTGGTCTCTGCAGGAGCAGAGGATGGAGCAGCAGTCGTTTGTACAGGTGGTGGAGCAACAGGTGTTTGCACATAATGGATCTGAGGAACAGTGGTTTGGACATACTGGACAGGAACAGTGTTTGAGGACTGTGCAAAATGAGCAGTGTTTTGCACATTTGGTCCAGGGGTATTATAGGAATTCTGATAAGTGTTGGTCTGTGGTCTTTGATTTGGATAGGTTATCATAGGTGTACCATGTTGACCCCTACATTCCCTAGCAAAATGACCAAACCTATGACATTTATAACACTTGATCTTTGATTTATCCAACCCCACCTTAGATCTGCCAGTCAACCCTGGAAACCTTCTCCCTGTTTTCTTGTAAAAATTATTAGTTCTTACACTGAGAAGGGCCAATTGGTGCATAATGTCCATTTCTTCCAAATCATCAGGGTCAAAGTATTTCAGGTCATCATACTCAAAGGATATGTTATCAGATGCCTGTATATCACCACCACTTGCTGTGAAAGCATAGTTAGGTGAATAAGAATCAGAGTTAAAACCTGAGTTAAAACCTGAAGTTATGTCAATAAAATGATCATAACTCTGATCCTTTGTGTTTGCAGGCACCTCATCATGACCCAAAAGTGCTGTATTCCCAAACACATAGTCATCAGACACTTTTCCAGAGTCCTGGAGCTTCTTTTTCTGGTTAAGCTCTCTTTCATAGGTCAAGAGCTTACCATGAAGCTGGGTCAGTGATAGGTCTTTAAATCCTATTGAGTTTCTCATAACAATTGCAATAGTGTCCCATTTGTCTGGTAATGATCTTAAAAACCTATGGTTCAAAGTTGAATGAGGGTAAGTAAGACCAACCAATTTTAGTTCACTAATTAAGCAGTTAAATCTCTCAAACTGTTGAGTTAATGACTCTCCTTTGACATGACTGAATGTTTCATATTGTTGGTTAAGTATTTCACGGTTGTTTTCAATAACCTCCTCTGTCCCACCAAACTGCTCTTTCAGTGCATCCCACAACTCCTTTGCACTGTTACAGTGTAACAGCCCAGCATATATATCATTGGGTAGAGCCATGGCCACGATACTGAAGGCCTTAGCATCTAGCTCAATTTTCTGAAAATCCTGGTCGGAGTAGTTTTCAAGTTTCTTTGGCTCAAACACTTTGGGATCTTCAGTACTCGGCACAGTCGGAACATGTGGTCCGAAGATAACCGACTTCCAACACCCAGTGTTTTGTTGAGCTAGAACATGGCTCATCCGACGTTGCCAGATATTGTATTCAGATCTGACAAGCATCGGTGGCTTGTTGTTCGTGCCAGTGTTATGTGGATCGTGATTGATAGAAGCCATTCTCTGATTTTTCAAAAAACAAAGTCTGTTTAACAACGGTTGAAACGAAATTAAACTATTACTCTGTTTTCAATCAAACTGACAAACGATATCAATAATTGTGAGCTGATTATTAAATTGATTTGTTAGATCGAATTTAATTGACCAAGCTCTGATACCAATTGTTAGGATCTGAGTTTGTTTGTTTTGATTGTTTAACTAAATGATGATAATAATGGAATGAAAGTAAAATGAAAGTGCAGCGGAAAAATAAACTGTAAATCAAAACAAGAGAGTAAATGTTTTTCGATCGAATGCTTTCATTAATTCAAAGATTACAATCGTACAAGTTACTCCCCCTCAGCCTGATCACACAGTTGTTTGTCAGAGAGAATGTTTTGTGTGTGATGCAATAGAACAGTACATGCACTGTTCTATTTATAGACTGACTCAAACCACTGATGACCTAGGCTGACGTCACCTAAGACAGTGACCTCTAACAGAATAACAAACTAAAACATCTGCTATACAAACTACTGTTACATTGAAAGCACTGATAATAAACAGCTGTTAAAGATAAACTCTTATGGTCTTGTATCCACTGCTGGAGCCTAAGTGCTGTTGGTTCCAGCAGTGCTTTGGTCTTCAGTACTTGTATCTGCTGTTGCTCTTCATCAGACCTTTGGTCAGCAGTTGTTCTTCATCAGTTGTTTCCTTAGCAGTTCTTTGTATCAGCAGTTGTTGAGCAGTTGTTTGGATAGAACAGTAGTTAGGGTCAGCAGTCTTTTGGGAGAAGCAAGTTGTAAAGACTGTTTATTCAAGGATCAAATAGATAGCATGTTTTGGCTTTCCAATCATCTGTTCTTCTCCAGGTCAGCAGACCCAACAGTAGAAGGGAATGTAACGCTGACACCACTCATCTCCATAACCTGTTGCACTCCGCTTTATATCACCACACCCACTTTGCTAGAAGACTGTCAATAAATTCTAAGAGTGAGCTCAACCCCAGGACCCCATAATTAGAATCTTTTATTAGAAGTAAGATTATTATAAGAAACAACCAACCTTAGTCCTTTAACTTTCTCCTCTCTCGCACTACAACCCTTCAACTTCCAAACTTAACTGCTATGTCTTACAAATGTAACAAAAATCTTTTTCTAGCAAAATCTTGTCAATGGGTTAGGTTTGTACGAATTTGACACATAATTTATATTAGGGGGACTCACCAATGTACAGTAAAAGCACATGACACAAAGCAAATACGTCTGCAAATATGTAAATTCAAAATAGATGAATTTACCTAAAGAGGTGTATGAATTAACCTTAAAATAACCCAAGGAAAGAGTACGCCAGCAATGAAGACTTGTCAATCTCATGACTTCCTTGCTGGTTGGTATCATCGTGCAATCTCTGTTACATATAAGAAACTTCTCGGGGCAATTATAATTTCTACCATTTCAAACATCTAATATGAGATGAAAACATTCACGTTTTAATTATTAAAAACTGTTTCTTGCATGAATACTCCACATAGAACTATGAAGGTTTAGACTTGTTTTAGAAACTGATTTCAAAGGTTTTCAAAGACACAAACTTGATAAAACTAGGTCTGGATCATTGGGAACCAAAATATCAACATTACAAAGGTTTAAGATAGATAACACACCTTGGATTTTGCTTAAAAGGAAGTGTAAGCTTAGGGATGTTGGGTTTTAGAGCAAAAACGAGTTCCAGTGGTGTATTATGGTGTGAGGGAGGCTTGGGACGAGTTAGGGTTGCACAAATGGTGTTTTACAAGTCAAGGGTGGTATTTATAGGTGTTTCTAGTCGTCAATGCTGCAACAGGCGATTAGGACCAGTCACAGGCGAGTAAGGTATGCAATTAGGCCTACTCGCCCCATGTACTCACCCCCAGCCCTCCTAATCGCCCTCAGCATGTTAGTTCGGGTTTTTGGGGCGTTAAACACTATTTTAACACATATAAGCACGTATTCACATAACGAAAAGTCATATAATGATTATAAACATATAATGCACGATAACTAACACGTTCACATTTGTTCACCAATTCCATGGACTCGAGATTTGCGTGTGTGCGTTAAACCCGGTGATTCTACAAATCACCAATCATTGTACACATGGTTATGGACCGACTCCCAATGATCTCGTGGATCATTTTAACGACTCCCGATGATTCCCCGAACCATCATAATGACTTAACTGACCCAATTAAGTATGTAATATGCATGACTCGCTAAGGTAGACTTACTAATTTGACCAATGTAACTAACCTGAGTTTGCCGGGTGTCACATCATCCCCCTGTTGAAAGAATTTTTGTCCCGAAAATTGCCCAAAGCCAAAAAGGAAGAGACGCAAGAAAAGAAAAATATTCCAGTTGCTACATCATCCCCATGTTGAAAGGAATCTCGACTTGAGAATCATTCAGCTTCAGCAGAGATATGTCTTGACTTGAATGCTTGCTTAGGAAATAAATGAGGATATTTAGCTTTCATCTGATCCTCCCGTTCCCACGTGAACTTCGGTCCACGAGTTGAATTCCAACGAACTTTAACAATGCGGATTTTACTCCGACAAAGTCTACGAATCTTATAATCAAGAATTTCAACCGGTTCCTCCACGATACGCAGACGATCATCCACCATGATCTCTTCGAGAGGAACAACCAAAGATTCATCATCCAAACACTTCTTAAGGCTAGAAACATGAAAGACATTATGAACATTGTTGAGCTCAGCTGGCAGATCAAGCCTATATGCCACCGGTCCAATCCATTCCAGAATTGCGAACGATCCGACATACCGAGGATTCAACTTGCAACGCTTCCCAAAGCGTATGACGCCCTTCCATGGAGATATTTTCAATAGAACCCTGTTTCCAACCTGGAAATCCAAAGGTTTGCGACGACGATCGACATAGCTCTTTTGACGATCCCGAGCTGTTGCCATGCGGTTACGAATTTGTACGATCTTTTCGGAAGTCTCGTACACAAGTTCCGGGCTGGTGAGTTGACTCTCACCCACCTCAGCCCAATAAAGAGGGGATCGGAATTTCCGTCCGTAAAGAGCCTAGAACGGAGCTGCCTTGATTTTAGAGTGGTAGCTGTTGTTGTAAGAAAATTCCACCAACGATAGATGACTTCCCAACCCTTGCCAAAATCGATCACACAACCTCAAAGCAGGTCTTCTAGCGTTTGAATCGTCTTGTAACAACCCGATTTTTTTATAATATTATTATTATTATTATTATTATTATTATTATTATTATTATTATTATTATTATTATTATTATTATTATTATTATTGAGATTGTTATGTTTTCGTAAAACGTTTTTTTTTCTTTTTTCGAGTCTTTCAACAAAAATGGATAAAGTAGTGATCTATAGCTTTTGACATGATTTTTTTTGATGTTACGTAAACTTGTAAGAAATTTTGTTTATTGCTTTTAGTGTTTAAATTTGTCTTTCATATAGATTAAAAAGAATAGCAATCTGAAAAACTATGGAAATTAAACTTAATTGAAGAATAATCATGTTATGAAATACAATTTAGATTTCATGTTGAAGAATTGTACATTTATGCAATACGTACGTTTTATATGATTTTTTTTTGTTTTGTATTGGTAAGTTAATGCGCCTATTAAAGGATTTTAGTTTGTGACCAATTAACATAAATGGTAATAAAAGAAATTTAAAGTCGGCTTACAATCAAAATGAAAACTACTAGTTAATGAATGGATAGTATATATATATACTTAAGCAAGAACCGATCATATAAAACATAACGGAAATCATTCTACAACAACCTTCCATCCCACCAAACTTTTGACGAGATCTTATCATCGCAACTTGTTGTGAAGTGAAAGATGCTATAATCGTCTCAGAGAGTTTGGCTGGTTTTATATGTTATCTCGTTGTGGAAGATGATTAAGGTATGGACTCAATAACAACTTATGTGTACGGATTTGGATTTTTCGCAACCTCCTTGTCGGAAATTCAAAGACGTTTTTATATGTTTTTGTGACCTCTAAAGTTATGTGATAGTATATGTATGTATTTAGTTATTTTATGTACATTGAATTGCCGGATATGATGCACCGAACTACCGTACCGAAAGGTGACCACTGAACCTGTAAGTCCTTCCTATACACCGATCGAGGGTGAAACGAAGCCTTCCTTATAAAGGGGTTGATACCCTTTCATATTAGGGTGCATTTCGCCTGGGCGAGCAACTCATCGGGTGAGCCGTGAACTTCTGGATGG
Source organism: Ambrosia trifida (assembly GCA_028751855.1). Lineage (NCBI taxonomy): Eukaryota > Viridiplantae > Streptophyta > Magnoliopsida > Asterales > Asteraceae > Ambrosia > Ambrosia trifida. Next base: position 68,206,611 of record CM054127.1, read on the forward strand.
GCAACCGGTCTGTGTTAGATGTTACAGAAAAGTGATTACCGAATATGACGCACCGAATATGTTTATGTGACGCACTGAATGTGATTATGTGACTCACCAAATGTGTACTAACTACTCACCGAACTACCGAATGTGACTCACCGAATGTGGCTAACCGAATGTGTTATACGTATATTGTTTGATACATATATATATATATACACATATATATATTATTAAGAAATTGTTTTATAGTTCTTGTCCCACTGAGTAATTTTTACTCAGGCGTGCATATGTGTTTTAAGTACGTTAGGTTCAGGAAAAAAATCTAAGAAGACCTAGAAGCGGGCTCAAGGGAACAAAAGACTCACATGGAATTTTATAAAAAAAATTCAATGTTTTGTATTGTAATTTAATTTTTTTTTTTTGAGAAATTGTAAAAGTTTTATTATCAATGGATTGATGTATTGAATTCTGTTTACCGTTATAGTGACACATCAGCCCTAAAACAGGCGGGGTGTTACAATTATGGTATCAGAGCTCAGACTCTTTCCTGTCGAAAAACCTTTTCTTAAATAAAACATGTGGGTATTGGGTATACGCTATAACTAAGATAATTTCACCGCTACGGATAGAATATTTTTGAGAATGGTTAATTTTCCTAATCTATAGACTTATAAAAATGTGATCTTTTATATACCGGATATAAACTCAAGTAATGAGATTCGGTTATTTCTTAGCTGTGTTAGTAAGTATTTTTTATTATTCTTTTCAATTTTGAGGACAAAATTATTTTTAAGGAGGTGATATTGTAACAGCCCGATTTTTTTTATAATAATATTATTATTATTATTATTGAGATTGTTATGTTTTTGTACAACGTTTTTTTTTTTCTTTTTTCGAGTCTTTCAACAAAAAATGGATAAAGTAGTGATCTATAGCTTTTGACATGATTTTTTTTTGATGTTACGTAAACTTGTAAGAAATTTTGTTTATTGCTTTTAGTGTTTAAATTTGTCTTTCATATAGATTAAAAAGAATAGTAAACTGAAAAACTATGGAAATTAAACTTAATGGAAGAATAATCATGTTATGGAGCACAATATATATTTTATGTTGAAGAATTGTACATTTATGCAATACGTACGTTTTATATGATTTTTTTTTAGTTTGTATAGGTAAGTTAATGCGCCTTTTAAAGGATTTTAATTTGTGACCACTCAACATAAATGGTAATAAAAGAAATTTAAAGCCGGCTTACAATCAAAATGAAAACTACTAGTTAATGAATGGATAGTATATATATATATACTTAAGCAAGAACCGATCATATAAAACATAATGGAAATCTGTTGATGTGCACATTCGACCCTTACGGGGGGGGGGGGGGGGGAATGTGCAGGCCTATATATATTTTGATTTCATTTTCAATGTAACTTTTTGTCATTTTCGTGTCTGGTTCGACCTGTTATTCTCTCTAGCGTTCTATTAACTTCTGAAACTAAGATATTTCATTGTAAACATCATTGTAAAGCTTTTATGAACATTGTTTATTAATGAAATGGATGTTAAAAGGTGAATTGTGTGTTTTGTTTACATTACTATCATTTCGTAACTGATTTAGGGATTCCACACCTAAATTGGTAGACTTGTATGATCAAATAACTTGATTTTGTCAAAACGATCCTCTACAAAGTGGTATCAGAGCCTATACGGATCATACAACTACGAATTGATAGTTTTTGAACTGATTTGGACCCAAATTTAATCAAAATTTTTCTGTTTTGAATGAATAATGGTTTTTGATGAAAATTGATTGATTCGGACTAGTGTTCATGAATAAAATCAGGAATTCTCTTTATTAAACTTGTTCCAAATCAATTCCGAAGCAAAACCTGCAAAACATCATCAAAATTCATCAATGTTTGAAAAATTGGGATCAAAATAACTAATTTTCAAAGAATAACCGTTTTTCAAATGAACAGGGCCGAACCTAGGAGAGAAAGGTCGAACGTGTAGTGTTTTGGGTCGAACCTGAGATTTTTAGGTTGAAAGTGAATCACTTTAGGTCGAACCTCGAGGTTGTGTGTGTTGTTTTGTACATTCGACCAGTATTTGGTACATTCGACCCTACGGGAGGTCGAAAGTGGGATTTTAGTGGTCGAACGTGAGTTTGTGTTTCATATTCTACATTCGAGTCAGAAGGAAGGGTCGAACTTAGAACGTTTCCACATTCGAACCTACGATTGTGAAAAAGGGTCGAACGTAGAAGCTGTTTGAAATTTTTTCTAAGTGTTTCGCATTTCGAACTTCGTAGACGATATGTGGAGCTTTCAAACAACACCTAGGCCTAATACTACACAACAACAACACGTTACTATGGATCCTTGGACTGTAGCTGCACAGAAGACGAACAGTCAACCATCTTAGCCGATCAATTACCTTGCGATGACTAGTTCGATGCCACAGACTGTTGTTCAACCTACACAACAACCCATGAATGATTATTGGGGAGTTGCAGCATCAGCGGTACACTCTCAAACTGCAAATGCTATATCTACTCTAATAAATGATTTGTCTTCAGGTAGCGGGAATCGTCCACCGAAGCTGATGGAGATGGTAAATTACAATAAATGGAAGACCAAGTTAAATATTCATTTGGAAGGAATGGGAATGGAAGGCACAGAGGCATGGCAGATGATTGCTAAGGGATATGTTGCACCGGTTTTGGAGAACACAGGTGAACCAATTCCACTTGAGAGTTTAGCTGAGGATGAGAAGAAGAAGTTTGCAGTGGAGAAGAAGGCGTTCTCCCAACTATCTCAAGCTATCAATACTGATCTTTTACATCAGTTTGGTTCATGTACTACTTTCATACAGCTTTGGGATATGTTGAAGAATCGTCATGATGGAAACGAGAAAACCAGAAAGTTGAGAATGGAAGAATTGAGGAAGGAATTTTAGAACTTCAGTTACGTGGGGAATGAGACTTTGAAGGAGTTGATTCCTAGATGTTGCCATCTTTAAACTGAATTGTCAAATTATGAAATTAAGATTCCCATGTCTGAGTTGGTCGATAAGTTTGCTGATTCTTTACCACCGTACTAGAATCAACACATTGAAGTTCTGAAAGAGAAAGATGCTTATCAATATTGGACCATCAATGAGTTGATCCAGAAGTTAGAGAATAAGGACTTGGCGGAGAAGAAAAAAGCGAGAAGAGCACAATTCCCACAAAATCCGGAATTGTATCATGCCTTGTCATCTACTTCCGTGAATAGTTCAAGTGTGGCAGGTAATGTTGCGCCACATATAGCTTGTGTGTCAAGTGTTATTGAATCACCCAGACAACGAATTAACTACCTTGCACAAACATCAACTTATCCACCAAACTACACCACAAATTCTTACATTCCCCCACAACCTCAAATGTCCACCGCATGTTATTCATCCAACACATCTCAACAACATACTTTTGTTCCTAACACTGCACAAGCATCTTCTAGCCAAAGTCCTATTGTGTTGGAAACTTCCAACATGGATAATGTAACTATTGAAGTTGCTCAGCAACACATTGCGTTGGTTTCAGCAATGGTTGCATCTTATAATGGACTGGTGGCGAGTCAGATTGGAAACAATTGTCTGACTAATGAAGATTATGCACAGATTGATAAGGAGGAGATGGAGCTTATTGATGTAACATCACACAAATTTTCTTTATATATATATATATATATATATATATATATATATAGAACACCCTCGTTTTTTCATCCGATTCATGTTTACAGTATCTTTACCATCCATTTTGTTAATTTTTTTTAAATAATGACGTATAATCAATATTAAATTGGATTGTATTAAAAATTCTAATTTAAAAACGTTAAAAAAAATGTTTGCCTGTGCCAGGATTCGAACCCGAGTCCCTGGCGGGCTAAACCTTAACCACACCACACAAACCACTACACCATTTGGTGTTTTGTGATGTTAATTAAAACCAATTAAACTTAAACCCTTTCAAGGTCCCTTAGTCAAACCTGAAAAGTCAAACGTAGTCTCCTAGTCAAGTCAAGTCAAGTCAAAGTGTTAGTAAATATGGTCTCCTAGTCAAGTCAAAGTGTTAGTAAATATCGTCTTCTAGTCAAGTCAAAGTTGTTCCTAAATTCTTGCCTAGTCAAAGTAGTCCCTAATTACAACTCCAAATTTTACACTATAAATACACTAGCCTACCATTCAACTCTTTATACCATTCAAAAAAAAAAAAAAAAAAACATTATTATCCCATCTCCCATATACTAAAGTTTTCATCCGTCATTATCTCCTCTAGCTAGTTTCGAGTTTTCCAAGGCATTATTACTAAGTGTTTGCACACTCAATAAAATGCATGAACTCATTATGCACCTAAGGTGAGTTTACATAGCCCCTTTTACCATTTCACTATTTTGGGGTGAAACATGTTACAACATTCAATTTACAATTCAATCATAAGTGTCTATGTGTTATTCTATGTTGCATTATGTCTTAAACATTACTAGGGTAAGCACATTATTCTAGCATAATCATTAACATTGATCAGCCGACGGTATACAATGATAGATCTATTGGACTGACAATCCCACCCGGATACGTGTACCTCCTTCATAGGTAGCATGGGTGATTGTTATCGAATTTATAACATAATCGAGTGAACCATGAGCGTATGGGATGGACCATAATATTCTAGTCACAAGGTTTGATTATGCACTCGATTTACCCGATTGTTTTGTTTTCACATATGGACTAGACTTGCCATGACACTCGAATTGTACAAGTTTTTATTCAATTATCAAAACCTATGTAATTCTCACCAACTTTTGTTGACCCAAAATATTTTCAAACTTAACATGTTTCAGGTTATAACATGCTCGAAGATTAGAGTTAATGCTTGAAGATGCGTAGCTAGTATTTTTCATTTTGATGTACAAATTCTTAGAACAATTGTATGTAATTTATTTAAATCATTTATTGAAAACTTATTATTTACCATGAGCTACTGAACAATCATCAATACGTGACATCCCGATGTTTCCGCCATCAGTTAGGGTGTTACAGATTGGTATCAGAGCCATGGTTATAGGGAATTAGGTTATTAAAAAAAAAAAATCTAGTCTATAACCATAGGATTTTAATCAGTACTTGCTCCTTTTACTTGCAACCTTACTTGTTTATATTCTCTATCCTACTTCTTATCCTTACTTTAGTCCCTACAAGAAGACTGCTCTCCATCACAAGATCTACTCTTAGACTAATAGGACAAATCCTCAGGTTTAGCCTGAACTACCTTGAAGATCTCGTCGAAGTTCTAGATTTTAATAACGAACACGTGCAATCTGGAAGGGTGAACGCCTGTATTCTGAGTTTTCTGTCTAGGACTGGCATTGCGCATAAATCCCAATCAGACGAGAGACCCGGATGCCTACCTGGGAATTCTCGGGATGAGTGTTCACTTATAGGCTAAAGCATGTCTTCATTATGTTATTAGAATCTAGAAGTTTTGATAAGTCAACGTTTTCGTTTATTCGTTTTAATTAATGAATAAATGATTACACTCACTTTCCTTAAACTAAGCTCTAAAATCTCAAAATTTTACAGCTTAAATCAATCTCATTTCATAATCATCTATGGATTTTACAATCACACTTCACCTTACCATCTTAGCCACTTTTTAAATATTCAACACCCTACCCAAATCATATATTTCATTTCTCCACATGTTACTTATTTTTAAAAACTATAACCTCATACCATAGCACAAACTAAAGATTTCTAAATCTTGTTGTATTTTCATTACCTAGTAACTTTACAAAGTACATATTTTTTTGTCAAAAGATGTCCTCGAACTTAAATTCAATTGTTTATTTATTGACGTAACAAACGATTTTCTATATAATGCTTTAAACTATTAAAAATCATTAATAGAACCTTGATCTTCAAAACCTAATGTCATGTTTGAAATCTCTAACTAACGGGAATATTTTGATCAAAGCCTACTTAGCTTGTACTATTTAACAACTTTTGCTTTATGTACAAAACCAATTTTGAAATTAAATTTTTTTTAATCCATAGGAATAATATCTAGTCTCTAGATTCTCCATCGACACTCACTCATTTTCAACTTGTTCAAATTTTTACAATATTTGGCATATACCACAATCATGTTTTCTTATACACTTGATTATAACCTTTGATCCAAACCCCAAAATTTACCCTGCTACATAATCTCCTTACTATAAAATAAACTCTTTATCAACTATCTTCACATTCACTATCTCTCACAACCTTGATTCTGCTTCAAGATTTTTCATCATCCTCTTAAGAACTAAATTCATATCCTTCACCTTCTCACACATGAGCTAGTTACCCATGATAACCAAACTATTGAAACTTGATTGTGTGTTGCATCAAACATAATCCTTAGTTATACATGAGGATTTGACTATCTACCATATTTGAACATTTGAAACTAGAATTCATGGAATATAAACTATTTGCTATAGACACACCTAGAGTCATTAACCTTGTCTAGGGCAACTCTATTACAACTCGTATGCTATACTTGATACTTGATTGCTTACATGTACATATTATCAATTTGCAATTCATGTGTGTAATAATTGGTACACTTAATCAAACAACTGATAGAGGATGAAGTACTTGCTCAACAGTTAGTAGAGTACCAAATAACCTACTCAACGATTGGTAGAGGTCATCATGCCTGCTCAACAGTCGGTAGAGGCCCTACAACCTGCTCAACGACTGGTAGAGGCTATCGCACCTACTCAACAATCGGTAGAGGTTCTTACTCACTGACTGGTAGAGGTCTTTTTCCTGCTCAACAGTTGGACTTATTTTTGGATACATTGTATACGATTCAATCACAAGGCTATTTTGCATTACTTACATGTGTGTTTAGAGTCATAGAAGGACACAAAACCCTAATGTAAGGTAAATTGGTGATTGCGGTCCAGAACATAATCATGAATTTACAGGTACATTAAGGTAGTGTGAAATTCTATTAAGGTTTTGGAAGATACCCCGTATGTTTTCGAAGTATCAGAGGTGTGATGGGTTAGCTGCGGTACACCCTATATATAAACACTAATGATACGTGGAAAGGGATACTGTAGGGTCAGACTAATAACAAACCCTAGTTATTTGGTAGTCCATCTCGCATTTATGGTTATCTTATACATTCCTTAAACTCTTAACCTTCTCTGAACCATAGTCACCCTAACTATCCTCAACACTATTCAAATGTTTCTTCTTAAAATAAACTTCGGGATGAAGTTCCTAAAAGTAGGGGAGACTGTAACATCACACAAATTTTCTTTATATATATATATATATATATATATATATATATATATATATATATATATATATATATATAGAACTCCCTCGTTTATTCATCTGATTCATGTTTACAGTATCTTTACCATCCATTTTGTTAATTTTTTTTGTTTAAATAATGACGTATAATCAATATTAAATTGGATTGTATTAAAAATTCTGATTTAAAAACGTTAAAAAAAATGTTTGCCTGTGCCAGGATTCGAACCCGAGTCCCTGGCGGGCTAAACCTTAACCACACCACACAAACCATACACCATTTGGTGTTTTGTGATGTTAATTAAAACCAATTAAACTTAAACCCTTTCAAGGTCCCTTAGTCAAACCTGAAAAGTCAAACGTAGTCTCCTAGTCAAGTCAAGTCAAAGTGTTAGTAAATATGGTCTTCTAGTCAAGTCAAAGTTGTTCCTAAATTCTAGCCTAGTCAAAGTAGTCCCTAATTACAACTCCAAATTTTAAACTATAAATACACTAGCCTACCATTCAACTCTTTATACCATTAAAAAAAAACATTATTATCCCATCTCCCATATACTAAAGTTTTCATCCGTCATTATCTCCTCTAGCTAGTTTCGAGTTTTCCAAGGCATTATTACTACGTGTTTGCACGCTCAATAAAACGCATGACCTCATTATGCACCTAAGGTGAGTTTACATAGCCCCTTTTACCATTTCACTATTTTGGGGTGAAACATGTTACAACATTCAATTTACAATTCAATCATAAGTGTCTATGTGTTATTCTATGTTGCATTATGTCTTAAACATTACTAGGGTAAGCACATTATTCTAGCATAATCATTAACATTGATCAGCCGACGGTATACAATGATAGATCTATTGGACTAACAATCCCACCCGGATACGTGTACCTCCTACATAGGTAGCATGGGTGATTGTTATAAAATTTATAACATAATCGAGTGAACCATGAGCGTATGGGATGGACCATAATATTCTGGTCACAAGGTTTGATTATGCACTCGATTTACCCGATTGTTTTGTTTTCACATATGGACTAGACTTGCCATGACACTCGAATTGTACAAATTTTTATTCAATTATCAAAACCTATGTAATTCTCAACACCTTTTGTTGACCCAAAATATTTTCAAACTTAACATGTTTCAGGTTATAACATGCTCGAAGATTAGAGTTAATGCTTGAAGATGCGTAGCTAGTATTTTTCATTTTGATGTACAAATTCTTAGAACAATTGTATGTAATTTATTTAAATCATTTATTGAAAACTTTTTATTTACCATGAGCTACTGAACAATCATCAATACGTGACATCCCGATGTTTTCGCCATCGGTTGGGGTGTTACAATTGATATTCAGTGGGCGTTTTCTAGTGTTATGAGAAGGGCGACCGAGTTTATTGAGAAGACCGGTAGGACTGATTTGGCAACATCACCGAATACGACATATGGCTTCAACAAAGCCAAAGTTACTTGTTTCAATTGTGGTGGTAAAGGTCATTTCAAGGTGAGAGTGCACCCAGCCAGCTCAACAAGTTAATAGAAATCCTTTCAATTCTAATTACCAAAACCGTCAATCTCAGAACCAAGTAACCTATCAAAACCAAAACAACAACAACTATCAATCACAAAACAATTACCAAAACCGACAGAACACCTCACAAAATAACTCTGCTAGACAAACAAATACATCCAAACAGACTCAAACTCAAACACCACATAACCCACCCAGAACCATTATTCTCATTTCCACACCAAATAGCCAAACCCAAACTGAAAACCAAAATCAGGCTTTGGTGATCCAAAAAGATGAAGGTTTTGACTGGACTGGGATGTACCGGGTGTTGAAGAGATTACTGCTGGAAATGTAGCTTTTGTTGCTCAGAAGATTGATTTAGAGGAGCCGGTAATAGTTGGAGATGTTTTGGAGACAGAGAAGTCTTCTGAAGTGAAGATTGAGGAGATGGTAGATGAAGCTGATATGTCTGTTGAAGAATCACAGGTTGAAAAGACTTCAGGAATGATTCTTGATTCAGTCACTGATATTCCTGATGAGCGTGATTTGATATATTGGGATTCGGAGAGTGAGCCAAATTCGGAAGCTATTGTCAATTCACAAGATGATGATATTGATCAATTCCTGGCCGAAGCTGATTTACTTATGACTCAGAAGTCATGCATAGTTAATGACGCTTTCACAAGGATTGACTACTCCAGGTTCTTTGCTGTAAAGAAAGCGCATTTTGCTTTGATGGAGATGACTGATCCTCCTAAACAAGTAAGTTCTGAATCCACTATAGATATGAACAGTGATAAATATTGTGGAACTTGTGATAGATTGATAGAGGAAAACAAGAAACTCAGGGTTCAACTTGAGAGTGCTAGAATCAACTGTCATTCTTATCGCAAAGAAGCACACGAGTTCAATAAAGTGCTTGATGGTTATAAAAAGGACATTTCTGATCTTAAGAAATCTCTTTCTTTAAAACAACTGGCCATAAACAGTTATATCAATGAACTTGAAGAAACTAAACTAGAATTGGCAACCATCAAATGCTTTGCTGAAAAGGTCAACAAAAAGCTTGAAAGTTATAAACACATTGCTTATGTGGTTGACCATATCATTGAAGAACCCTCACAACCTAGTAGTGCAAACTACAAGGTTGTTCCATCCCCAGTTTTATTTGAGAACCACACTTTCCACTCAATAACACCGGAGAGTTCAATCAAATCTGATTCTACATCGGATGATGAATCTAACACTTCTAGTGTTGGGGATCCACATTCCGATGTTAGACCGATTTTGGGATTGAATAATGAGGGAGTGACAGCAGTGACTGATGATTCACACACTGAAGATGAGAAACCTGAGAAAGAGTGTGATATTCCTATGGAAAATCACATTATCACTAATGAACCAGTTTCACCTTCTTAGTATTCTCATCCTCAGGCTAATGTGCATCGAAAGAATCAATCAATTACTAAGCAATGAGAAGAAGATTGAGAAAAATGAATCAGTTGACAAACCCGTCAAAGTATTTTTGTAGATGCGTTTTGCGACTAGTGATTGGATGTTAACATGTGTTAATAGTGCTGATGGGTAGAATGTAGAATTGGATATGGGCGAATGTAGTTAAATATGGGCGAAGGTAGAAGGCTTATGGGCGAAGGTAGATTGGAAGCTGATCAAGATACACATTCGTACCTTGTACTGGGCGAATGTGGAAGACTTCCACATTCGACCACAGTAAAGGGGCGAATGTGCAGAGTCTATATATAGTTTTTGTGTTTTTGTGAATGTAAGAGAGTTATTAGTTGTGTGTGTTTTGAGGTCAGGTTCCAGGTTTGTTTGAGAGTGTCTGTATTTGATCTAGATTAACCGTACTGTCATTGTAATCAAGTTTATGCAAAAGTTAATCTATGAAAAGCTTTGAAAATGATATTGATTGTGTTTTGATTTGAGTTTCTATCAGTTTGTTCAAAGCTAGGGTTTCCGCACCTGGTTTTGTAACTTGTATGATCAAATAATCCTGTTTTAGTCAAAATCTTTCGCTTACAAAGTGGTATCAGAGCCATACGGATCATACAACAACAAATTTGATAAACTCAGAGCTGATTTGGATATATTTTTGATCAAAATACATCTGTTTTTGCATGAAAATGGTTTTTGAGTGTTTTTGATTGATTTGAAGTTGATTTTGTGGTTAAAATCTAAAATTCCAAGTATTAAAGTTGCTCCAAATCAATTCCGAATCATAACCTGATTAAGATCATTCAAATCCACAAACTTTTGAAAATCAGAGATCAAAATAACCGTTTTTCAAAGTGTAACCGTTTTTCAAATCTGGAAATTTCTGAAAATGGGCGAACCTGGAACCTAGTGGGCGAACGTGAGTTGTGTTTGGTCGAACCTAGGAAATTTTGGGCGAACCTGGAAATTGTTGGTTAAATTTTTCACTTTCGGGACACATTTTTCCACATTCGGTTGATAAAACGGGCGAACGTGGAAAATTACTGTTCTAACCTAGAATCTTTTGGGCGAAAGTGGAAAAGTGTTAGTGTGTTTTTTACATTCTGGTGAGTTTTTACATTCGGGTGACACTGTTTGGGCGAACCTACATCAGAAGGGACGAAAGTGAAGTTTTACTGGGTGAACCTAGGCTTAGTTTTTGGAAAATTTTCTAAGTGTTGAATTTTTCGAAGTTCGTGATCATGTGGAATTTTCCGACTACTTCGAGACCAGCAACGACACAACCACAACAGCAAGTGATGGACCCATGGACGGTGGCAGCACAAAAGACGAGCACACAGTCTTCGCAACCGATTAATTACATGGCGATGACGAACTCGATGCCTCAAAGTGTAGCACCTCCATCACCACAACCTGACTACTAGGGAGTAGCAGCAGCGGTGGTAAACACTCAAACTACAAATGCTATTTCTACATTGATTAACGATTTGTCTTCAGGTAGCGGGAATCGGTCACCGAAGCTCATGGAGATACAAGAATACAATCAGTGGCAGAACAAGTTCAAAATTCACTTAGAAGGCATGGGAGTGGAGGGAGCAGAGGCATGGAGTATGATTGCTAAAGGTTACATAGGACCGATTTTGGAGAACACAGGTGAAATAATTCCGTTGGAAAGCTTAACCGAGAATGAGAAGAAGAAATATGTGGTGGAAAAGAAAGCCTTTCCCAATTGACTCAGGCAATCACAAATGATCTACTGCATCAATTTGGGACTTGTACAACGTCTAAGCAATTGTGGGATGTGCTTAAGAGGAGGCATGATGGGAATGAGAAAACTAGAAGTTTGAGGATGGATGAATTGAGAAAGGAGTTTGAGAATTTTTCTTATACTGGAAATGAAACTTTAAAAGAATTGACTCCTAGATATAGTCATTTGCTAACTGAATTGTCAAGTTATGGTATACAGATTCCTATGAAGAATTTGGTGGATAAGTTTGCAGATGCTCTACCACCTTACTGGGATCAGCATGTGGAAGTTCTCAGGGAGAAGGATGCATATCAATACTGGACTATTCAAGAGTTCATACAGAAGCTGGAAAACAAGGAAATGGAAGAGAAGAGGAAAGCTAGAAGAGCACAGGTTCCTCAGAATCCTAGCTTATACTTTGGAGGCACTTCCGTTCCTGTGAGTAACTCAAGTTCAGGAGGGATAGTTGCACCACATGTTGCTTGCATTTCCAATGTTATGGAATCACCAAAACCTACCATCAACTACATGGCACAAACTTCATCCTACTCACAACCTTCATACACACAACCACCACCACAACAACAATACAACAATTCCTACATTTCACCATTCTCCCCAATGCAACAAGCATCTCTCTATACTGCTAGCCAATCTCAACAACCAATGAACCAAGTCACTCAACCTAATCAACAACAAGTGGTTTTGGAGACTTCTAACTTGGGCAATGTGACAGTGGAAATTGCTCAACAACATATTGCACTAGGCTCAGCAATGGTTTCATCTTACAACGGACTTGTTGCTAGTCAAATTGGGAATAACAACTTAACCAACGAAGACTATGCACAGATCGACAAGGAAGAGATGGAACTCATTGATATCCAATGGGCTTTTGCAAGCATCATGAGAAGAGCAACGGAGTTTATTGAAAAGACTGGTAGAACAGATTTGGGAACTTCTCCTAACACAACCTACGGGTTCAACAAGGAGAAAGTTACATGTTTTAACTGTGGAGAAAAAGGTCACTTTAAACGTGAATGCACCCAGCCACCAAAACAAGGTAATAGAAACCCATTCAATGCAAGCTACCAGAATCGTCAACAACAAAACCAAAACCGAGTTTCTTACCAAAACAACAACAATTATCAAAACCGTCAAAATAACTCTAACAACAACCAAAACAGACAACCTAACACATCAAACCAGATCCAAAACCAATCTCCTAACAACACTAACCGAACAGTTATACCGATCACTACACCGAATGAGACACAACAGAACACGAGTCAGAATCAAGCATTGGTGACTCAACAAGATGAAAGGTTTGATTGGTCAGGATTGCAAATAGGAGTGGAGGAAATTACTACTGGTGGCAATGTGGCTTGCGTTGCTTGCAAGGTTGATATTGAAGAGTCGGTGACGGTGGATGAAAAGAAAGAAACTGAGTGTGAAAGTGATGATTCTGAGGCTGAAATGGATGTGGAGACTGAACCTGTTGAGGTTAAGGTTGAGAAAGCTAATTCTGGAATGGTGATTGATACTGTTTCTGATGTTCCTGAGGAGTGTGAATCGGTTTATTCTGATTCAGACAGTGAATCGGATACGGAAGCAAGTGTTACATCACTAGATGATGACATAGATCAGTTGCTAGCAGAAGCGGATTTTCTGATAACAAGGAAGTCGTGCATTGCTGATGATGCTTTCACCAAGATTGACTATTCCAAATTCTTTACTGGAAAGGAAGCTCATTTCGCATTGATGGCCATGACTGATCCGCCAAAACCTGTAAGTTCTGAGTCTAGTACTGATATTAAAAGTGATTAATATTGTGGCACATGTGATAGATTGACTGAGGAGAATAAACAACTCCGAGTTCAACGTGATAGTGCTATCATAAACAGTCAATCTACTCGCAAAGAGTTGAATGCTTTCAACAAGGTATTAGATGGCTACAAAAAGGACATTTCCGACTTGAAAAATACGTTATCATTAAAACAATTGGCAATTAACAACTATATCAATGAAATTGAAAATACCAAATTGGAAATGGCAGCCATAAAATGCTTTGCTGTGAAAGTAAACAAAAAGTTGGAAAGTTATAAGCACATTGCTTACGTGGTAGACCACATCATAGATGATAACACCACTAATTACAAGTCTGTGCCATCTCCGGTGCTTTTTGAAAATCATAATTATCACCAAGTTATACCGGAGAGCTTGGTAAAATCAGACTCATCATCGGAAATTGAATCTAATACCTCGAGTATTTGTGATCCTCGTTCCGATGTGAGACCGATTTTAGGCTTGAATGATGAGGGTGTTTATGCTGAAAGTGTGGATTCAGACTCAGAGAGTGATGAGACTGGTAATGACCAAACTGTTAATGCATGTGAAATTCCAAAAGAAAATCACATCATTACTACTAAACCAGTTTCACCATCTCAACATGTGCATCCGATGGCAAATGCTCATCGTGAGAAGAAGTCTGAAAAGAATGTGTTTAAAAAGAACCTTGAGAATGAACCATGTGACAAACCTGTTAAGGTGTTTTATCGGATGGAAGGATCTGATAAAATCATCTCTGATGAGGAATTTCCAATCAAAAATGCTAACTATGCTAAAATAGAAAAGATTTGGCAAGAAAGCACAATTTGGTTCCCAAAACATGAGAGAACAAATGAGATTCCACCAGCAATTTTAAAGAAATTGTATTTGGATGTTCCTCAAGAACCAAAGGTCCATGTCACAGAGTTCATTCGACCCAATAACAGAGCTAATGGTTTTCATGAGCCTACTTACTCAAAAGGACCACTTCCTGAGACTTTGAGGAATCAACAGTATAATGATCAATATCCTGTTAGATCATTTGCTCAACCAAATGCTCAATATGTTTTTGAAGAGTATCGAAAATGCTTTAAATGTGGGGAACGTGGGCATTTACTTGCTCAGTGTCCATATGTAAGGCATAAAAGACATGAGGTTGAAATGAGAAATTCCATGAGAAAACCGAGTGATCATTATGTTCCACCACACAGACGAGTTGTTCCTAAACAACAACAGTTCTATAATCAAAACAATTGTCATCAAATGAGGAACAATCGTCCAATTCAATATGATCAAAGAAATCGGATTGCTATGGAACAATCATGGAGGAAGCCTGTGGTGAACGCAACAATTGATAGGCAAAAGGTTCCACAAAAACCGATTGTCAAATCAAATGTTGGACCTAAGTCTGTTAACTCAGATAAGGTAACCAAGAAAGTTACATTTGTTAACAATGTTCAGAAACCGACTGAGAAACCAAAATCTCAGATTCGCATTCTTAAAAGATCTGAACAATCTTGGTCACCCAATGGTACTCCAGGAGCTTCTACTTTTAAGGTCAATGAGAAAAAGGAAACTGTTTTGAACAATCAGAAAAAGATTGATCCAAAACAAAAAGTTGTTGAAAATGTGAATGAGAATGTTTCTTTGAAAGCTGATGTTCAAAGGCCCAAGACTCAGGCTTGGGTCCCCCGAAAGAACTAAATGATTTACTTTTTGTGTGCAGGGAGCTTCAGCTGGCCCTATTAGCAGTCTTTGGATTGTTGATAGTGGAGCTTCAGGCCACATGACAGGGGATCTCGCATTGTTGTTCGATGTGAAAAACATCAATGGAGGGTATGTCGCATTCGCTGGAAATAAAGGTGGATATATCACAATGGAGGGGAGCGTGAGTAATGGGATAGTGAGCTTTGAGCGGATATCTTATGTGAAGCAGATAGATCATAATCTGCTGAGTGTCAGTCAAATATGTGATAAACAATTTTCTGTGCATTTTGATGACAAATCCTGCTATATTCTCAAACCGGGCTTCAAAATTCCAAAGGAGTGGATAATGTTGATGGCACCTCGCGTCAACAATCTCTATATTCTTGATATGTCCAAGGCGATGACATCACAGGGGCAAATAACATGTTTTCTATCCAAAGCGACTGAGAAAGAATCAATAATGTGGCACCGAAGAATGGGGCACATTCATCTAAGAAAATTGAATCAACTTGTGAAAAATGGACTTGTCGATGGAGTAAACGTGAAACATTTCCATCTGAGTGACAAATGGGTAAGCTGTAAGAAGGGGAAGCAACACAAACAGGCCCACAAAGTGAAGAAAGTCAACTCTGTTGAGATGCCACTTGAGCGACTGCACATGGACCTATTCGGACCGGTCAAGCGCAAAAGTCATCTTGGAGAGCTTTATTGTTTAGTTGTCACTGATGACTACTCACGATTTTCATGGGTGATGTGTTTGCAAAATAAAAGTGACACCTTTAACAACTTAAAAGTTCTGTTCACTCGATTGGAGAATCTCTACAATGTGAAGATAAAGAGAATTCGGAGTGATAATGGGACGGAGTTCAAAAATGCCAAGATGGTTGAACTTTGTGAAAGCAAAGGGATACATCATGAATATTCGGCTCCGTACACCCCACAACAGAACGGTGTTGCTGAACGAAAGAATAGGACTCTAATTGAAGCGGCTAGAACAATGCTTGCTGATTCAAATCTTCCGGTAATGTTCTGGAACGAGGCGATTTATGCAGCAAATTATACACTAAATCGGGTTCTAACAATGAAGAAGTTTGGAAAACATCTTATGAACTGTTACACCGACGAAAGCCCAACTTAGAGTATCTAGAACCTTTTGGGGCGCCATGCACGATGTTGAATCCAGGTGAGAAGTTTAGTCCTAAAGCTGAGGAGGGATATTTTGTTGGATATGCAACCCCGCTCAAACGGGTATTCAACAAGAGAACTCGTCAAGTGGAGGATTGGGCTAACGTGGAAGTTCAACGATATACTCAAAATTTGCAAGGCACGGGTCCTGATTGGATGTTTGATTACAAAGACTTCTTTGAATCATTCAATCTAGATAGTTTGGTTGAAGAAGCTGTTATCAGATTACTTTACGAGTGTGAAAACGCAACGACTTCATCGTTGGTGCGTCCAATCACCGTGAACCCCCTACCAGCTTCTAATGATACCAATGCTCCTATACAAGAGGAAGATGTGTTTCAAGAGGCTTCAACTTCATTAGACTCTTCAGAATCTGAAGTTGAACAATTTGAAGAAGTCATTCTTGAACATGCAGAAGAACCAGAGGCAATACCAGTGAACCCAACTCCAACTTCAGATGTTGCTTCATCATCAAACACGGGTCATGATCTGGATGCTGTAGAAAACTTGACTGCTCAGACGGGAGTTATTGTACCTGATTATCCGGAATCTCAGATTCATCGTATTCACCCACTGGAGCAAGTTATCGGTGATCCTGGAAGCGGTGTTATGACCAGAGGGCAGCTGAGAAGTGTTAACTCGCCAGAGAGTTTTGGTGCTTTAGCATTATATGCCAAAATTCAAAAATCTGGTAGTCAAAATGATTGGTCGTTTGCGTGTTATGTGTCGCAGGTAGAGCCAAGGACATACAAGGACGCTTTGAATGAAGATGCCTGGGTTGAAGCAATGCAGGAGGAGTTATTACAATTCTAGAAATTGGGAGTTTGGACGCTCACGGATTTGCCGCCGGGAAGGAAGAAAATAGGCACTAAATGGGTGTTTAAGTGCAAAAAGGATGATCGTGGGGTTATTGTTCGTAACAAAGCCAGATTGGTCGTGCAGGGTTTCCATCAAATCGAAGGAATTGATTACAACGAAATCTATGCACCGGTAGCACAGATTGAAGCTATTCGGATGTTCCTTGCGTTTGCTTCATACAAGAAATTCAAAGTTTATCAAATGGACGTCAAGAGCGCATTTTTGTACGGGAAAGTCAAGGAAGAGGTTTATGTCGGGCAGCCACCAGGCTTTGAGGACCCAATCCACCGGGATAAGGTCTACGTGCTGAACAAAGCTTTATATGGTTTGCACCAGGCTCCGAGACAGTGGTACGAGGAGCTAAGTACATACCTCATTTCCAAAGGATTCAAGCGCGGCCTCGTCGATTGCACCCTCTTCACGAAGAAGACGGGAGATGATTTGCTTCTAGTACAGTTTTACGTTGATGATATAATATTTGGTTCAACTAACGAGCTTTTATGCAGGGAATTCGAAACTGTTATGCAAGAAAAGTTCGAAATGAGCGCAATGGGGGAGATGCAGTTTTTCCTCAGCTTGCAGGTGGACCAAAGACCCGACGGGATCTTCATTCACCAGACGAAATACGTATCCGACATCTTGAGCCGATTCCAGATGGAGGACTCTAAGCCGATGGATACCCCGATTCAACCCAATCACGGGATTGGAGTGGACGCTAAGGGGGAGCTGACGGACCCATTTACATACAGAGCAATCATCGGATCTCTGATGTATTTAACGGCGTCTCGACCAGATATTATGTATGCAACGTGCCTCTGTGCTCGCTATCAGTCGAAGCCGAAACAAAGTCATCTGACGGCGGTCAAGCGTATCCTTCGATATCTGAAGGGTTGTCCTTCAAAAGGACTTTGGTACCCTAATGATGATGATTTTGATTTTATTGCTTTTAGTGATGCAGATTGGGGTGGCTGTGACAAAGACAGCAAATCAACTACAGCTGGTTGTCAGTTTTTAGGGAGCAGGTTAATTACCTGGCAATGCAAGAAACAGACTTCCGTGGCGCTGTCTACCTGTGAAGCTGAGTACATTGCAGCCTCAAGTTGCTGTTCGCAAGTACTCTGGATCCAACAGCAGATGGTGGATTACGGTTTGCAGTTTCTTAAAACCCCTATACACTGTGACAATGAAGCCGCAATTGCATTAACTAAAAATACTGAAAATCATTCTAAAGCGAAACATATCCGGATCAAATATCATTTTATCCGTGATTGTTACGCTAAGGAATTGATAGATATGGTCAAAATCCATACTGACTATCAACGTGCAGATTTGTTTACAAAAGCTTTTGACAGATCCCGCTTTGAATATCTTTTAAAAGTAAACAATATAAAAGAAAAACAGGATTAATCGGCACCTCGGTTTATCGCTTTTTAGTTTTAGTTTTTATTTTTTAAAATTTTGCTAATTGGGAATTTCTCTTTGCTAATTGGGAATTTCTCTTTTCTATCATAATCCTCAAAGAAGTTGATGCTTTCAAGTGGATTGTTTCTTTCAAATTTTTGTTTTGTTTTTTAGAAAAATTAAAAACCCAAAAATATGTTCTTTATTTTAGGGGGAGTCATTTTATCAGAAAAACCAAAAACATTGAAAAATTTCAAAAGACCTAAAAATTAGAAAAACCAAAATGATTTCCTGGATAAAAAGAGGAAATGATAGTACATCAGTGGGGATCTGACATAGGCAAAAGAATTGTATAGTATAATGAGACGTATGTTGATTACGTGTGATATGCTGATAGGCTTCGTAGACTAAATATTGCGTGCATTAGTGATACAAACATAACAAACTACGCGTTCGTGGCTGAACACCTCATGGGCATATGGTCTTAGTACCGTAATTTCGTTTGATAGGATTGCCAAAATCTGAGGTTTCGGGTCGTTATGTTATGGTTATCAGGGATATTCTGATTAAACTTCTGTCGTATTGATTTACGGACCTAGTTTCATCAGAATATTTGCAAAAAGAGCTTTATTGCCAAAACCGAAAGTTACTGAATTGAGGAACTTTATGTTTTATTGATCAAAGATCATTATTACATCGTATTGACTTCCTGATGCAAATCAGTGGTTAATATTAGCCTCAACCTAGTGTATACGCACATGTTACTTTGCTGCATTCATTTGCTGACCTGTACACCTCTGTGCTATATACTTTGTAAATTTTTACGGATAACTCTGGCATAATCACGCGTTACGACGAAGCTTTGTGCAATTACTTGATACGGGAGTATGTCGTGTGTGTGGGCACCACAATGTGTTAGTCTAATACATCTAACTCGTATCATTTTAAAGCATTGCGTAATTGTCTGCATGTGAGTTTAAGTGGACCACAATATCAGCAATTGCCGTGTCACATATTGTTTCTAATGATAATATTAAACAAATAGATCAACGTTGTGATCAGATTTCTCAGAAAACTGATATGATCCTCTTACCGGATATCACAAAATGTTTACTGCTTTCATTTACTTTGATGCATTTTCCTTTGTTGCATTTTATTTTTATTGTCAAAAAGATACAAAATCCAAAAAGATTTTAGGTGTGTTTTGATAAAATTTCAGAAAACCCAAAATTTTTGCATTTCTGCTTTATTTTTGATAACCGAGGATGCTTGATGGTCAATTTTTGAGATTTGATAACACCATCTGGGCTTTGTATCATTCAAAAAGTGAAAATTTGAGTTTTGGAAGTTTAACAGATTGAAAAATGTTGAACGGGATTCGAATTCGTGATTTGGTAAATTTTCAGATTTTTCCATTTCACATTCGCCCCTTAATTGGGTCGAATGTGGAAAAATCTTTACCTTCGGCCGTTCCATATTGGACGAATGTGGACATTTTATAATAAAATTTCACTTTTGGGTAATAGTTTCACCTTCGGGCCATTAATTTGGGGCGAAGGTGGAATATCCTCACATTCGCCCACTAAAACGAGCGAACGTACCTTGTCTATATATACCTGTTCCAGGTTCGAACCCTCATTCATATATTTTTCAGAATTTTTCTTCGATACCAAACCTTGTTGCTTTGATTCCTTGTTCTTGTACATTTGATTCCCTATCATCTATTGATCATTTCTATACTAATATCTTAGGTAATGGAGCCTTAACGAGATCAGAATCATCGATTTTATAACCGGACTTAGGGTTTCATATTTGGGGGTCTTAGGATGTTATTTGTTTGTTCTTTGTGATTGCATTTCAATATACATCAGTTTTAGGGGGAGAAGAGTCATAGAATTAGGATAATAACATTGTTTGATTGGTAAATTGATCGAATGAAACAGTTTTAACCTAATTCGTCTTTAAAACCGATGTAAATTGAAATTAACAAACAATTGATGATGGACGAGTGTTGATCGGCCACATTAGGACACATCCTAATCAAAATTACATATTAAAAACATGATTGGCAAAAATTTGAATTTTGGGGATAAACAGGTTTTTACCTTCGGTCCATAAAACGGGCGAAGGTGAATGTTTTGGGCGAATGAAGATTAAAACCGGGCGAATGTGTTTCTAATTCAAAGTCTTTTCATATTCGTCCAGAAAATTTTCACATTCGCACCATAAAACTCACATTCGTCCAGATCAAAAGGGGCGAATGTAGAATCTTAAAACCTTAAAAGTTTTGAATTTTTGTCGTTTTTGTATTTTGACGATTGTTTTTGATTTTGATGTGCAGATGGCTGATCAGACTGAGAACATTGAGACTCCAGTGGAGCATATTGTTTCAGATCCAAATCCAGAGAACATTCAGGAAGGTGAATCGTCAAGTACAAGCAGTTGGTTGTTTGAGAAAACACATAACTGTTGTGCTTATCTTGGCGATGTGGAAAAGAATGTAGAGTTTACTAGAATCATTGAATTTTTGAAGAGGAGCAGAGTTGTCTATGCTTTAGCTACTCCGACTATCATTTACAAAGATATCATTGAAGACTTCTACAAGAACGCGAAGTATGACTTCTGGGATAATCAGACAATCATTAGAAGCAAGATACAAGACTTGGAGATGTTTATTACAGAGTCTGATATTAGAGAAGCACTCCAAATAAAGTTTGAAGTGAGTGAAGATCCCAGGGAGTTATCTTGGACAGAACAGAAAGCATGTTTCCTTAGAATGAAATATAAGGGAGCAATTACTGATGGTTCGATGTACAAAGGGAAATTGAGTGTGCAGTTTAAATATTTTGCACATGTCTTAATCCATGTGTTTGGATGTGTGAGCGGTGGATATGATGTGATGAGGAGAAGTCTAAGCTCGTTGATGGTTGCGTTGACTCTCAACAAACCATTCAACGTATCTGGTATGATTTTAGATCACATGCTTGAGATGTTAAAGGGATTGAAGAAGAAGCAATTCATGCTATATCCGAGGTTTCTCATGATGATCTTTGACCACAAGTATCCAGAATTGAAGAAGGATCCAACTATGATCCTAGGTCAAGATCACATGAACATTCGTACTTTGGTGAGAATGAAAGGATATAAGGGTGTGCCAGACAACGAAAGGCCACCTCACAGGAGACTCTTTGGAGCTTTGGCTAGTCAGGATTACACTGATCCTGGCAAGAACAGAGCAAGACATGATGACAGTGATTCTGATAATGATGATCCCTTGGTGTATGTTGATGCAAGCACTAAGAGGAAGAGACAGGTAGTTAATCCCGGAGCCAAAGGGAGGGGTAAGGGAAAGACTGATCAAGGAAGTTCTAAGCAACAGGAGGTGAGAAAGAAATCAACTGCAAAGAAAGGTACTGGTTTGGTGGATGAAGAATCAGTGGATTCAGAAGAAACTGAGGTAGAAGAACGATGGGATTCTGATACTGAGAATGTTAGGACCACCAAACTTAAGGCCACTATGGTTGGTGAGTTTGAATCTTTAAACAAATCGACTGAGGAAGCTGAGAAAAGAAAGAAGTTGTTGAATGTTGAAGATGAAGGTTTAGGTGTTGACATGGATGAGTTGAATACTGGAGAGACTGTGGTAGTAAACTTGCCCAAGCCCAAGCACAAGACCATGTCTAAGAAGACAAGTACTAAACAGTTGAGAGAGAAAGAATTAGCACAACTGTTGAAGGGAAAAAGAGTACCCGATGCTGGTACGTCATCAAAGCTATCTTCACCGGTCACCAAAAAGCAAAAGAAGTCTAAAGAGGCAGAGACAATATCAGCTGATCAACTAAATGTTGCACTGGACAATGTACTTGACATGTTCAGAAAGCCTCAAAAAGAAAAGGAAGTTGAGCCATCTAGATCCAAATCCAAGAAAGTCACTGTGGATGATGATGTAATGAAGCAGGTGAACAAGAAAATGGATGATATGAT
Source organism: Ambrosia trifida (assembly GCA_028751855.1). Taxonomy (NCBI): domain Eukaryota; kingdom Viridiplantae; phylum Streptophyta; class Magnoliopsida; order Asterales; family Asteraceae; genus Ambrosia; species Ambrosia trifida. The sequence continues at coordinate 68,229,637 of CM054127.1, forward strand.
GAAGATGATTGTGGCTCAACAAGCTGAAATAGCCAAGTTTAAGCAGAATGAAGAGAAAATGCTTCAGATTGTGGTTGCTTCTAAATCAAATCAAGATGAGATTAATGAGAAGGTTAAAAAGCTTGAAGCAAAGAATAAAAAGCTTGAGGGAAAGTGTTCAAGAAACAAGAACAGGATAAAGTTGATTAAAGAAGACAACAAAGAACTAAGGGTTGAGAACAAACGCCTTAGTGATTTGATTGATGATTTGTACAATGTTGCACCCAAGTTGAAGGAGGGTGAAGAAGATAAAGAAGAAGAAGAAGAGAAAGTTGACTATGAAGAGTCTGAATCGGATGAAGAAAAAGATGATGATGAGGATGATGAAGAGTCAGAGAAAAGTGATGATGAGGATGATAATGATGATGCAGAAGGGTCTGGGAGACAGAAAGAGGATGATAGTGATAGTGATGATGATGATGATGGAGGAGATGATACTTCAAAGTTTACATTTGAAGAGAGAACATCCAAAAAGAAGAGTACTGGAGAATCAAGTTCAAAGAAAAAGAAAGGTGAGAATGTTGATTCAGATGAAAGAGAAATTTTGAGCCTGTAATGACCAATGAACAGAAGAAACAGCTCAGAATTAAGCTGATGAACAAAGCCATGGACGAAAAGAGAAGACAATCCAATCAATAGTCGAGGGGGAGTTTGTAGATGCGTTTTGCGACTAGTGATTGGATGTTAACATGTGTTAATAGTGCTGATGGGTAGAATGTAGAATTGGATATGGGCGAATGTAGTTAAATGTGGGCGAAGGTAGAAGGCTTATGGGCGAAGGTAGATTGGAAGCTGATCAAGATACACATTCGTACCTTGTACTGGGCGAATGTGGAAGACTTCCACATTCGACCACAGTAAAGGGGCGAATGTGCAGAGTCTATATATAGTTTTTGTGTTTTTGTGAATGTAAGAGAGTTATTAGTTGTGTGTGTTTTGAGGTCAGGTTCCAGGTTTGTTTGAGAGTGTCTGTATTTGATCTAGATTAACCGTACTGTCATTGTAATCAAGTTTATGCAAAAGTTAATCTATGAAAAGCTTTGAAAATGATATTGATTGTGTTTTGATTTGAGTTTCTATCAGTTTGTTCAAAGCTAGGGTTTCCGCACCTGGTTTTGTAACTTGTATGATCAAATAATCCTGTTTTAGTCAAAATCTTTCGCTTACAATTTTATCGGATGGAAGGATCCGATAAGATTATTTCTGACGAGGAATATCCGATAAAATTTGCCAATTACTCAAAGATCGAGAAAATATGGCAGGAGAGTACTATTTGGTTTCCTAAACATGAGAGCACCAATGATGTACCTCCAAAAATTTTAATGAAAATTTATCTGGATATTCCAAAAGAACCTAAGGTTCACGTCACTGAGTTCATCAAGCCGAAAGAAAAGGCTAACAGTTTTCTTGAGCCGACTTACTCGAAGGACCCAGCTCCCGAGAGTTTGAGACGAAGGTGTGTGGATGACCAATATCCTATGGCCAAGAATGTTTTTGAGTAATACCATGCATGTTTCAAGTGCGGGGAGAGAGGGCATTTACTTGCTCACTGCCCGTACGTGAGACATAAGAGGCACGAAGTTGAGATGAAGCAGACATATAGAAGTCCAGTCGACAATCATTGTTATCCACAAAGACGTTTTGTCCCTCAACCATCACCGTTTTACAATCAAAGTCGTTATTTTCAAAGGAGGGATAAACGTAAATTTGCTTATGATCGTCGTAACCGGATTGCTATGGAAAAACCTATGAAGAAACCAGTGGTGAATTCAACTGTTGAGAAACAGAAGGCACCTCCAAAACCTGCTGTTAAATCATTAGTTGGACCTGTCTCTGTTAAATCAGAGAACGTAACTAAGAAGGTTTCATTTAAAAATGATACAAAGAAACCGACTGAGACCCCAAAATCTCAGATCAAGATTTTGAAACGTTCAGAACAATCTTGGTCACCGGCAGGTTCTCCAGGTGCTTCTACTTCAAAAGTCAATGAAAAATCTCAAAGTGAGAAAAATTTGATTGATGAGAAAAAGGTCAATTCAAATTCAAATGTTTGTGTTAATGAATCTTTGAAATCAAATGTTTAAAGACCCAAGACCAAACAGGCTTGGGTCCCCCAAAAGAACTAATGTTTTTCTTGATATGTGCAGTGTTTGGATTGTTGACAGTGGAGCTTCTGGTCACATGACAGGGGATTTGTCGCTGCTATTCGATATCAGAAACATCAATGGAGGATATGTAGCGTTTGCTGGAAATAAAGGAGGTTACATCACAATGGGGGGGGGGGGGGAAGTGTGAGTAACGAGATTGTTAGTTTTGAGAAGATTTCGTATGTGAAGCAGATAGACTATAATCTGTTGAGTGTGAGCCAAATCTGCGACAAACAGTTTTCTGTACACTTCAATGACAAATCTTGCTATATCCTCAAACCCGGCTTTGTTATTCCAAAAGAGTGGATCATGTTGAAAGCGCCAAGAGTGAATAATCTTTACATTCTTGATATGTCAAAGGTGATGACAACTCAGGGCCAAGTTACATGTTTCCTCTCCAAGGCTACAGAGAAAGAATCAATTATGTGGCATAGGAGGATGGGACACATTCACCTCAGGAAAATGAATCATTTGGTGAAGAATGGACTTGTCGAAGGCGTTAATGTCAAACATTTTCATCTCAATGACAAGTGTGTGAGTTGCAAGAAGGGGAAGCAGCACAAGCAGTTCCACAAACCAAAGAAAGTGAACTCTGTCGAAATGCCACTTGAGCGTTTGCACATGGACCTATTCGGACCTGTCAGGTGTAAGAGTCATTGCAGAGAGCTTTACTGTCTTGTGGTTACTGACGATTATTCTAGATTTTCGTGGGTAATGTGCTTGCAATATAAAAGCGACACGTTTAACAACTTGAAAGGTCTCTTCACTCGTTTAGAGAATGTCTATGGTTTGAAAATCAAAAGAATTGGGAGTGATAATGGGACAGAGTTCAAAAATGCACAGATGGATGCTCTTTGTGAAGATAAAGGAATTCATCATGAATACAGTGCACCGTATACCCCTCAACAGAACGGTGTCACGGAAAGGAAAAACAGAACTCTAATAGAGACGGCGAGAACAATGCTTGCGGATTCTAACCTTCGAGTAATCTTCTGGAATGAAGCCATTTATGCAGCATGTTACACATTGAATCGTGTGTTAACAGTGAAGAAGTTTGGCAAAACTTCTTATGAACTGTTGAACAGACAAAAGCCGAATTTGGAGTATCTAGAACCGTTTAGAGCACCGTGTACTATGCTTAATCCGTTTGAGAAGTTTGCACCAAAAGCTGAAGAGGGATTCTTTGTTGGATATGCAACCCCGCTCAAACGGGTATTCAACAAACGAAATCGTCAGGTGGAGGAGTGGGCTAACATTGAAGTTCAACGGTATACTCAGAATGTACAAGGTAGCGGTCCAAATTGGATGTTTGATTACAAAGACTTCTTTGAATCATTCAACCTAGATAACTTGGTTGAGGAGGCTGTATTAAGACTTTATTACGAGTGTGAAAACGTAGTGACTTCACCGTTGGTGCGTCTGATCACCGTAACTCCTCCAGCAGCTTCTAATGATACCAATGTTCCTGCAGCAGAAGAAGAAGTTTTCCAGGAAGCTTCTACTACTCTTAATTCATCAGAATCGGAAGATGATGATGATGTCACAAGTGAAGCTATTCTAGAACACGCAACAGAGGCACCACCAGTGAACCTAAATCTAGATGTTGCTTCAACTTCTAATATGGGTAACGATCTAGATTCGACAGAGAATTTGACTACTCAAACGGGAGTTCAAGTACCTGATCATCCGGAATCTCGGATTCATCGTATTCACCCGCTTGAGCAAGTGATTGGTGATCCTGGAAGCAGTGTTATGACTAGAGGACAACTTCGAAGTGCAAACTCACCTGAAAATCTTGGCGCTTTAGCTTTATATGCAAAAATTCAAAAATCTGATTGTCAGAATGACTGGTCCTTTGCTTGTTATGTTTCGCAAGTTGAGCCGCGGACTTACAAGGATGCTCTTTTGGATGATACTTGGGTAGAGGCGATACAAGAAGAACGGTTGCAGTTTCAGAAACTGGGTGTATGGACACTAGCAGATTTACCTCCAGGCAGAAAGAAAATTGGAACTAAATGGGTTTCCAAGTGTAAAAAGGATGACAGAGGAGTAATTGTGAGACACAAAGCTCGACTAGTAGTTCAAGGTTTTCATTAAGTGGAAGGAATTGACTACAATGAGATTTATGCACCTGTGGCACGTTTAGAAGCTATTCGTATGTTTCTAGCGTTTGCCTCATATAAGAAATTCAAGGTGTACCAAATGGATGTCAAGAGTGTGTTTCTTTACGGTGTGGTTAAGGAAGAGGTATACGTCGGTCAACCTCCAGGCTTTGAAGATCCTATTCACCGGGATAAGGTCTACGTTCTCAACAAAGCACTATACGGGTTGCACCAAGCTCCACGCCAATGGTATGAAGAGCTGAGCACGTACCTACTATCCAAAGGATTCAAACGAGGTTTGGTAGACTGCCATCTGTTAACCAAAAGAACAGGGGATGACTTGCTTCTTGTTCAGATTTATGTCGACGATATTATTATTGGATCTACTAACGAACTTTTGTGCAGAGAATTTGAAAAACTGATGCAGGAAAAGTTAGAGATGAGTGCGATGGGAGAAATGCAGTTTTTCCTCGGCTTGCAGGTGGAACAAAGACCAATGGGGATCTTTATTCACCAAACCAAATACGTATCTGAAGTCTTGATTTGGTTCCAGATGGAAGATTCGAAGCCGATGGATACCCCACTACAACCTAATCACGGGATTGGAGTTGACGCTAAGGGGGAGCTGAGTGATCCTTTTACATACAGAGCAATCGTCGTATCTCTGATGTATCTCACCGCATCCAGACCAGACATAATTTTTGCTACATGTCTCTGCGCATGATATCAGTCGGAGCTGAAACAAAGTCATCTTGCAGCTGTCAAACGGATCCTACGATATCTAAAGGGTTGTCCGTCGAGAGGATTATGGTACCCCAATGATGATAATTTTGACCTAATTGCTTTTAGTGATGCAGATTGGGGCGGTTGTGACAAAGACAACAAATCCACAACGGTTGGATGTCAATTTTTGGGGAGCAGGCTCGTGACCTGGCAGTGTAAGAAGCAGACAGCAGTCGTACTATCTACATGCGAAGCAGAATACGTGGCAGCCTCGAGTTGTTGTTCACAGGTTCTGTGGATCCAGCAGCAGATGGTTAATTACGGTTTGCAACTTCTGAAAACCCCTATTCACTGTGACAACGAAGCTGCAATTGTATTAACTAAAGACACGGTCAATCACTCAAAAGCTAAACATATCCGGATTAAGTATCACTTTATCCGAGATTGTTATGCCAAAGAGTTGATTGATATGGTCAAAATCCACATTGATTACCAACGTGCAGATCTTTTTACCAAAGTTTTCGATAGATCTTGATTCGAATTTTTATGAAAAGCTAACGATATAAAAGAGAAACAAGACTGATCATCACCTCGGTTTATCACCTTTTAGTTTTAGTTTTACTACTTTTCAAAAATCCAAAAACCTAAAAATATGGTTTACATTTTAGGGGGAGTCGTTAGATTTTCAGAAAAAACAAAAACATTGAAAAATCCAAAAAGCCATAAAAATTAGAAAAATCAAAATGATTTTCCAGGATTAAAAGAAGAAATGATAGTATATCAGTGGGGATCTGACACATGCTAAAAATTTGATATGTTATATAAGCCGTGTGTTGAGTCTATGTGATGTGTTGGTAGGCTTCGTAGGCCTATTACTGCGTGTTAGATACATACATATCAAACGAATTCTTATGTGGATGAACTCCTCATTGGCATATGGTCTTAGTACCGTATTTTCTTTTGATAGGGTTTTTGTACAAAATTCGGAGGTTTCGGGTCGTTATGTTACTAGTTATCTAGGGATAGCCTTTCTGATCTTCTGTCGTAAGGTTTTACGGACCTAGATCAGACAGGGTATCTTTATAAATGAGCTTTAATGCCAAAACCTAAAGTTACCGAATTGAGGAACTTTCCATGTATGATGATAATGAAAGATTATCTAATGCATCGTATCCAATTATTGATGCAAATCATGATTGATATCAGCCCTCAACCTCGTAGAGTGCATACGTTACTCTGCAGCACTGATTTGCTGACCTGTAAACCTCTGTGCCTCAATACCTTGTAAAATTACAGATAACGAAAGCATAATCACGCGTTACAATGAGTCTTTGTGCAATTATTCCTTGATACGGGAGTATGTTGTGTGCATGGGAACCACAGACAATTTTGTTTATACTATAGATGGCTGTATCAAACATTGCATAACAGTCTGCATGGGAGCTTATGTGGATAACAATATCAGCAATTGCTGGATCACACATTGTCTTTAATGATAATAAACACTAAAGATCAACGGTGTGATCAGATTTCTCAGAAACTGATATAATCCTCTTATCGGAAATCACAAAATGTTTACTGCTTTATGTTTACATTTCTGCATTTGACATTTGTTCAGAATTTACAAAAACTCAAAAAGATTTTTGGTGTGTTTTAGCATAACTTTCAGAAAAACCAAAATCGAATCCCGTTCAATCTTACATTCGAGGCGAATGAAGATTGGAATTTTTGAACATTTTACAAAATATTTTGTACATTCGAACCCTATTTCTAATTTGGTCAAATGAGAGTGTTCAAGTGTATTTTGTACATTCGAACCCTATTTCTACTTCCGAGCCTTTTAGTAGGGTCGAATGTAGAAATAGTTTGACATTCGCCCTTATAAAACGGTCGAATGTGAGAGTTTATATATACCTTAACCACATTCGAACCTCCCATTCAAAAAAAAATTTCAAAAATCTGAGATAACCAAACCTATTTGCTCGTGATTTCTAGACCTTAGCATTTTGATCCTTACTTGATTCTGATCATTTTGATACCAAATATATAGGTAATCATCAACAAATGAAGGCAGAATGTTTCATATTGTGTTCGAACCCTAGACTGAACTGTTGGATCAATTACAGGGTGTTATTGACACAATTGATGCTTAGGATTTAGTTGTTGATTGTTTTAGGGGGAGAATATAACAAAATATAGGTCTAAAACATCACAAATTACTTAATTGAAGGTTTAAAAATGAATAAACCCTAGATTTTGGTAAAAACAATCAAAAACTAAATAATTGAATCAATTGAATGTTGAAAAGGCTTAGTCGGTCATGTTCGATGACAAACAAATGAAATCCAATGTTAAGATGGTCTGATTTGAATTTTGAACATTTGGTCATACGAACAGTCAGGTTCGACCATTCAAGAAGGGTCGAATGTGGCTTTTCTGGTCAAAGATGACATGTCTATAGGGTCGAATGTGGATTAAAGGTCGAATGTACAATTTTAAATAGATTTTTCACATTCGAACCTTATTTTTCACATTCGAACCTTGTAAATTCTTCATTCAAACCCCCGATGGGTCGAATGTGGACTTTCCAAAACCAAACTTCAATTTTGCAAATTTTGTCCATTTTTATTGAATTTCATGTTTCGTTTTTGGAGAATTCCAAATGGCAGAACCACAAAACACAGATGTATCAGCTGGAACTTCTGGAAAAGCTGCAGGAAAGAAACCAGAAGAAGAATTGCCATTTGAAGAAGCCCACAACTATTGTGCATTTCTTGGCGAGGTCAAGAAACACACATAATTCAATGGCATCATAGAGTTTCTAAAGTGAAGCAGAGTCATTGATGCAATAGCTACACCTGCCATAATCTATAAAGATCATCAAGTGGACTTCTGGAAGAATGCGAAGATGGACTATTGGGATAAACAGACAGCTATTGTAAGCAACATACAGGGACAGCTTGCAATAGTTACTGAGAGTGATATTCGGAAAGCCTTGAGACTGAAGGATGAGCCGACTGATCCTAGAAGTTTGTCATGGATTGAACAGAGAAAATGCTTTCTACGCATGAAGTATAACGGACCTATCACAGATGGAGCTTTACATAAAGGAAAATTGTGCCCACAGTTCAAATATCTAGCTCATGTGATGTTACACGTTTTTGGATCCGTTAGTGGTGGTAATGACGTGATGAGGAAGAGCATCAGTTCGTTAATGGTTGCTCTAGTGCTAAACAAGCCGTTTAATGTGTCTGGAATGATCTTGGATCACATGCTTGAACCACTGAAAGGGTTTGAAGCACAAGAATTTCTTGTTATATCCCAGATTCCTACAGATGATATTTGATCAAAAGTACAAGAAGTTGAGAAAAGATCCAACACAGATCCTAGTCCAAGATCATATGAGTCTGAACACTTTGATAAGAATGAAAGGATACAAAGGGGTTCCTGAGATCGAAAGACCACCTCACAAGAATCTGTTCAGGCATTTGATTAATCTAGATTACAAGGATCCGGGTGTGGATAAGGCTAGAAATGCTAACAGTGAATCAGATAATGATGATCCTTTGTTTCATGTTAACCCAGAAGCAAAAAGGAAGAGACAAGTGGTGAATGTTGGTGCAAAGAGTGAAAAAGGGAAAGGTAAAGAAAAGGAGGTTGAGGATGAACCTCCAAAGAAAACTTGAAGAAGGAAGAAAAGCGTAGCGAGAAAAGGTACTATGCTTGTTGATGAAGAGTCTGCCGATTCTGAGGAGACTCAAACTGATGAAAGATGGGATTCGGATGAAGAGACTGTAAAACAAACCAAGCCCATGGCCACTGTGGCTGGTGAGTCTGAAAGTCTCAACAAAACCTTAGAGGAGCAGAGAATGAAGAGTCCTATTTGTGATGGATGAGATTGATCTGGGTCTTGGAATTGGTGAACAAGATTTCGGTGGATCTCCGATGGTGGGTGAAAAACAGAAGAAGCCCAATACAAAACCATGTCTAAGAAAGATGATAAAGAGAATCCAAAGAAGAGACGGGCGAAAGAAGTTGAAATCTTACTTGTAGGAAAGAAAGTTCCTGAAGTTTCAAGTTCAAAATCTGCTACACCCGTGACATCCCCGGTTGCTAAAAAGATGAAGAAATCAGCAGCTGAAAAGAATGTTGACACTTTTGCTGATTTTGATGCTGCTATGGAAAGAATCTTGAATAAGTTCAAGAAAAAGACTCATGTTGTTGAGGCTTCAACACCACAGGTTACTGTATCAAGTGATGTTATGAATGTAGTTAACCAGAAGCTTGCAGAAATGATGAAGGTTATTAACCAGGAACAGCAAGAGATTGAACAGTCGAGAAAGAACGATAAAAAGATGTTGGATATTGTGGAATCTTCACAGGAGAGTCGAGAAGAATTAGAAGCAAAGATCAAACTACTTCAGGATGAAAATCAAAAGTTGTTAACTAATGAACAGAGAAACACAAGAAGATACATCACTTTGAGACTCAATGTTGATACACGTTTTGCGACTAGTGCTATTGGATTGCATATTCAATTCTGTTTTGGCAAATACGTAGGGTCGAAAGTGGAACTAAGAGGGTCGAAGGTGACTAATATGGGTCGAAGGTAGATGATACAGGTCGAAGGAAGAATTTTGTAGAGCTATGTGCTGATTCGCCCATATAAAGGGGCGAACCTGCACATTCGACCCTTACGGGGGGCGAATGTGCGGGCCTATATATTGTTTGATTTTCATTTTCAAATTATCTTTTGTCATTTGTTTCCCTCCTTCGATCTGGTTTGCTCCCTAGGGTTTTAGTTGAGTCTGAATATTGATTATTTCATTGTAAACAAGGTTTTGTAAGCTTTAATCAAGTGTGTTTATGAATGAAATGGAGTTTTAAAAGTGATTTGTGTGTTTTGTTGATATTATTATCATTTCATAACTGATTCAGGGATTCCGCACCTGAATTGGTAGACTTGTTTGATCAAAGTACTTGTTTTTGACAAAACGATCCTCCTACACTCGAGAACAAACAGGTGAAGAAAGATAATAAGAAGTTAAGGAAGCTTATTGACGATCTTTATGAAAAAGCTCCTCAGTTGAAAGAAGGAGAGGAAGATAAAGAACGTGAAGAAGAACTTATTGATTTTGAACCGTCTAAATCAGAAGAAGAAGAAGATAATGAGGAATTAGAACAGGATGCCGATGATGCTCCTGAGAAGAAGGATGATGATGACAAAGATGGTTCTGGAGATAACAGTTCTGCAGATGTTGATGATGATGATGATGATAAAACAGATAAGTATAAGTGTGAAAAGAGAGATTCTAGTAAAGATGCGGGAGAATCAAGCTCGAAAGCTCCTGGTGGTAACACTGATGATGATAATATTTTCTGGAATGAAAAGATTAGATCTTTATCAGATGAAGACAAGAAGTTATATCGTCAGATGTTGACTAACAAAGTCTGGACGATTGAGTTAACAGAAAGTTTCCAGAAATATTTGAGTCAGACGATATGAGATTTGAGCTTGAGTATAATGATCCTGATCTTGAAGATGGTGAAGTTTCTGCAGCTATATCTAAAGAGATACTTGAAGGATTGGCGAGACAAGCCGGTAAATCTCTTGAAGAGTTGATGAGTGAAAATCAGATTCCTAATATTCCTGAGAAAGAAGCAGGAAATCACTATGATTATAGAGATGCACTAGTTTTTGAAGATGTTGAGATTGAGGATATTACCAGTGAGGAATATCCAGAGTATTTTAAAGACAAACAGGATGATGCTTTTCCTGAATTTTCTGAAGAAGCGTTGAATCGAGCTGAGAAACTTGCATGAGAAAAGAGTAAGACATTCGTTGATGAAGTATTCAAGAATTCAGAAAGTCAGAAACCGAATGTTGAACAGTCTGATGATCTGAAAAGTTTGTTGAGAAAATTGAAAGAAAAAGAAGCCAACCGACCAAAGACTGAGATTCAGGGAGGTTTCTACAAATTTCACAACGAATTATTCAAAGGAAGAGATCTCGGTTGGAAATATCTAAGACAGCTAAGGTGTGTTGCAGTTAAATGGGAGAAGGGAATTCTGTATTTCAACAGATTCCATGATATCAAAACACTACCTTACTGGGCTGTACGCGACGTCTGCCGACATACTTTGGCAGGTGCAACTGTAAATAATGATGCAGTTGGATATTTTGCAAATCGTATGGCAAGAGAGAGCAGAACAAAATGGGATGTGTTCACTCCACAGTATCCTAAAAGGATAGTTCACAAAAAGAAGAAAGATCCAATTACTGGGATGAACAAGGTGACTTTGAAGTATAAACCACCAACCGTACTGAAACATATTCCTTTGATGCCGATTCCACAACACTTTTCTAAAGAATTCATGTTGTGGTACTATGATTGGAAGACCGCAGAAGTTGTTATCTTGCTGAAGGATGGGAGAGATGAGTTTAAGAAGATTCATATTTTTGATCCAATGTGGTTGATCAATTGCTCACATGAAGATATCATAATGTTGTCTTACAATCCAATCTATTATGAAGAGAAGGATAGAGAAAAAGCTCTGAAATACCAACGTGTGGTATGCTTGTGTTTCACTTGGGATGTTAATGCGGGACGTGACTACGATAAGAAGCGGGGAAAGTTTGTGAAGATTCCAATTGAAAAGAAGAAATCTAAACCAACTTTCGAACCAGTTATGACTAAAGAGCAGAAGACGAACTAGCGTATCAAGTTAATGAACAAAACGCTCGATTACCAACGACAACAATCCAAGCAATAGTCGAGGGGGAGTTTGTTGATGCAAGTTTTGCGACTAGTGCTATTGGATTGTACATTCTATTATGTTTTGTCAAAGTCGTTGGGTCGAAGGTGGCTTTTGGAAGGTCGAAGGACGAGAGATACAGGGCGAAAGTGGAAGACAATACCCATTATGTTTGTTCGACCATAATGAAGGGTCGAACCTGCACATTCGACCCTTACGGGGGGCGAATGTGCAGGCCTATATATATATATATTTTGATTTCATTTTCAATGCAACTTTTTGTCATTTTCGTGTCTGGTTCGACCTGTTATTCTCTCTAGTGTTCTAGTAACTTCTAAAACTAAGATATTTCATTGTAAACATCATTGTAAAGCTTTTATCAACATTGTTTATTAATTAAATGGATGTTAAAAGGTAAATTGTGTGTTTTGTTTACATTACTATCATTTCGTAATTGATTTTGGGATTCCGCGCCTAAATTGGTAGACTTGTATGATCAAATAACTTGTTTTTGTCAAAACGATCCTCCCACAAAATCATTCTATAACAACCTTCCATCCCACCAAACTTTTGACGAGATCTTATCATCGCAAGTTGTTGTAAAGTGAAAGATGCTATAATCGTCTCAAAGAGTTTGGCTGGTTTTATATGTTATCTCGTTGTGAAAGATAATTAAGGTATGGACTCTATAACAACTTATGTGTACGGATTTGGATTTTTCGCAACCTCGTTGTCGGAAATTCAAAGACGTTTTTATATGTTTTTGTGACCTCTAAAGTTATGTGATAGTATATGTATGTATATAGTTACTTTATGTACATTGAATTGCCAGATATGACGCACCGAACTACCGTACCGAAAGGTGACCACTTAACCTGTAAGTCCTTCATATACACCGGTTGAGGGGGAAACGAAGCCTTCCTTATAAAGGGGTTGATACCCTTTCATATTAGGGTGTATATAGCCTGGGCGAGCAACTCGTCGGGTGAGCCGTGAACTTCTGGATGGGCAACCCATCGAGGGCAAAACGGTAGCGTCCTAAACCGGTTTGTGTTGGATGTTACAAAAAAGTGATTACGGAATATGACGCACCGAATATGTTTATGTGACGCACCGAATGTGATTATGTGACTCACCGAGTACTAACTACTCACCGAACTACCGAATGTGACTCACCGAATGTGGCTAACCGAATGTGTTATACGTATATTGTTTGATATATATATATACACACATATATATATTATTAAGAAATTGTTTTATACTTGTTGTCCCACTGAGTAATTTTTACTCAGGCGTGCATATGTGTTTTATGTACGTTAGGTTCAGGAAAAAATCTAAGAAGACATGGAAACGGGCCCAAGGGAACGAAAGACTCACATGGATTTTTATAAAAAAAAAAAAAAATTCAATGTTTTGTTTTGTATTGTAATGTAATTTTTTTTTTTTGAGAAATTGTTAAAGTTTTATTATCAATGGATTGATGTATTGAATTCTGTTTACCGTTATAGGGACACGTCAGCCCTAAAATAGGCGGGGTGTTACAATTATGGTATCAGAGCTCAGACTCTTTCCTGTCGAAAAACCTTTTCTTAAATAAAACCTGTGGGTATTGGGTATACGCTATAACTAAGATAATGTCACCGCTACCGATAGAATATTTTTGAGATTGGTTAATTTTCCTAATCTATAGACTTATAAAAATGTGATCTTTTACATACCGGATATAAACTCAGGTAATGAGATTCGGTTATTTATTAACTGTGTTAGTAAGTATTTTTTTATTATTCTTTTCAATTTTGAGGACAAAATTATTTTTAAGGAGGTGATATTGTAACAGCCCGATTTTTTTATAATAATATTAGTATTATTATTATTATTGAGATTGTTATGTTTTTGTAAAACGTTTTTTTTTCTTTTTTTGAGTCTTTCAACAAAAATGGATAAAGTAGTGATCTATAGCTTTTGACATGATTTTTTTTTTGATGTTACGTAAACTCGTAAGAAATTTTGTTTATTGCTTTTAGTGTTTAATTTTGTCTTTCATATAGATTAAAAAGAATAGTAAACTGAAAAACTATGGAAATTAAACTTAATTGAAGAATAATCATGTTATGAAACACAATTTAGATTTCATGTTGAAGAATTGTACATTTATGCAATATGTATGTTTTATATGATTTTTTTTGTTTTGTATAGGTAAGTTAATGCGCCTATTAAAGGATTTTAATTTGTGACCAATCAACATAAATGGTAATAAAAGAAATTTAAAGCCGGCTTACAATCAAAATGAAAACTACTAGTTAATGAATGGCTAGTATATATATATACTTAAGCAAGAACCGATCATATAAAACATAACGGAAATCATTCTACAACAACCTTCCATCCCACCAAACTTTTGACGAGATCTTATCATCGCAAGTTGTTGTAAAGTGAAAGATACTATAATTGTCTTAGAGAGTTTGGCTGGTTTTATATGTTATCTCGTTGTGGAAGATGATTAAGGTATGGACTCTATAACAAATTATGTGTACGGATTTGGATTTTTTGCAACCTCGTTGTCAGAAATTCAAAGACGTTTTTATATGTTTTTGTGACCTCTAAAGTTGTGTGATAGTATATGTATGTATATAGTTATTTTATGTACATTGAATTGCCGGATATGACGCACCGAACTACCGTACCGAAAGGTGACCACTGAACCTGTAAGTCCTTCATATACACCGGTCGAGGGGGAAACGAAGCCTTCCTTATAAAGGGGTTGATACCCTTTCATATTAGGGTGCATTTAGCCTGGGCGAGCAACTTGTCGGGTGAGCCGTGAACTTCTGGATGGGCAACCCATCGGGGGCAAAACGGTAGTGTCCTAAACCGGTTTGTGTTGGATGTTACAGAAAAGTGATTACCGAATATGACACACCGAATATGTTTATGTGACACACCAAATGTGATTATGTGACTCACCGAATGTGTACTAACTATTCACCGAACTACCGAATGTGACTCACCGAATGTGGCTAACCGAATGTGTTATACGTATATTGTTTGATATATATACACACACATATATATATATTATTAAGAAATTGTTTTATACTTGTTGTCCCACTGAGTAATTTTTACTCAGGCGTGCATATGTGTTTTATGTACGTTAGGTTCAGGAAAAAAATCTAAGAAGACATGGAAGCGGGCTCAAGGGAACGAAAGACTCACATGGATTTTTATAAAAAAATTTCAATGTTTTGTATTGTAATTTAATTTAATTTTTGGGAAATTGTAAAAGTTTTATTATCACTTGATTGATGTATTGAATTCTGTTTACCGTTATAGTGACACGTCATCCCTAAAACAGGCGGGGTGTTACACGTCTGCTCACTTTGACCGTCAGGTTGCGGATGATAAGCTATGCTCATATCTAACTGAATACCCAAGGCCTTATGCAAAGATTTCCAGAATTGTGAAGCAAAACGAGGATCCCGATCGGAGATAATAGAAACAAGCACCCCGTGCCGAAACCACTTTCTTAAGATAAATACAAGTCAACCGCTCAGGGCCATCGGTCTCCTTGATAGCAAGGAAGTGCACAGACTTTGTAAACCTATCGACGATCACCCAAATCATGTCACAACTACTGGGCGACCTCGAAAGCTTGGTCACAAAGTCCATCGTGATCCATTCCCACTTCCATTCGGGAATTTCAGGCTGTTGTAGAAGGCCAGATATCTTCTGATATTCAACCTTGACCTTAGCACAGGTCAGACACTTGCTTACATACGAAGCTACATCCGCCGTCATTTTCGGCCACCAATAAAGTATCTTCAAATATACATCTTATCGGAGCTGGGGTGAAATGAATACCAATATTTGTGAGCTTCATCAAGAATGAGCTCCCGCAAACCCCAAAATAAAGGAACCCAAACACGTTCGGCAAAGTAATGCAAGCTATCAGACCTGAGCTCAAGGTGCTTATCAGCACCGTGCATGGTTTCAGCTTTAAGGTTTTCCTCCTTCAAAGCTTCTTGTTGGGCAGAACGGATTCGGTCGGCAAACTAGAATGGATGGTGAGCTGCAAAGCTCAAACACGACGAGGCTTAGTGGATTCCTTCTTGCTCAAGGCGTCTGCCACAACATTTGCCTTGCCAGGATGGTATTTTATAGCACACTCATAATCATTAAGAAGCTCAACCCAGCAACGCTATCACATGTTTAACTCCTTCTGATCAAAGATATGCTGGAGGCTCTTGTGATCGGTATAAATTGTGCACTTGGTACCATACAAGTAATGCCTCTAGATCTTCAAAGCAAAGACAGCCGCGCCCAATTCCAGATCATGCATGGTGTAGTTTTTCTCATGAACCGTAAGCTGACGAGAAGCATAAGCGATGACCTTCTCGCGTTGCATCAACACACAACCGAGACCCCGAGTAAAAGCATCATAATAAACTACGAAATCGTCTGTGCCCTTAGGCAAGGATAGAATAGGAGCAGAACAAAGTTTAGCCTTTAGCAACTAAAATGTTGACTCTTGCGAATCGCCCTAGTCAAACTTCTTGTCCTTCTGGGTAAGAGAGGTGAGGGGTTGAGCGATCTTCGAAAATCCCTCGATGAAATGATGATAGTAACGTGCAAGACCCCAAGAATTTTCGCACCTCAGATGGCGTCTTCGGTGCTTCCCAGTCTTTGATAGCTTCTATCTTGGCTGGATCAACATGAATTCCTTTTTCATTAACCACATATCATCAATGAAGACGATCATGAAGTTCTCAAGATAGGGCTTACAAACACGATTCATCAAATCCACGAATACTACAGGCGCATTGGTGAGACCAAAAGGCATAACCATTAATTCAAAATGGACATAACGAGTTTGAAAGGCGGTCTTCAGAATATCGGCTTCCTGGATTCTCAATTGATGGTACCCCGACCTTAAGTCAATCTTCGAGTAGAAACTAGAACCCTAAAGTTGATCAAACAAATCATCAATACGAGGAAGAGGATATCGATTCTTGATGGTAACCATGTTTAATTCACGGTAGTCGATACACATACGTAGGCTTCCGTCATTCTTCTTAATGAAGAGGATAAGGGCTCCCCAGAAGGATGAACTACGTCGGATAAAACCCTTTTCTAATAACTCTTGCAACTGATTGGACAACTCCTACATCTCGGGAGGTGCAAGACGATATGGGGCTCGGGCGATAAGGGTTACACCCGGTGCAAGTTCAATACCGAAGTGTAACACCCATGACCGTTTTACATAAAATATGCAGCGGAAAAATACGGACTAGAAAATTTCTTGCTTACAAAACATTATAAAATGTTTGGAAAACACTTCTAAGAGATATTTTCGGTGTTACATCTTTTAATATTTCCTATTACATTCAACGTTACTCATCTTTATTAGATTATGTGACCGTGACCACGTACAATCCGCTCACTCGCTCGATCTCCATCCTTTCCTTACTTCATTAGGTAGACGAGACAACCTGCAATCACCACATAACCCTTTCGTTAGTTCAATAGGTGACATCATGTAAATTACTCACGATGCGGAACTAACATCCAACAATACTCTGTGATCCTGTTCAAACTCCTTCTTGCAAGTTCAGGTGTGATACCCCGATCCGAACCTCCGAGTCCCATGCATTCATACTTACATACCTGCATCTTCATTTCCATTCTCATAATAAAAGGTTACTAACCTTACAATACATACAAGCGTACAATTCCCACACACAACCTACCTTGACCCGTCATGTTACTCTTCCTTCATGGATCCTCTAGGAAAAATATGACGTTTCTAATCCTATACTCACTCTACACATAATGACCATCCTTTACATACATGAAACTCTTACTCAAACCCATGTATGAGTTCCCATACATACATCACATTCTCAATCTACAAAAGCATAACAATCTACCTACCGTATTTGTTCCATTATACAAACGTATCAATTAAATTACATACAAATGCATCATTATGTACTTGAATCATATTTGCAAATCCGACATTCCTATTACTTGCTACACCCATACCTAACATTCACAAAGTCCAATGATGTTATTCGATGCGTTAAACGCAATTACGGGTTGCGCACATAAGCGAAACATCAACATACGATAAAAATTAACAAATAGTCTCAGGTCCCACCATAACTTATGGTGGCCACCGTAAGTTACGGTGGACCTAAAGAACTCACGGTGGAATCCCACTGTAATACGGTGGATCCTGAAATCCAGCCTTTTGTTTATTAGTTCCATCCTATCTTGAACCATCCCACGCCGGTCCATCCGAAGCCGCGTTTTATCCATTATAAGCTCCATAACGTGCCTTAGCATCATTATTAACGTTCCATAATTTTATGACTCCCATTATACTTACACACACATATACATGTTTAAATTCATTATCCTAAACGGAATAAGAATCACTTATGTCAAGTCCTCCAAGTTCATGCGTGTTTCCTTCGCCTCTTATTGACCCATTAGCCTTCCATGCTCAAGTCCATCCTGATATGATTCCTATCATTTCATGTCATCACATTCACATCTTGTTAGCATACATGATAGTTCACACTATCAAATATTCCAACTCCTATGTCATCTTGACTTTCATTGGTCAATCTTTATCATACATAAGACATAGATTTACAATCACATTGTTCACATTTTAAGCAATTCATCTTACCATTGTGTATGTCACATAAACCATTAAACATGTATCAAATGATATCCTCAATTTCACAATCATGTTAGGAAGCATAACCATGTTAGTCATACATTGTTGACTGTTCAGAAAGTCAACTATCAAGTATGCAACTTTCAATATTTAGATACATACATCCATATCAATATACTACTCCTTATCAATTTCTACCCTAACCATTACATTAGCATGTTATAGGACACATATCATGATATGACTACTTTGGTGCACATAGAATTCATTCGACACATACTAGCGCTTTCATGATTCTACAATTAGCAATTACAAATCCAAGGTTAGCCAACATCATATAATACCAACATTGTCTTTTCTTAATAACTTCATACACTTCACAATTAGTACACATTCGTCTCTTAATTACAAATAAGAAATAATTCCAACACTTGGTGTGCATCATACTATTCAAACATAGAATATAACATCTTAACGCACACTTCTTACCAAATCACATAATTCAATAAATTCCCACATGAATATTCTCTAATACAATCCTCATGTTAACATATTGTCAATTGCATCTATTATCACATTACTTTCATACTTGTCAAGTCTTGCATACAAATTCATACATCATAATCATCTAGACATTTCATCAAACACATGGTGTGCGTACAACATTCTAAGATCAAAGTACAAGATCCTAATACATGCATTCCACCAAAACGCATATTCACCTTCAATCATGATCAATTTCCACATGCATATCATCAACTACACATTATTCCTACAATTACATGGATTTACCACTACTTTAGCAACATCAAAGCTCTAATGAAAACCCAATATCATCATCTTTTGCAAACAAGCAACTTCTAGTGAATTTAGCTCATCTCTAAACCATTAGATATGATCAATATCACTTACAATCAAGCAATAATACGAATTTAACATGTTTTGCTCAAAACCCACATGTGGGGTTCGAAATTCATACCAATTGAGGGTTAGGATTCTTACCAAGGCTCCAAAACTTGTAGAAAACTCTAAATTCGCAACCCATCAAGTCTACCCTCAAAAACCCCTTTGCATCTTGCATCAATTGTAAAATTTAGGGCCTGGTTTGGTCTTGAGAAGACCTCCCCTTGGATGAATTCGTTTTATGCCATGGGGGTGTTTTTTGAACTTGTAATTAACCCACTATTTACATGAATGACCCTTCAAATATCCCCCCAATGTCCCCTTTTTAAGAAACTTAACTAACTAAGTTAGTTTCTACTATTATTTGCTCACTTATATAAATAATAGCATTTATTAGTTTATTTCCATATTAGAACATAACACTCATTCTTATGCTCTAAATTTCGTTTTATCATTTTGCTAATCGCGCCTAATGGCGAACTTAAGCAAAAATGGATTTTGGGGGCGTTACACGAACTCGACTTGACGATAAGGCGGAAGGCTAGGTAGATCTTTAGGAAACACATCAGGAAAATCACAGACAACTGGGATATCTTCAATCTTCTTCTCTTCCTCCGATGAAACTGAAACAAGAGCCAAAATGGCAGAATACCCTTTCCGAAGATACTTATAGGCTTTCATACACGAAATCATACTTAAAGGGATACCGCACTTCTCACCATGCAACAAAAGAATTTCTCTATCTAGGAGAGGAAGTCGAATGACTTTATCAAAACAGATGATCTCAGCACGATACAAGGATAACCAATCCATACCTACAACGACATCAAAACTACCAAGGACACCGGCATAAGGTCAATAGAGAAAGATAAACCCGACAATTCAAGGCGACACTCCCTAAGGATATGTGTCGCTTCGACTTTCTTACCATCAGCCAATTCTATCAAGTACTTAGTCTCTAAAGGCGTAGGCACCCTATCCAACAATTGACTAAACCCAAGAGATATAAAACTCTTATCGGAACCAGAATCAAATAAAACCAAAGCATAGCGATCACTAAGAAGAAACATACCGGTAACAGTGTCAGGATCTTTTCGGGCCTCGCCCGAGCCAATCATGAAGGAACGAGCATTCCTGCCTCCACCCCCGTTGTTCCCGTTACCCGACCCATTCTTCCTAGCTTTGCCCTGCTTTAACTTGGGGCAATCACGCTTAAAATGTCCAAATTCACCACAATTAAAGCATCCCTGCTTTCCTTGATTCCCCTGAGGAGCGGGAACAGGTGTAGCAGCCTGATTCTGATTACCCTAAAGATTTGCCCTACAATCTTTTGCTTGGTGACCAACCTTCTAGCACCAATGACAACGATTCTTATCACAAGGACCAGTATGATGAAACCCACACTGATTACACTTCGGCAATATCCCAAAATAACCCTCTGTTTCTGCTCCGACGACGACCCTCCTACGTCAGACTTCTTCACTGGATGAGACTGGGCTGAACTCGAACCTTTCCCCACACCTTCCCACTTTCTCTTGTTGCTTTCTGGAGCCTTCACAGCAGTGCCTCAGGGAGGCAAGACTCCTTCTGCCACTTTCATAGTTTCTCAGTCTGTGAGCTGACCGAACAACCTCAGAGTACACAGTAAGATTCCCAGCAGCCACCAACCTTGCAATCTCCGGCACCAACCCAAAAACGTAGTGCTCGATCCTCCTGAACTCTGGTGTATGCAAATCCGGACACAACACCGCCAGCTCATTATGCCTAGCAGTGTACTCCTCAATCTCAGACCCCATAATCTTATGATTCCAGACCTTATTCTCAAGCTTCTGAATCTCGTCCCTCGGACAGTACTCACTCTTCAAACGTTGCACAAACTCCACCCAAGGCATATCGTGGGCTTCCCCTATACCCAAAGTCTGGATGGTGGAGTTCCACCAGGTCAGTGCAGGACCCTCACGGGTCGCTGAAGTATAATTCACACGGTCACCCGCTGGACAATTGCACATAGAAAACACTGATTCAACCTTCTATAACCACTGGAGTAGTCCTACCGCTCCCTCAGTCCCTCCAAAATTATGAGGTTTGCAATCCATGAACATTTTGTAGGTGCACTGAGGTAGTGGTGGATTAACATGAGCACCACCAAGAGCCTGGTGTGAGGCCTGGAAAGCAGCCAGGGTGACATTCACCTACTACTGGAGCAGGTTGTTCAGTTCTTCCTGGGTCATGTTTACATTGCCACGACCCCATCCGCGACCACCACCAGCACGGCCACCCCTACGACCGCCACATGCACCAGACATCTTCTGTCAAAACAAGAATAAATGATTTAGACTCGCCAGTAGTGTAACCCACTAGGAATCACAAGAAATTAGATCTAGGTCCAATTCAGGTCCATCCGTTCAAACACAAAGCCCACTAGGATTTCCATGCATTCCAGTTTATGATTTCGTGTGCACCCGAAATGATAAACTGTTCTACATGGTCCTCTAAGTGCACTTCTTTCCTGAAGTTCAAGTCACTAAATACTAGCACCTTAAAGAGTACTACTACGAGTACGAGTGTAAGATAATGTGTGTGAGGACGAGGGTATCTATTGGGGCATAGAAGGGAGATGTCCGAATCCTGGACAGATCTCAAGGATATGCCGAAGCTAGCCCAATGTACACCATCGCCGAGGAAGGATTAATAACAAGTCTCTCGCCTTCGAATCACGAAAAGGATAAGTTAAGGAATCGAACGATCAAAAAGTAAACAGAAGATGCAGCATAAAAGATGATGACACCGACACCCTGAAAATTTTCAATATGTTACCCATATGTTAAGACTCGACCATACGTGACCGTCTAGTTTGTGTGACTTGGCTATAGACCAGACTCTACATGCAGTCCGAGTTCACTATAACCTGGCTCTGATACCAATCTGTCACACCCTCAAATACCACTTGCGGGGTTTTACCGCGAGGCACATGACACACCAGGATCCAAGTCAACGGTCACAATAAACAAACACTAAATGTAATATATGAAAACCAAAACATTAAATTTTGAACCATAATCCAACAGCGGAAGCATAATCTTGTTTACAAATCAAAAGACATAACGTAGTCTGAAAACATTATTTAAACATGCAGTGGGACCCTAGACGCTGTGCAAGACCCCGTGCGCCTAATCCATTGACTGCTACCTTAGCGACTTGAGAAAACATGCCAAAAATGTTAACATATAATGCTGGTGAGTTCACAAGTTTCACAAAAGAGTTTCCATAAGTTTGAAAAGAGCATTCCCGTTAATACTATGTTATAAGAAAGTTAGCTAGACGTTAAGTATTTTTACTGCTACGAGTTGGAAACCATTACTGACACGTAACCCCGATAAGTATGCCCAGAATGTATGAATCACCATCATCATCGGTGACTTCGAAAGTTAGAGACAGTATGCACCCGGCCGGCTTCAAGCCGTCGAGTGGGGTTAGTCAAGCCCAATAGATCTATCCACATTTCCCCGTTATGTATACCCACAAACTCATGGTTTCCCTGGGACTTCCTTGTTAAACGACCGTATAGTAAACAACAATAACCATAGTATAACATGACCTTTAAGAAATGTAAGTATGTAACATGTTTCTCCCCCAGAAGCAAAACAGTAAAAGCGGGACTATGACACTCACCTTAGGTTGCGTTACTTGAAAAACAGTTAAATCAACAAGCTATGAAAGCCCCAAATAGCGGCGACCTATCATGAGACGTATGTAAGTACCCAGACTAATAACCCGTAGGTTAACTAGTCCCGAATGTCCATACCATTACCATGTACGTTTGAAAACACCTTTGACCGTTAAACTGACCGCATAAGACAATACCCGACATCCCATTGGTGACCAAGAACGAGAAATTAAGCAATCACATGCAACTATGCACTTAACACGCATACATGTTCACTACATCTATCATACGGGTCATATATAGCATAAACGAGTCCGATCACGTGTTACCAGGTTATTAGACATGTTACGGGGTTCCTAACATGTTCCTAGGTGTCAAACTATGTGTTGGATCAGTATGCTCTTTGAAGGTTTACTTGCTTGTGAACACTTATGTGTTTTAGCAAGTATAATCAGATTTGCACAGCGGAATAAGTATGTAAAGTTACACTATCAACAGGAGTTATTACTCCCCCTGGATGTTTGCAAACTAAAGACAAGTTAATGAGAATCTAAGTATTGAATGTGAATGACAATAAATACTCAAATAGATTATCAATTAATGAAATGGAAATAACAATAATAAGCTTTGAAGGATTTCAGTTTTCAATTAAAATCAATGTCTAAAACAGAGGGATGAACCCATCTATTTATAGACTTACAAATGCATGAACCTTGTTACAAAAGAAAGTCTGCAACAAGTTACAGCCTTGGAACTTGTACAAAAAGATAAAGTAATAATAAACAATTAAACTACTGAAACATAAGGGCGGTGGAAAAAGTGCTGATGAATGACAAACTACTGATGAGTAGTTTGTCTTCAGTAGTTCTTTAGTAGACTTGTCTGGTTTGACTTCAGAACTTCTGATTTATCTTCTTCAGTACTTGTTGAATCCTTCTTCAGTACTTGTGTCTTCTTTCTTCAGTAGTTCTATACTTAGAATAATTTACAGAAGAATGAATTAGACTAAGGTTTGCAAAAGTGGTTTCCTCAATCCTTTCTGTCCTAACAATCTCCCCCTGGATTGATGAAGCCAAAACCTTATCTAATTCCTTATTTCTTTCTTCTTCTTTCTTCAACTATCTTCCATATTTCCTTGAACATGGAATTCTTCAATTGATTCAGCTGTTCATCAGTGAGAGATCCTTGTTGAGGTTCTAGATGTTGAATTGTAAGCAAGTCTTGTGTTGATAGATTTCTCAGCTCATTCATGGATTTGAAGGCCTTGTTTGTTAGATCTCTTCTTGTCACCAATACTGAGTTGGAATCAGTAAAGGACTACCTGATGATCAGTACTTTAGATTTGTCAAAATCTGAAGTATAGGGAACCATGCTGGATCCCTGGGATGTTCCTGAGTGTTGGATGTTCTCTACTTCAGTGACTCTAAGGTGGGATTCACTTCTGTCTTCTGTTTGCACCACATCGGGTAATTTAAAAGTAGGTAAGTGATGTTCAGAAATTACCTTTGTGTGCAGTTTGTCAGTTACAGTCTTTTGGATTTGGTAAGCAAATGTTGAAGGATCCCTGAACTGTGTTATCAGAGGCTTTTTTTCAATATCAAAGTCTCCTTGTACAACTGTGTTGCCTTCTAGCAACACCATCTTGAAATCAGTCTTTGTATTGTCCTCTGGCTTTCTTTTGGTAGCAGGTCTTTGTTTAACACCAAAAGTTCTAACTACTGAAGTTGATACTTCAGAAGTTTTCTACTTCTCTGGATTTGCAGCCTTGTCAGCCTTGTATCTTTTTTATGTGTCCAGTAGTTTGTCTTCTCTCTATTTTGACACTGAGGCTTTTGAACCATAGTCATTGGCTACCAGTTCTTCAATTATCTCTGCTCTCTTAGCTTTTCTATCCTTCTCTGTTGCAGTCTTGTCAGCAACAAGTTGAGCTCTTCTTGTTAGCCCATCCATTGAGAGCCCTTTGAGTGAATAGACTTTTGTCTTGCTGTTCTTTGTAATAAAAGATACCAGTTGTTGTCTTTTGTCTTCTTCAACAACTCTTTCTGTTTTAGCTTGTCTATTCAACTCTGCTTCATAAGCTTGAAGCTTTTCATTTAAGCTCAAGTCTTCCCTTGCTTCCGAGTTGTTCCAGATCTCATCTTCCTTAGCCTTTCTTTGGGCTACAAGTAAGCTCTTCTCTAGTAATTCTTTGGACATTAAAATTAGAGAAGGGCTTAGTACAGTCATTTGAGTTGTTGTAGGCCTTGGAATAGGAGTTAGTTGTTGTTCAGTTGGTTTGGAAGGATCTTCAGTTGTTTGTAAGATGGAAGTGTTAACTACTGAAGTGTTGATAGAAGTATCAACTACTGAAGGATTGTCTTCAGTACTTTTAGAGTCTTCAGCAGTTTCTTCATTATGGCCTTGGGAAGTTTCAGCTTCAACTTTTGTTCTAGAAACAAGCCTTTCTTGATCTTCTTTTTGTTTCTTGGCTTTTTCTAGCA
This sequence comes from Ambrosia trifida, assembly GCA_028751855.1. Lineage (NCBI taxonomy): Eukaryota > Viridiplantae > Streptophyta > Magnoliopsida > Asterales > Asteraceae > Ambrosia > Ambrosia trifida. The sequence continues at coordinate 68,255,139 of CM054127.1, forward strand.
GTTGTTGTAGAGCCACTCTTGCTTTTATCCTGGCTTCCAGTGATTCCCTTGGTTCCTTAATCTTCTCCCCCTTTTTGGCTTCATCCACTTCTGGAAGCCTGCCAGGTTGAGAAGCTCTACCAGAGAGTTCAACAAGCTGTCTTGAGTTGTTGTCAATTTTATTGGACAGCTCACCAAGTTTTTTTGTTTATCACCTCAAATTGAGTTGTGGTTTTCAACTCCCAAGAAGTTGTGAAATATTTGAGGTGATTGGCTATTAGTGTGTTCATCATCTGGTATAGGGCACCATCTGGGCTGCATAGGAGGTTCAGATCTATGCTTGAAGACCTAGGGAATTGGGTAGGCATTTTTAGTAAGGGGTGTGTTTTTGGGTGATCTTCAGGATGTACTGAAGATGCCACTTTAGGGGAATCAGGGATCAAGTGGACTTTAACCTGATCTGGTGTGACCAGCTCTTTGAGCTACACCAGGTGCAGGACCTTCACTAGCAGCCGTCAATTCATGTTTAGTGGAGTGTGAATCATCATCCAAGTTAATGGAATCATCTGAATCCCTAATGATATCCTCAATGAGGACAGTATAAGTTATATCATGAGCTGGGCCCAACCCAGTTGTCTCATGTACCTCTTGTTCTTGGTTAAGAGGATTTCCTACCTCAGGCATAAAGCCTTCATCAGTAGTTGCCACAAGTGAAGTCTTAGCTATGGTACTTCTGTCCTCAGATCCACCACTGGGTGGTAGATGAGTAGTAGCAGCCTCAAATGAACCTAAGGTCTCTAAGTTTGGGCTTAGAAACCCTAGTTCATCCTCATCTCTTGGGTTAGGGCTATGAACATCCACATTCATGTCAAGGTCTGATGGTATGTCCCCTGTTTGATGTGGTTGTTGGGGACTGACATGTTCTAATCGGATGGTCTCTTTTAGCCCAGAGAGAAGTTTGGCTATTTCAATGGTTGATGGTTCTGGTTCAGTAGTTTAGGGTAGTGTTTCAGCAGTTTCAAAAGAAGGGTGAGTAGTTATTGTTTTCTTGAATTTCTTTCTTTTGAAAAGAATGGTAATTGGGGACCTTGGAGGGGTTTGGGATGGATGAGACAGAGAGGATGTTTCAGTCACATCTTTATCAAGTGCAGATTGCACAATTGCAGGTTCAGGCATCTCAACTTCCTGAACTGCCTTTCTTTTAAGGCTGGGGGGTTTTGGTTTTTGTTGTTTTGTTTTCTTAGCCTTTTTGGGTGAGGGTTTGGAATATGAGGGTTCCATGGGGACTGTTTCTGGTTCCCCTTGGTCATCTTCTGGCCAGGCAGCCGGTTTGTTATGCCTTGAGTATGCTTGTGAGGTTAAAGGGTTTAAAACAGTTGTTTTACCCACAAGCACCCCATCTCCAAGTTCTTTGATTATGCAATGCATGATGAATCTTGGATACAACAAAAACTTCTTTTTAGAATTTAGGTGATGTAAGACCAACTCATTAAAGAAAAGTGCTGATGCCCTGAATTTTGTTTCATTCACAATGGAATGAAAAATTGGTTGAAAAGTGGAGGGCGTCTGATCATAAGATCCAGTTTTTGGACTCAGGCACATGATTATGTAATGAAACAAAAGTTTGTATTTTGGTTCAAAATATTTCTTAAAAATAGTAGCATGTGAGAGAGTAACTTGGTAACCACACTCTGTCATGGTCAAATGAATTTCAGAGTTTGGAAATTGATCTGATGCATCCACATCATCTAGACCCAGTCTAATTCCCAAAGTTGCTGGTGTGATTGCCATTGTTTTCCCTTGGATGGTTGATTTGAGAGAAATCACTTGATCATTCACGGTCACCGTCTCTGCATTCGCCAAGAACTAATTGAGAGTTTCAGTATGGATTGGAGGATCAACGGTGAAGGCAGTGAAGTATTGGGATTTGACTACTAAATCAATGATTTCGTCGTATTGGGACCAGGCTTCATGTTTCTCAAAGTAGCCACTTTGATTGTGTCCCTGTTTCAGTGTAAGAGCCATGTGGTTTGTGTGTGGGTGGATCGAACAGTGTTTTTGTTTGCAGGTTAAGGGTTTGAGAGTGTTTTTGAGAGACAAGGAGGGAATTTTGCTTTTGGAAAGGATAAGTGTTGGAAAAGGTGTTTATCAGAAATTTATAACCGACTTAGGTCAAACTTCTGAAGTGGGAAATGTCTGATTTACCCTTAATGACAAAACTGTTGATGAAGAACAACTTTCATCTGTAGTTCCCATTTTCTCTTCAGTAGTTTGTTAACAACTGATGAGAATGTTTTATAAACACTTTATTCATAACTTCTGAAGTTTATTTTATCAGAAGTTAATCATTTTTCAGAAAATATTCCCATACTGATGTTTTGTACATCAGTAGTTTCTCTCTTTTTGTTTTTCAGAAGTTTTGGACTAAAACAGATGTAAGTGAAAAATAAAATATATGCAGAAAAGTAAAAGAAACACTTACAAATTTAGCATCCCAAGCATGGATACTACCTTCTGAAATGTTGATGTGTCAAGGGGTTTAGAGAATATGTCAGCTATTTGATTAGCTGTTGTCACATGCTTCACTTCAATCTTGCCTTTTTCATAGCAATCCCTTATGAAATGATACCTGATTTCAATATATTTAGTCTTTGAGAACTGAACAGGATTTTGAATGACGCTAATGGCAGATTTACTATCGGCAAGCAATGGTGTCTTGGTCTCTTTGATTCCATAATCAATAAGTTGATATTGGAGCCATTGTATATGTGATGTACAACTTACAGCTGCAATGTATTCAGCTTCAGCAGTTGAAGTTGCAACAGATGTTTGCTTCTTTGATTGCCAAGACACTAGACAGTTTCCCAAGAATTGACAACCACCAGATGTTGATTTTCTTGACATTTTGCACCCTACATAGTCACTATCTGAAAAAGCTGATAACTTGGTATAGCTAGAAATTCCAAGTGTATGAGTTCCTTTCAGATATCTGAATATTCTTTTGACTGCAATTAGGTGTGATTCCCTAGGAGCTGATCGATATCTAGCACATACACATGTTGAAAACATAATATCTGGTCTAGAAGCAGTTAGATATAAAAGAGAACCTATCATACATCTATACATGGTTTGATCAACCTGTTTTCCTTGATCATCTGGTTCAACTTATGTGGTTGGTGTCATAGGAGTGGAACATGATTTACAATCTTGTAAAGAAAATTTGTTCAATAATTCTTTAACATATTTAGATTGATCTATAAAAGTTCCATTTGTTTGTTGTTTGATCTGCAGTCCTAAAAAGTACTGCAGTTCTCCCATTGTACTCATCTCAAATTTTGATTGCATGAGTTTCTTAAATTCATCACACAGATTTGTGTTTGTTGAACCAAATATGATATCATTTCCAACATGTTTAATGAAAAGAGTTTTATCAATGGAGCCTCTTGTAAAGTTATTTTTGAGCAAAAAGTTGGAAAGTGTTTCATACCAGGCTCTTGGAGCCTGCTTTAGCCCATAAACAGCATTGCCAAGCTTGTACACCCACTCAGGATGAGAAGGATCCTCAAACCCAGGTGGCTGACAGACATACACTTCCTCTTTGATCTTTCCATACAAAAATGCACTTTTAACATCCATTTGAAAAACTTTAATTTTGTTGGAAATAGCATAAGCCAGAAATAACCTGATGGCTTCAAGTCTTGCAACTGGAGCAAAGGTTTCATCATAATCAATTCCTTCTTCTTGAGAATAACCTTATACCACAAGTCTTGCCTTGTTCTTAATAATCATACCAGCCTCATCTTGTTTATTCCTAAAAACCCATCTTGTGCCAATTGGTAGCTTGTTTGGTGGTAAGGGACAGATTTCCCAAACCTGTTGCTTCTTGAATTGGAGCAACTCATCTTGCATAGCTTGCACCCAATTGTTGTCTTTGAGGGCTTCTTGGTACTTCTTAGGTTCCAACTGAGAAATGAATGCTGAGAAGAAGCAAAAGTTGAAAAGTTGGTTTCTTGTGAGAACCCCTGTTGCAATATCACCCGTGATTTGATCCAATGGATGATCTTTGTGTTTAATCAGTTGTTGTAAACCACTGACAGGTGTAGGTGGCTCTTGTACTTCATCAAACAAACCACTGAGGTTTATAATGTCTGGTTCAGCTGCTTGAACATCTTCAGTAGTTGTAGGAGCTGAAACAGATGTTTGAGTTAGTACATCAGCAGTTGTTGAATCAGAAGTTTGTGAAACTTCTGATGGTTTGAAAGTTGACTTAATGACTGTATTAGGAGTCCATGGTGCTGAATCCTCATCATCAAACCTCTGATCACCATAATAAGTAGGTTTAGATGAAGTGACAGTCTTTTCAGGTCCAAAATGGAAGTTGTCAAGGTCAAAGAGTTCAGCAGGATGTGCTGGAATAGGAGTGTGTTTTGACTCATTGAACTTGACATTCAGTGTTTCTTCTACTATCTTGGTTCTTGAGTTAAAAACCTTGTAGGCTTTTCTAGTGGAAGAGTAACCAAGAAAATAACCTGAATCAACTTTAGTAGCAAACTTTGAAATAGAGTCTTTAATGTTTAGAATGAAACATTGACATCTAAAAGCCCTGAAAAAGGAGATAAGGGGCTTCATGCCATGATGAATTTCATAGGAAGTTTTGGAGTGTCTCTTGTTGACAAGGACTCTATTGTAAACATAACATGCAGTGTTGACTGCTTCAGCCCAAAAATACAATGGTAGGCCTGAATCAGCTAACATGGTTCTTGCTGCTTCAATTAATGTCATGTTCTTCCTTTCTACCACACCATTTTGTTCAGGAGTTCTGGGAACACTCAATTGTCTAATAATCCCCTTAGACAAACAGAATTCATCCAGAGTTTTGTTCCTGAACTCTGTCCTATTATCACTTCTAATGGCTTTGACAGATAGAGAATATTGTTTCTCTACTTGTAGAATGAAGAACTTGATGATTTCAGCTGCCTCATCCTTAGAAAATAAGAAGAATACCCAAGTGAATCTTGAATAGTCATCAATGATGACTAAGCAGTACTTCTTCTTACCAAGGCTCATGATTTTTACTGGCCCAAATAAGTCCATGTGGAGTAGTTGAAGACATGCAGTTGTTTTAGATTCTTCAATAGACTTATAGGAGGACTTATGTTGCTTTCCCTTTAAACAGGATACACAGTTTTCTTGACACTGGTATACTTTCAAGGGTAGACCTCTGACCAAGCCCATTTTTGTGACTTTATTTATGGTTTTAAAGTTCACATGGCTAAGTCTCCTATGCCAGAGATCAGTCTCTGAAGTTGATGCCCTTGAGAAGAAACAGGCAGTGTTGTTCAGTACTTTTTCCTTTTCAATGTCCACTGCATAGACATTGCCACATCTTTTGGCTATCAACAAAGTATGATCTTCAATGATCTTCTCTATCAACTTCTGGCCTTCTGGTGATATGATCTTGCATGCTGTCTTTGTGAAAAAGGAAGAATATCCTTTATCACACATTTGTGACACACTCAACTAGTTGTACTCAAGGTTTTCAACCAGATTGACCTTGTAAAACTGTATTTTGCCAGAAGAGACATTTCCATGTCCTAGTACATATCCCTTGGCATTGTTCCCAAAGGATACAGATCCTTCTCTTTGACTGATAAAATTGTTTATCAGGTATCTGCATCCTGTCATGTGCATTGAGCCTCCACTGTCAACATACCAAATGCTATTTAAGCCTCTGGAGACTCTCTGCACAAAGTAGCAAATTAGTTAGATTTGGGAACCCAAGCCAGTTTGGCTTTGGGTTTGCTCTTGAGAACATTAACAGTTTGTTCTTGACCAGGTTGAGGAATCCATGTCTTTTTGGCAATGGATTTTTCATTAGGAGCAATGGTGGTATCCTTTTGAGGACCACCATCAAACTTGGTCAACAGTAGTTGTACCATATACATGAGATCTTTAATCTCAGCAGTTTGTGAAACTGCTGATGATGTAGGTCTAACTACTGAAAGAGAATTTTGAGAAAAAGACTGTTGTTGGGATTTCATCTTTTTCTGAGAAAAGGTGTTGCCTGGTTGTTGTTTCTTAGGAGAAAAAGTTTCTTCAAAATCATTTTTGAGTTGTTTTCCCACAACCAGTGGTAAATTTTTCTTGTTATACTGAATTCCTTTTCTGTATCTGCAAAATTTTGTTTTGTGGTTGAATAAGCCACAGATTTCACATTCTTTTGCCTTGTCTTTGTCATTTAAACGCAAATTTCTGTATCTGCAAAATTTTGTTTTGTGGTTGAATAAGCCACAGATTTCACATTCTTTTGCCTTGTCTTTGTCATTTAAACGCAAATTTCTGACTGTTTTGATTTGATTTAGGTCATCAGTAGTTTTCAGGTTCTCAACTTCTGATGTAGACAGGGGCGGATCTAAGGCTAATTCGGTGGGTTCCCGGGAACCCACTCGGTTTGTAATTTTTAGTGTTAAATGTATATAGAAAGAAAAGGAACCCATAATAAAATTATCAAAGGAACCCATCACTAAAAGTTGTAAGTGCTTTAGTGGGGTTGACCCGCCATTACAATCGCATGGTTCCAAGTTCGATCCCCGTTTTACGCGTTTACTTTTTAGGTTTCCAACTTTTTTTTTCATTAAAAACCAGGGTAAAACAAAACCATGTCTTGCCCTTCCAAACAAAACACACACAGACAACAGCAGCCCAACAGCCGCAAGAGAAACCCTCAAACCCTCCTCTCCTGTGACCTATGCTCCTCCTCCGGACCTCCGCCGCCCAAACGCCTCCTTCCCTGCCCGCTATCGACACCAGCTCTCTCTAAACTCAATAACAGGTAAAACCCTAAACCTCTCTTCTATCTGGGTTCCTTTCATTCTTTGTTTTATTATTCCTTATTGTTACTTTATCAATTTCATTAGGCTGTAGTTTTTGTATTGAACATATATTGATTGATTTACCACTTTGCCCCATCCTAATTTTAGAATGTTTGGTACTTTTGAAGTGGGTATGTAGTGATAACAAATGGGTTCTAATTACTTGGATTACATGAGTAGAAATTATGTATCGTTTTGTTAGTATTTTGTATTATATCATCTTGTTTTTAGATGTTTGGTTTCGTGAGCTTTTGTTGTTTTGTTTCAAGTGTTGCAAGTTCTCGGTTTGTGCCTGGAGTTTTACCGTGTAATTTGTTTAAAATGTTACTGAATAATAAGTAAGGACACATGGGCACATCTTTAAAATGCATAGTTTTGTTTTTACGTTGATTTTGTATTCTCGTTTTATTGACCATATTGCAATTTGTTGTTGATTTGAGTACTTTGTTATGGATATGGGGATTAGTAGATGGGAGTTGATGTTTCATAGATGTTCCAGATTAAATATTACTTTGGGATTATTATTAATATTATTTCTCTATATTTGATAACATAGGTGTATTTTTTTTGAATTCATACTTCTAAATTCTTATAGAATTATCGTATTAGTTATAGTTTTTGTTATTATCGTATTAGTTGTTTTAGGGATGTTAAATTTTAATGTGTTGAAACCCAAGCCGACCCGAACCCTTAACACGACCCGAACCGTCAAACCGATCCTAACCCATGTACCAACCCGAATTATTTTATGTTCGGTCATATAAAACTAGAGCATCTAAAAAAGGAACCCAGTGAAAAAAAAATTCCTGGATCCGCCACTAGATGTAGATGAAACTACTGATGGCTTAAAGTCAGATTTTATCAGTACTTCTGAAGAACTTTCTTTTAAAGTTTTTAGAAAGTTTTCATGAAAAGATGTGCATTCTTTCTCTTCAGAAGTTTCATTTGAAACAATTTTTCTCCCATCTTCAGTAGTTTTGGGGGAAAAATCAGTTGGTGTTTCAGTGTGATTGTAGCCTATGCCAAACCTAACATTTGATGCACTTTGTTTGTTAAGCAGCAGCTGGTACCCTTTACAAGATTCCACCCATTTTTCACAATCAACCTTGGTGTCAACAAGCTCTTTTCTGACATTTCCTATGTCTTCTATCATGATTTTAAGTTGTGCTTGGGTTTCAATAGCATTGTTAGTCAATTTAGAATTTTCTTTTGCCTTTGCAGCAAGTTTTCTTTCTAAATCACATTTCATCTGAGTAAATTTTCTCTCAGAGTCATTTGCTTTGCCTTGTAAATGCACATTGGTCTCTCTTATGAGAGCAAAAGATTCTCTACATGAGTTTGAACAAAGTTTTGTTAAAAATTCTTTTGATACCTGAGACAGGGCAGATTTTGAGGTGCAGCCCTCAAATGCCATTATGTCACACCCTCAAATTACCACTTGCGGAGTTTTACCGTGAGGCGCATGACAAACCAGGATCCAAGTCAACGATCACAATAAACAACTCTATATGAAAAACGTAAAACCACAAACAACGATTTTTATAAGCGGAAGCATTTAAGAAGAATTTAATCAGCTACAAAAGTATTCCAAAGTATTCAAAACACTTTATTTCAAAACATGCAACTAAGCCTAGACGCCAATGCAGACCCGTGCGCCTAGATCCATTTGTTGCTACCTTAGCGACCTGAGAAAAACATGCCAAAAAGATGTCAACATATAATGCTGGTGAGTTCACAGGTTTGTTCAATATGTTACCAAAATGTTACCATGTCCATACTATATCAATGTTACCAAGTACGCTAGCTAGGCGTATGTTTTATTACTACTACGATTGGAAACCATTACTAGACACGTTTAGCAATGTTTAGCATGTTTAAGCAGCCCGAATGTTTAGCATGATACCCGCCCGGCCCTCCAAGCCGACGAGTGGGGCAGGTCACGCCCAATAGATCTATCCACATTTCCCCCGTTGTGCATCCCCGCACATTTATGGTTTCCCCGGGACTTCCAATGATCGTATAGCAATACAAAGTTAAAAACCATAGTATGACATATGTTACCAAAATAGTTTAGCGCATGTTTTCTCCCACAAAAGTTAAAGCAGTAAATGTGGGGCCGTGAACTCACCTTAGATAGCGTTCTTCGGTTATAAGTAAAGATGTTAAGCCCTTGATAATCCCTCTACCGGAGATCTATCAAAATGTTCACATAAGTGTTCCGACTAATAACCATAAGGTTATCTAGTCCCCGATTGTCCAGATCGTAACTAAGTATGTTTTAAAACGTGTTTGAATGTTTAACCGACACACTAGACCGACCCGACATCCCGTTGGTGACCCATTACCCTAACTAATCAAGTACACATAGATTACACACAAGGTTCAAGCATAAAACACTTAGTTTGTATCAAAAATCTCATTTCTGCATCAGAACGGTCGAACCAGTCAGTTTAAGTCTCCTTCGCCCGTTTTTAGTCTCCTTCGCCCGTTTTACATTTCGTTCGACCGTTTGATGCCTCCTTCACCCGTTTTACCATGTTCGCCCAAACAAAACCCAGGTTCGCCCCTGTTGTGCAAATTTTCCTAAAAACGCTTCAAACACATTCAAAACGACTCGAAACATCATCAAACACAACAGTCAAGCATGAATAACTTATCCCTACAAAACCCCACCGATTTCCCCCAATAATACGTCCATTTCAGCCCTTTCCCAAAATGGTAAAAATTATGGAAACGTCACTATCATGCATGGATTATTTACCCAATTTGGAAACTTTTGAAATCGATCCGTATTCAACTTAAAATGCTCAGTTTGTCGAGTGTTCGATCTTTCCCTATTAGTTCTATTGATCATAAATATCATGCATCAAGTCTAGATTCGTTAAAACCCCCAAATACCCATAATATCATCATTTATCCAATCCTAACCCTAAACAACAATAATCTAACATCAATAACAATCCTATATCATGTTTCTATCATAGATACAGCAGCAAATCATTGAACAACACATAACACCACATAATACACAATTTACATATGTTTATCATCATGAAAACCTATGTCAAATGATAATGTTTTGATTTAGAAAGATGTTTAAAAGGTTTTTAATCATAAAAACACCCTTAGAATAGATCCGGACAATTAGGGTTAGATGAAAACGAATTAAAATGCTTTTAAAAAGGTTTAGGATTAAGAACACACCTTGGATTCTTGTTTAGATGTTGTAGATAGGTTAGATTATGAAAAAGAAGAGCAAAAACTCCTTCCTTAGTGATTAAGATCGTTTGAGAGTGTTTTGGGACGGTTAGGGTTTGTGAAATGATGAAAAATGACAAAGTTTGGTATTTATACTAATCCTCCTTCGCCCCATATCAATGGTCGAAGGTGGCCTCCTTCGACCCTTTCACAGGATCGAATGAGCCCTGTCCTGGTCGAAAGGAATTCTTTCAATTCCACACCCCAGGTTCGCCCATTTACAAAGGGTCGAACCAAACAAATGTTCTCCTTCGACCACTCAAAACCCAGTAATCTACACATATACTTAATTAGTTCATGTAATGTCACCAACAACGGAACCCGGTACTAGTGTATTACCAAAACGACTCCCAATGATCCTCCAGATCATTGCACCCTGGACAATCCTAACTTGACCCGACTCAACTAACCCAGTTAAGTATGTTTATAAACGTTTCTCGCTAAGGTAGACTTAGATGTTACTAATATGTTTAATCCAAACATGCCGGGTGTCACACATTAAGGCAACATTCTTTCTGCCATTGTCACGTTCTCCCTAGTTGATGTCAAACATTTTGTTGCCTGCATCAGGATTGCACTCAGTAGTGTCAAAAGGAAGACTGCTCCAGTCAACATACCCTGAAGTGAACAGACTTTGTTGTGAGGGTTGCTGAGTCTGTGGAGGTTGTTCAGCAGCTGGAATGGAAGGGATTGATTGTTGGCTCTGCATTTGTTGAGCAGGCATCTGTACATATTGTATTTGTGGCACATATTGGATTTGTGGAGCTTGTGCCTGTACAAAATGTGCACTTCCCTGTGTTCCATTATTCCTATTATAACTAGGGTTAAACTGATTTCCAGACTGAGATTAGTTATAGCTAGAGCTTCTACACTCTCTAGCAAAGTGTCCCAACTTCTGACACTTATGACATCTAATCTTAGATTTGTCAAAACCAATTTTTGTAGGACTGTTTAGTCCTGGAAATTTCCTTCCTGACCTTTTATAAAATTTGTTTGTTTTTATACTTAACATGGCCAGTTGGTGTAGAATGTCCATTTCTTCTAAGTCATCACTGCTGAATTTTTTTTAAATCATCCATGACAAAACACATGTTATTAGCAGTTTGACTATATTCATCATTGTCATAACCTGGGAATGATCTTTCTGATGAGATCCCAACTGTTATGTCAATGTGATCAAAAGATCCAAAACTATTTGAACAAGTAGGTGAGTCTTGTCCCAATAGTGTTGTACTACCTGGTAGATAGTCATCAGCTGTCTTACCAGAACTTTGCAATTTCTTCTTTTGATCAATTTCTCTTTCAAAAGTTAGCAATCTCCCATGTAATTTTGTAAGAGTGAGGGAGCTAAAGTCTGGTGAAGATCTGAGAACTATAGAATAAGTTTCCCATTTTTCAGGTAAAGACCTTAAAAATCGATGAAGCATAGATACATTTGTATAGGTCTGACCATTTAATTTTAACTCAGATATTAATGAGGAGAATCTTTCAAATTGTTGTGTTAAAGTTTCCCCATTTATGTGAGTAAATGTTTCATATTATTGAGCCATGATTTCTCTAGTGTTTGCAATCACCTCTTCAGTTCCTCCAAACTGTTCTTTTAGGCAGTCCCAAAGCTCTTTGGCACTTTCACAGTTTAAAAGTCCAGAGTAGATTTCATTTGGGAGTGCCATTGCCAACATAGAGAAAGCTTTAGCATCAAGCTCAAGTTTTAGGAAATCATCTTCTGTGTAGTCTTTTGGGTCTTTTGGTATTTCAACTTTAGTTTCAAGATTAATGTTTACTGGTTTGTGAGGACCATATATCACAGATTTCCAACAACCGGTGTTGGTCTGAGACAAAGTATGAGCCATCATTTTCTGCCATATGTTGTATTTAGAACGAACAAGCATAGCAGGTTTATTGGCAGAACCAGTATTATGTGGATCCATTTTAAAGAGTATTGATTTGTCAAATATCTCTTAAAGTGATGGATGTTAAAAAAGTGAACTTTTAATCCTTTATTGAATATCAATAACAGCCTGTGTCTGATTCTCAATGTGTTAGATTGATATGTGATCAGATAAACTAGTGCTCTGATACCAATTGTTGGATCGGTATGCTCTTTGAAGGTTTACTTGCTTGTGAACACTTATGTGTTTTAGCAAGTTTAATCAGTTTTGCACAGCGGGATAAGTATGTAAAGTTACACTATCAACAGGAGTTATTACTCCCCCTGGATGTTTGCAAACTAAAGACAAGTTAATGAGAATCTAAGTATTGAATGTGAATGACAATAAATACTCAAATAGATTCTCAGTTAATGAAATGGAAATAACAATAATAAGATTTGAAGGATTTCAGTTTTCAATTAAAATCAATGTCTAAAACAGAGGGATGAACCCATCTATTTATAGACTTACAAATGCATGAACCTTGTTACAAAAGCAAGTCTGCAACAAGTTGCAGTCTTGGAACTTGTACAAAAAGTTAAAGTAATAATAAACAATTAAACTACTGAAACATAAAGGCGGTGGAAAGATTCTATTACAAGTGCTGATGAATGACAAACTATTGATGAGTAGTTTGTCTTTAATAGTTCTTCAGTAGACTTGTCTGGTTTGACTTCAGAACTTCTGATTTATCTTCTTCAGTACTTGTTGAATCCTTCTTCAGTAGTTGTGTCTTCTTTCTTCAGTAGTTCTATACTTAGAATAATTTACAGAAGAATGAATTAGACTAAGGTTTGCAAAAGTGGTTTCCTCAATCCTTTCTGTCCTAACACTATGTTTCGGGATGTCAAATTACACTTACAACAGCAAAACACATGATCAGGAATCAAACAGGCAATTAGGAAAGTCAACCAAGCAATTAGGACTTGTAATCGCCTATTTTACATGTGAGTAGAGGCATAATCGCCCCTAAGGGCATGTGAGTAGGGCTACTCGCCCCCTGCAGCATCAAGCCATATTTCGCGCGTTTAACCCTCCAAATCAGATCCGAAACATGTAAAAAACACCCAACATCAAACCCAAATCATTAAACAACCCATTTCAAGTTAAAACCCCCAATTTATCACTAGGTTAACGCCCTATTTGCAATTATTTCCAAAAATGGCAAAGTACTAGGAAACATTAAATATGCATATCTTTCCCTAAATGGTAATTAATCGGATCTCATCACCTACAACCTTACAAATCATCATTCTTCTATTATTATACCATTCTAGTGTAAACCCTAACATCAAACAATCATCAAATCATATCATAACACCCTAAATCCTCAAGAATGACTCAGACGGGTCAAAATGCATATTATCATCAAAACACCATAATAATTGTTCAAAACCTTAGGAAATCATCTTAACAGCTCATACACATCAGTAAAACATCAAATACAGGAAAACATTCACGTTTTAATCATTAAAAACCGTTTCTTGCCTGAATACTCTACATAGAACAAGTATGAAGGTTTAGACTTGTTTTAGAAACTGATTTCAATGGTTTTCAAAGACACAAACTTGATAAAACTAGGTCTGGACCTTTGGGAACCAAAATATCAACATTACAAAGGTTTAGGATAGATAACACACCTTGGATTTTGCTTAAAAGGAAGTGTAAGCTTAGGGATGATGGGTTTTAGAGCAAAAACGAGTTCCAGAGGTGTATTATGGTGTGAGGGAGGCTTGGGACGAGTTAGGCTTGCACAAATGGTGGTTTACAAGTCAAGGTTGGTATTTATAGGTGTTTCTAGTCATCAATGCTGCAACAGGCAATTAGGACCAGTCACAGGCGAGTAGGGCATGCAATTAGACCTACTCGCCCCTAAGGACTAGCGAGTAGGGGCAACTCCCCCCCCCCCCCCGGCCCTTATACACTATTTTAACACATATAGGGACGCATTTACATACCGACAAGTCATATAATGATTATAAAGTCATATAATGCACGATAACTAACACGTTCACATTCGTTCACCAATTCCCGGGACTCGAGACTAGCGTATGTGCGTTAAACCCGGCGATTCAACAAATCTCCAATCCTTGTACACATGGTTATGGACCTACTCCCAATGATCTCATGGATCATTGTAACGACTCCCGATGATTCCCCGAACCATCATAATGACTCAACTGACCTAGTTAAGTATGTAATATGCATGACTCGCTAAGGTAGACTTACTAGTTTGACCAATGTTACTAACCTGAGCTTTACGGGTGTCACATCATCCCCCTGTTGAAAGAATTTTTGTCCTGAAAATTGGCCAAGGCCAAAAAGGAAGGGACGAAAGAAAAGAAAATTTTTCCGGTTGCTACACGTTAACAAATAGTAGATAACATATGTTAACAAATATGATTTTTGAATTAAAATCTAGTGATTTTTAACAAAAAAGTGGGTAACATATGCTAACAAAGACCGGATAATATATGCTAAAAAAGAGTGGAATTGGGAATCTTTTAAGTCATAAAGATTTAGTACTTTTAACATTTGCATTGTAAATTTTTATTTTTTTAAATAGTTTCATGAGTTGACTTTGTCTTTTGTGAAATTAACATACGAAAGTATTGATGTGACACATACGTTAGCATGTGGTCTTAAATAGGTGTACGCTTTATATTTTTTGACTAACAGATGACTTGTTTTCATATGTTACACATTTGTTTCGTATGTTAAACCGAAACCCACATGTTACACATTTGTTTTCTATGTAGGAGATGAGATTTTTTGCGTTAAAGATGGAGATGAGTATACAGAATGAAGGAAGCATAGTTATTTTTTTGTGCTATGATAGTTTTTCTGGGGTTTTTGAATTGTAATGATTTTATCATTTTCTTATATACCTGTTATTTATAATGACCATTGTTTATCGTTTTTTTACATAATTAAATTTGTATGAAACACTTTGGTTGTGTTATATGTTGATTTGTAATGTTTTGGGACTTAGGGTCTATTGTTGGGCATGCACACTAACACATGTTAGTGTGTACCTTTAACACATGTTAGTGATGTGTTCTTATATGTTTGAAGATTCTAACTAATATGTGTTAAAGGGCTCATGTGGCATATGTTATTATTATGATGTTCACAAAAAAACAAAGTCTAATGTCAACAAAAAAAAAAAGAATATGTTAGTGTGCACCAAACCGTAGGTTACGGTCAGGACGTCCTGAATTGCCATGTTTCATGACTCCAAAGGTCCCAAACTCATTGTTCAATCCGTTTTATGACTAGAGGTCCTAAGCCCGCTATCTTAGCCTAGTTTACTAACTTTTTACTTGCTCACACTGCACAAACGAATCCCATACTGCTCTTTAATTCTTGCAAAGCTATAAACACAGTTTAATGAATCTATTATGACCTGTTTGGAAAAAAATTCACCTAATACCAAGACCATGGCCGGAAAAACACACATTTATACGCATAGATCAAGGATCATACCTGGGGAATTTACTCATCATCCCGTCTTAGCATACCAAACTTACTCGTGACATGATTGAACTAACTTAGGCGCAAAGATTATAACTAGGATTTATTCTAGCTATTTCAATATTACCACTCTTTAGGACTTCCTCAAGTGACTCATGACCTAATTGGATTTAACCCCTCATCACTACAGGTGGCTTTCAAGGTTTTTCCTAGGGTAATATGCCTTTGTGGCGTTATCTTAGCATCTATGACCCCCTGGGCAATTTGTGCACAATTTAAAATGCCCGGTCCACATTGCCCATTAGCATAACGAATTCACCGGTCACTTATCACTTAGGGCTTAGTTGGTTACCATGCTAATATCAAAAGAATAAATATTTACAAGATTTAAGTCCTAGAAGGACTTACCTTTAAGCATTCTCCTTCCCACGAACATGCTTCGAACCTTGACCGTCCGAGGTCTTACCTTTGTTACCTAGAGTTCGATTTGATCATATAGAGGCTATTAGAATCAACCTTCAACGCAAGTACATATGATCATCCAACCTCTTATCAATTTTCATCAAGTTAAATTTGTTTAACAAGTTTCATTACAAAGTTGCTCATTGGGGCATTTCATCAAACACCTAACGGGGGATATATTACAAGCATTATCAATTGGTCTTCTGGGCCATAATGATTTTACCCTAATCAATTCTAAACTTCAATCATACAACTGATACCAAACATCAACATCTTTCATAATTCATTGATTTCATTGCACAAAATAGCCAAGTATTCCAAGTTTCACTTACAACCCAAGAAACCCACCAAGTTCATACCATGAACTTCCATGATTCCCCATCTAGGCCTATGTTATCATGATATCATCAAATTTTATTTTGATTTAAGGCTCTCTTGCACTAGAGCCACCCTTATCCACTAACAATCTATCAAAATCATAAGTTCACAAATTCCACCATTCTTGCCTAAATCTATAATATATCAATATGAGTGAAATAGAGGTTACCTAGATCATTAATAGGCCTTAGATGATCAGAATTCTACGCATGCAAGTTTTATCACCTTGTTTCTTGGCTGAATTGAGCTTGGTTTGGGGATTGGGTTGTGTGTATGTGTTGGGTGTATTTGATCATGATTTTTGGTAGCCAGGGAATGAATTCCCTGGTTTGTTTGTTTCTTGTTAACACCCAAGTTTCACTAATGACAATTCCAGCCCCTCATGTTGTATTCTATGGCTTATACACCATAAAACACTAAATAAGATGACTTTAAAAATAGGTTTTTAACTTTGTTTGGTTTATGAGGTTTAATCTTCAACCCCAAAGTGTTATTTAATAAGATATAGCATGATTATCGAATTTTGGGGCGTTACATTTACCATTTTATATTTTGTTGTACTATTATTAATAATATTAATACTAATATTAATAAAAAATATTAATTAATAAATAAATAATCAAGGCTCTTATATATAAATACGAAAGTGTAAAAGTTCATTATAAATAAAGATACAAGTCTCTAATTAATGAGACAAACATGCAAACATTAATATACTTAATCAACTAGATCAACCACTTTCACGGTGACAAAGCTGGGTTTATAGTTCTAGACGCGACCTATACATGGTTTCCCATCTAGCTACAAACTGGCTAATGTTGTGAAAATTCCAATAAGACGTGATAGTAGGCATTGAGTACCCTCCTTGTAATTCCACCATTACATAATGGTTCTCATCATTAATTAGGGCAATTGTAAGAGCTCTGTGATTTTGAATCTCTTCCGGACCACTCCAAAACGAGAAAATAGTCATACTACCTGACATGTTTAAAGAATGGACGATTACACCAAACTTATTGGCAATCAAAACACCTACCTCGGACATTTTCATCCAGTGTACTCTTGTTTAAGTATGTTACTGGTTTTATAAATCCACCAAGTTTATTTTGTTGTTATATTGCTATTTTCAGTGTGCTTTCAGATTCCGTTTATTAAATAATGTGCGTCTTATCATTCTTTTGCATTTTTTTAATTTATTTTGCTGCTAATTATTGTGTGTTATCAAAGAATTATAATATATTATTTAGTTTGTGTGGGACTATCTTCCTTGTAGAACTTTAAGGGCCTGTTTGGTAGCCTCTTAATGAGGCTCTGAACCATTCAGCTCTGAATGGTTCACCATTCAGACTGTTTGTTTCAACTTAAAAAGGCTCTAAATGGAATGGTTAAGAGCTGAATCATTCAGACTTCGTGCATAGCTGAATCATTCAGAGCCTCTTAATCATTCAGACCGCCTAATTATTCAGCACTTAATCAACCAAACAGCCCCTAAGTCTATTAGAGCTTAGAGATGGAACTTCCTTTTTCACTTCTTTAAACACAGAATTAACTTCCTAGTCTATTTTTAAAAAAACAAAGATGTTGGGGTTTATTGTTTTCTTTTTACTTCTCTAAAATGCAATTACAATTGTAAAGAAACAAAGACGTTGTCAAGAAAGACCTTAATATGATAAAGGTTTGTAGAATAAACTTTGTATGTTTAATAAGATAGCAATATGATGGATTATTTTTATGTGTGTGAATCGGATAGATTTTAGCAAAATGAAAATGCATTTTGATTACAGCCGAATAAAAGCGCATAACCAAAATAAATTTTGCCCAACTAAAAGTTGCACAACCACATAAATTAAAACGCACATAACATAAAATATAATACACATACGTCAAAAGTGTCAAACACATAAAAATACATACCCTACTAATGATCAAATGTTTACAAAATGTTAATATCTTACAAATTACCTATCCGCGCCTACTTATCATCATCATCATTAGCATCACCATCATAATCATCGTCATCGCCATTACTGTCGTCGTTCCCTTGATTTCCAAAGTTAGATAGATTATGCGACTGAAATTGATTGAACATTTGGAACATTTTAGCTTGCATTTGCGACTGAATTATGTGTAAATGTAGAATTTTTTGTCAGTCTTGATTCTTGTAAACAAAAGGAGATGGAATGACTATGGTGTAGTCATGATATATGTGTTTCCAACTTAATCTTTATGTAGACAATGGCCATAGTCGTCCTGACGTTTCACCAATACTTAGGTTCTTTAATCCACATGTGAGCATGGGAAAGATATACTTGAGTTCTTAAAAAACATATATTAATTATAAATTGATTGAAAAAGTGAGCATAGGAAAGCCAATAGCATGATTTTTTTTAAATGGTACAAAGTATTTTTTACACATGGGTAAGCCAGAAGGTTTGACCAATTTGGTATTTTTAACAGCACCCTTCTTTTATCTGTCAAGAATTGAGTTTCTTCACCACGTATCACATTCACATTCCACCACCTCTGAACCCTATCATCCACATCACAGACCTAAGGGTCTGTTTGGTATGGAGTAATGGAATGGACGAAGGAATGGAATGAACGAGGAAATGGAATGGATAAAGTAATGGAATTGATCATTACCATTCCATGTCTTGTTTGGTTGCCATGGGGGAATGAAACAAAACATTACTTTGTGTTGTTTGATGGGTAAGAAAGAACGAAGGAATTATAATCGGTGGTTAGTGGCGGTCGTGGGTGGTGGTCAGTGGCGGTAACGGTGGGTGGTAATATGTGGTGGTAAAGGTGTAACACCCTTGACCGTTTTAAAGAAAATATGCAGCGGAAAAATACGGACTAGAAAATTTCTTGCTTACAAATGTGACACCCAACATGTTCGCCTTAAACATTTTGGTAAAACATAAGTCTACCTTAGCGAAAAACATTTATAAACGGACTTAACTAGGTCAGTTGAGTCGGGTCATGTTAGGATTGTCCAGGGTTCAAGGATCTGGAGGATCATTGGGAGTTGTTTTGTGAATACACTAGTCTTGAGTCCCGTTGTTGGTGAAATTACATGGATTGAATTAAGTAGGATACGTAGATTGATACATACATGTGACATAATATAAAAATACATGCTCCAAAGATGTAAACGTGATTATACGTGCTTCTATATGTTTAACATATGTTAGGATTGCATGTTCATGTGTTAGAATGTGTTAAAATGCGTTTAAACGACAAAACTGGAAAATCTGGAAAACATGGTGTTGGTTCGACCTTTAGGGGAGTCGATCCAGAGATGGGAGACCAACAAAAAGGTCATTCGACCTCATACAGTCTCATTCGACCATGTATGGGGGTCGAATGAGGCTTAGGTATAAATATCACACTTTGTCATTTTTCATCATTTCAAAAACCCTAGTTGCCTCTTAACACTCTCTTTCGATTTTAGTCACTAAGAATGAGTTTTTGCTCTCGTTTTTCATAATCTAACCAACAAATATCATCTAATCAAGAATCTAAGGTGTGTTCTTGATCCAAAACACTTTTTAAAGCATTTTGATTCATTTTCATCTAACCCCAAATGTCCAGATCTGTTCTAAGGTTGTTTTTATGATTTAAAAACCTTTCTAACACCTTTCTAAACAAAACCTTATCATTAAATATGAGTTTTCATACCAATAAACATAAGTTAATGGTGTATTATGTGATATTATGAATTGTTTGATGATTAACTACTGTTTAGATGATAGAAACATGATCTAGGGCTGCTATTGGTATTGGTTTATGGTTGTTTTAGCTTACAATCGGGTGCATGTTGATGATATGTCTAGTTTGGGGATTTTTGATAAAATCTAGGGTTAATACATCTTGTTGTCATTGATAAAACTATTGGGGGTTTTCATACACACATTAAACTGAGCATTTTGGGATGATTATGAAAGGATTTTGAATAGTTTCCAAATTGGGTAAAGTTTTCATGCATGATGTGACGTTTCCATATATTTTACCTTTTTGGGTAAGTGTTAAAACGGATTTGTTTTGGAGAAAAATTGGTAGGGTTTTGTGGGGATATGTTATTCATATGTGACTGTTGTGTTTCATGTTGTTTCATGATGTTTTTGGCTTGCTTTGATGCGATTTGGTGCGTTTTAGAACATTATCAGCTGCTGGGGTCAAACCACGCTTCCTTCGCCCAGTCGTGGGGTCGAACCAGAATTGAATTGGGTCGAATGAACATGATTGAGGTCGAATTAACACATGTCAAGGTTGAAGGAACATTTGTTAAGGTCGATGGAACATATGTTACGTCGAATAAACTTATATGAGGGTCGAAGGAACTTCATGGGGGTCGAATGAGACCCCAGAAACACTGATTCGACCCTATCACTTCGTATGTGCGATTTTTGATGCAAACTAAGTGTTTTATTCTTAAACCTTATGTGTAATCTATGTATACTTTATTTGTTTATGTAATGAATCACCAACGGGATGTCGGGTTAGTCTAGTGTGTCGGTTGAACAGTCAAACACGTTTTCAAACATACTAGGTCACAATCTGGACAATCGGGGACTAGATAACCTTATGGTTATTAGTCAAAACACTTATGTGAACTTTTATGATAGATCTTCGGTAGTTGGATTTATCAAGGGCTTAGCTTTTATTTGTTAATTGAAGAACGCAACCTAAGGTGAGTTTCACAGCCCCACTTTTACTAGTTTTGCTCTTGGGGGAGAAAACATGCGCTAAACTTATATTTTGTAACATATGTCATACTATGATTTACTTTTGAGTTGCTATATGATCTTTGGAAGTCCTGAGGGAAACCATGAATGTGCGGGGTTGCACAATGTGGGAAATGTGGATAGATCTATTGGGCGTGACCTGCCCCACTCATCGACTGGAGGTCGGACGGGTGCATATTGTCTCGAACTTGCTAAACTTGCTAACCATTATTCGGGCGGCTTGAACATATGCTAAACTTGCTAAACATGTCCAGTAATGGTTTTCCAATCATAGTAGTAACAAAACATACACCTAGCTAGCATGCTTTGGTTTCAATTGATATAGTATTGACAGGTTTTGGATGTGGTAGCGTTTGGAAACACTTAGTAACATTTATAAAAACCTGTGAACTCACCAGCATTATATGTTGACATCTTTTGGCATGTTTTTCTCAGGTCGCTAAGGTAGCATTACACGGACTAGGCGCACGGGTCTGTATGGCGTCTAGGGCCTTAGTTTCATGTTTTTGAAATAATCATTTTGGAACATGTCGACACTTGGTTTTGTAACTTGATATTGCTTCCGCTACAGTTTTCTGATATAAGAGTTATGTTTTGAGTTTACGTATTGTTCATATAGTGTTGTTTATAGTGACCGTTGACTTGGATCCTGATTTGTCATGCGCCTCGCGGTAAAACTCCGCAAGTGGAAATTTGAGGGTGTGAAAGATTGGTATTATAACAAGTGGTTATAGTAAACTAGGACTGCATGTAGAGTCTGGTCTATAGCCGAGTCACACACACTAGACGATCACATACTATGAGTTGTTTTAGTGGGATACGTACTAACCTTGTCAGGGTGTCTTTATATCATCATCGCACTTCTGTGTTACATCATCAACTCTTACTTGGGTTTTTGCCTACTTTTATCTTCCTCTTTGGGATTTGAAGACGAAGGGACTAACTAGTTGAACCTTGCACAACAGTGTTGTATATTGGTGTAGTTTTCGCATACTCTTGAGATCTCTCCAGGATCCGGGCATCTCCCCTCTATGCTCCAATAGAGCACTCGCTTACACATGTTCTCTTACACTTATGCTTGTAGTAGCACGTTACTATTTTATAGTATTCAGTGACTTGAGTTCGGATTAGGAGTATATTGGAGGACCATGTAGAGCAATTTATCATTTTGGGTGCACACGAAATCATAAACTGAAATGCATGAAAATCCCAGTGGACTCTGAGTTTGGATGGATAGTCCTGGATTGGACCTAGGTTTAACTCTTGTGACCCTAGTGGTTGACACTAGTAATGAACTTGAATCTCTCACTTTTGTTTGTCAGATTATGTCTGGCGCTCGTGGTCGACGTCGTGGTGGTCGTGCTGGTGGCCGTGGTGGTGGCGGCGGTCGTGGTAACATCAACATGACCCAAGAGGAACTGAACAACTTGTTGCAGCAATAAGTGAATGTGGCCTTGGCTACATTCCAGGCTGCACATAACGTTCTGAGTGGTAAGTTGATTTCTATCAGCTCTGCCTCATTCTTGGGTGTCATGTCTTTTCTTTTGTGATTTATTTGTGTGTCTTGTCTCAGATGCTGCTGTTAATCCACCTCCACCTCAGTGCACTTACAAGATGTTTCGGGACTGTCAACCCCATAACTTTGTTGGGACTGAGGGAGTAGTGGGACTGCTCCGATGGTTAGAGAAGGTTAAGTCTGTGTTTTTTATGTGTAACTGTCCCGCTGGGGACCGGGTTAAGTATGCTAATGCGACGTTTGAGGGTCCTGCGTTAACTTGGTGGAACTCTACTGCTCAGACATTAGGTTTGGGGGAGGCTCATCCTATGCTTTGGGCGGATTTTGTGCATCGTCTGAAGAGCGAGTATTGTCCGAGAGAGGAGGTTCAGAAGTTGGAACACGAGGTCTGGAACTACAAGATGGTGGGGTCGGAAGTAGAGGAGTATACTGTGAGGCGTAACATGTTGGCGGTGTTGTGTCTTGATTTGCACACACCGGAGTATAGGAGGATCGAGCATTACATTTCTGGGTTGGTTCCGGAGATAACAGGGTTGGTGGCTGCCGAGAATCTTCCCACACTTGCTGAAATCGTCCGTTTGGCTCATCGGATGACTAACATGAAGGTGGCAGAGGGTGTTTTGCCTCCTCGGGGTACTACCGCGAAGGGTTCTTATGGTAACAAGAGAAAGTGGGATAATGTGGGGAAAATTTCTGTGCCAGCACCATCTCAGCAGGTGAAGAAGTTTGACACGGCTGGGTCGTCTTTGGGGCAGAAGTCGGTGGGTATATTGGGAAGCACCCTAAGTGAAACAAGTGTGGTTTTCATCATTCTGGGGGTTGTGACCGAGCTCGTTGTCATCGGTTCTAGCAGTTGGGGCATCTTGCTAAGGATTGTAGAGTGACACTTCCGCCGACTCAGGCGCGTACTGTTGTTCCTGCTCCCGCTGCTCAGGGGACTACAGGAAAGCAGGGGTGCTATAATTGTGGTGATTCGGGGCATTTCAGGCGTGATTGTCCCAAGTTGAAACAGGGCAAGAATGTGAAGGGCGGGAACGGTAACGGGAACAATGGAGGCGGCGGCAGGAATGCGCGTGCTTTCGTCATTGGCTCTACGGAAGCCAAGCAGAGTCCTGACACAGTTACAGGTACGTTCCTTCTTAATGATCGCTATCTTTCTGTCTTGTTTGATTCTGGTGCCGATAAGAGTTTCATATCTGTGGAAATTAGTCGATTGCTAGATATAGTACCCACACCTTTAGAGGCTAAGTACTTGATATAATTGGCTTATCGTAAGAACATCGAAGCGACACATATTCTTCGGGAATGTCGCATGGAACTGTCGGGTTTGTCTTTCCCCATTGACCTTATGCCGGTATCTTTGGGTAGTTGCGATGTCGTTGTGGGCATGGATCTGTTATCGTTGTATCGTGCAGAGAACATTTGTTTCGATAAGGTCATTCGGATCCCTCTCCCTGATGGAGAGACTCTTTCGGTTCATGGCGAGAAGAGCGGTGCTCCGCTGAGTATCATTTCCAGTATGAAAGCCCTTAAGTATATTTGGAAGGTTGTTCGGCCATTCTGGCATTTGTTTCTATTTCGTCTGAAGATGAGAAGAAGATCGAGGATAACCCTGTGGTTCGTGATTTTCCTGATGTGTTTCCCGATGACTTAAGGTCTTCCTCCCCATCGTCAGGTTGAGTTTGGTATCGATCTTACTATTGGTGCAGCTCCTATTGCTCGAGCCCCATATCGTCTTGCACCTCCCGAGATGCAAGAGTTGTCTAGCCAGTTACAGGAACTCTTGGAAAAGGGTTTCATTCGACCGAGTTCTTCCCCGTGGGGAGCTGCTATCTTGTTTGTGAAGAAGAAGGATAGAGTCTTCTCATGTGTGTTGATTATCATGAGCTGAACAAGGTGACCATCAAAAATCGTTATCCTCTCCCTCGCATTGATGATCTCTTTGACCAGCTTCAGGGTTCTAGTTACTACTTGAAGATTGATTTTAGATCTGGTTATCACCAGTTGTGCGTTCAGGAAGCCAACGTTCCGAAGACTGCTTTTCGTACCCGTTATGGCCATTTTGAGTTCTTGGTCATGCCTTTTGGTCTTACTAACGCACTGGCGGTGTTCATGGATTTGATGAACCATATTTGTAAGCCTTACCTTGATAAATTCGTCATCGTGTTTATTGACGACATTCTGGTTTATTCCAAGAGCAAAACAGACCATGAGGAACACTTGCGGTTGGTCTTGGAACTCTTGAAACGAGAGCAGTTGTATGCTAAGTTCTCGAAGTGTGACTTTTGGTTGTGCGAGGTTCAATTCCTAGGGCATGTGGTTAATGAACTGGGAATTCATGTCGATCCGGCTAAGATCGAAGCTATTAAAGGCTGGGAAGCACTGAAGACGCCATCTAAGGTGCGACAATTCCTAGGTCTTGCGGGTTACTATCGTCGTTTCATTGAGGGATATTTGAAGATCGCTTAACCCCTCACCTCTCTTACCCAGAAAGACCGTAAGTTTGACTGGGGTGAACCGCAGGAATCGGCATTTCAAATGTTGAAGCTTAAACTTTGTTCTGCACCTATCCTATCTTTACCTGAGGGTACGGATGATTTTGTTGTATACTGTGATGCTTCTATTCGGGGTCTCAGTTGCGTGTTGATGCAACGCGAGAAGGTTATTGCTTATGCTTCTCGTCAACTTAAGGTTCACGAGAAGAACTATACTACCCATGATTTGGAATTGGGTGCGGTGGTGTTTGCGTTGAAAATCTGGAGACATTACTTCTACGGTACCAAATGCACTATTTACACCGATCACAAGAGTCTTCAGCATATTTTCGACTAGAAGGAGCTAAACATGCGGTGGGTTGAACTCTTGAACAATTTTGAATGCGCTATCAAGTATCATCCTGGCAAGGCGAACGTTGTGGAGGACACCTTGAGCGGGAAAGAATCTGCGAAACCTCATCTTGTTCGAGCTTTACAGCTCACTATTCATTCCTCTTTTCCTGACCGAATTCGTTCTGCACAGCTGGAAGCTTTGAAGGAGGAAAACCTTAAATTTGAAACTATGCATAGTGCTGATAACAATCTTGAACTTAGGTCTGATGGCCTGCATTACTTCGTAGAATGTGTTTAGGTTCCTTTGTTCGGGGGATTATGGGAGCTTGTCATAGATGAAGCTCACAAATCCCGGTATTCTGTTCACCCTGGCTCCGACAAGATGTATCAGGACTTGAAGATACTCTATTGGTGGCCGAACATGAAGGCTAATATAGCCTCCTACGTGCGCAAATGCTTGACTTGTGCTAAGGTCAAGGTGGAGTACAAGAAACCGTCTGGTCTCCTCCAACAACCTGAGATTCCGGAATGGAAGTGGGAACGGATCACGATGGATTTTGTCACCAAACTACCTAAGTCACCAAGTGTTTGCGATATGATTTGGGTGATTGTCGACAGGTTGACAAAATCGGCACATTTCCTATCTATTAAGGAAACTGATGGACTTGAGCGGTTAGCTCAAATTTACCTTAAGGAGGTAGTCTCTCGGCACGGGGTGCCTGTTTCTTTTATCTTTGATTGTGATTCTCATTTTGTTTTGCGTTTCTGGAAGGCTCTGCACAAAGCTTTGGGTACTCAGTTGGATATGAGTACGGCTTATCATCCGCAAACTGACTGTCAGAGTGAGCGGACGATTCAAACCTTGTAGGACATGCTTCGAGCATGTGTTATCGATTTTGTCAAGGGTTGGGAGAGTCACCTGCCATTGGTGGAGTTCTCTTACAACAACAGCTACCATTCTAGTATCAAGGCAGCTCCGTTCGAGGCTCTTTACGGACGGAAATTTCGATCTCCTCTTTGTTGGGCCGAAGTGGGCGAGAGTCAGCTCACTGATCCGGAACTGGTGTACGAAACTTCAGAGAAAATCATGCAAATTCGTAACCGTTTGGCAGCCGCACGGGATCGTCAGAAGAGTTATGCCGATCGCCGTCACAAACCTTTGGAGTTCCAGGTTGGGGACAGGGTACTTCTGAAAGTTTCACCATGGAAGGGTGTCATACGCTTTGGAAAGCGCATCAAGCTTAACACTCGTTATGTCGGACGGTTTGCAATCCTGGAACGGATTGGGCCGGTAGCATACAAACTTGACTTACCGGCGGAGCTCGGTAGTGTTAACAACGTCTTCCATGTGTCTAACTTAAAGAAGTGTTAGGCTGATGAATCTCTTATTGTAACACTAAAAGAGATCAAGGTTGATGATCGTCTTCGCATTGTAGAGGAACCTGTTGAGATTCTTGACTATAAGATTCGTAGCCTTCGCCGGAGTAAAATCCGCATCGTTAAGGTTTGTTGGAACTCGAATCGTGGACCGGAGTTCACGTGGGAACGGGAGGATCAGATGAAATCTAAGTATCCTCATCTATTACCAAAGCGTGCATTTGAATCTAGGCATGTTACCGCTAAAGCTGAATGAATCTCGGGGAGAGTTCCTTTCAACGTGGGGATGATGTAACGACCGGTAAATTTTCTTTTCGTTTCTTTCTTTTCGTCTCTTTCCTTTTTGGTTTCGTGCAATTTTCAGGACAAAAAATCTTTCAACGTGGGAATGATGTGACACCCGGCATGTTCGGCTTAAACATTTTGGTAAAACATAAGCCTACCTTAGCGAAAAACATTTATAAATGGACTTAACTAGGTCAGTTGAGTCGGGTCGTGTTAGGATTGTCCAGGGTTCATTGATCTGGAGGATTATTGGGAGTTGTTTTGTGAATACACTAGTCTTGAGTCCCATTGTTGGTGAAATTACATGGATTGAATAAAGTAGGATACACAGATTGATACATACATGTGACATAATATAAAAATACATGCTCCAAAGATGTAAACGTGATTATACGTGCTTCAATATGTTTAACATATGTTAGGATTGCATGTTCATGTGTTAGAATGTGTTAAAATGCGTTGAAACGACAAAACTGGAAAAGCTGGAAAACATGGTGTTGGTTCGACCTTTAGGGGAGTCGATCCAGAGATGGGAGACCAACAAAAAGGTCATTCGACCTCATACAGTCTCATTCGACCATGTATGGGGGTCGAATGAGGCGTAGGTATAAATATCACACTTTGTCATATTTCATCATTTCACAAACCCTAGTTGCCTCTTAACACTCTCTTTCGATTTTAATCACTAAGAATGAGTTTTTGCTCTCGTTTTTCATAATCTAACCAACAAATATCATCTAATCAAGAATCTAAGGGGTGTTCTTGATCCAAAACACTTTTTAAAGCATTTTGATTCATTTTCATCTATCCCCAAATGTCCAGATCTATTCTAAGGTTTTTTTTATGATTTAAAAACCTTTCTAACACCTATCTAAACAAAACCTTATCATTAAATATGAGTTTTCATACCAATAAACATAAGTTAATGGTGTATTATGTGATATTATGAATTGTTTGATGATTAACTACTGTTTAGATGATAGAAACATGATTAACTATTGTTTGATGATTATGTGATATTATGAATTGTTTGATAAAACTATTGGGGGTTTTCATACACACATTAAACTGAGCATTTTGAGATGATTATGAAAGGATTTTGAAAAGTTTCCAAATTGGGTAAAGTTTTCATGCATGATGTGACATTTCCATAATTTTACCATTTTGGGTAAGTGTTAAAACGGATTTGTTTTGGAGAAAAATTGGTAGGGTTTTGTGGGGATATGTTATTCATACTTGACTGTTGTGTTTCATGTTGTTGCGTGATGTTTTCGGCTTGCTTTAAATGCGATTTGGTGCGTTTTAAAACATTTTCAATTGCTGGGGTCGAACCAGGCTTCCTTCTCCCAGTCGTGGGGTCAAAGGAAGGTCACTGGGGTCAAACCAGAGACTGGAAGCTCGAACCAGACTTGAATTGGGTCGAATGAACATGATTGAGGTCAAATTAACACATGTTAAGGTCGAAGGAACATGTGTTAAGGTCAGAGGAACATGTGTTAAGGTCGAAGGAACATATGTTAGGTAGAATAAACTTATATGAGGGTGGAAGGAACCTCGTGGGGGTCAAAACAAGGTTTCTTGGGGTCGAATGAGACCCTAGAAACACTGATTCAACCCTATCACTTCATATTTGCGATTTTTGATGCAAACTAAGTGTTTTATGCTTAAACCTTATGTGTAATCTATGTATACTTGATTTATTTATGTAATGAGTCACCAACGGGCTGTCGGGTCCATCGAGTGTGTCGGTTGAACAATCAAACACGTAATACGGTGGAGCCTGAAATCCACCCATTTGTTTCTCCTTTCCATCTATCTTGAACTATCCCACGCCGGTCCATCCGAAGCCACGTTTTATCCATTATAAGCTCCATAACGTGCTTTAGCATCATTATTAACGTTCCATCATTTCATGACTCCCATTCTACTTACACACACACATATACATGTTTAAATTCATTATCCTAAACGGAATAAGAATCACTTACGTCAAGTCCTCCAAGTTCATGCGTGTTTCCTTCGCCTCTTATTGACCCATTAGCCTTCCATGCTCAAGTCCATCCTGATATGATTCCTATCATTTCATGTCATCACATCCACATCTTGTTAGCATACATGATAGTTCACACTATCAAATATTCCAACTCCTATGTCATCTTGACTTTCATTGGTCAATCTTTATCATACATAAGACATAGATTTACAATAACATTGTTCACATTTTAAGCAATTCATCTTACCATTGTGTATATCACATAAACCATTAAACATGTATCACATGATATCCTCAATTTCACAATCATGTTAGGAAGCATAACCATGTTAGTCATACATTTTTTACTTTTCAGAAAGTCAACTATCAAATATGCAACTTTCAATATTTGGATACATACATCCATATTAATATACTACTCCTTATCAATATCTACCCTAACCATTACATTAGCCTGTTATAGGACACATATCATGATATGACTACTTTGGTGCACATAGAATTCATTCGACACATACTAGAGCTTTCATGATTCTACAATTGGCAATTACAAATCCAAGGTTAGCCAACATCATATAATACCAACATTGCCTTTTCTTAATAACTTCATACACTTCACAATTAGTACACATTCATCTCTTAATTACAAAGAAGAAATAATTCCAACACTTGGTGTGCATCATACTATCCAAACATAGAATATAACATCCTAACGCACACTTCTTACCATATCACATAATTCAATAAATTCCCACATGAATATTCTCTAATACAATCCTCATGTTAACCTATTATCAATTGCATCTATTATCACATTACTTTCATACTTGTCAAGTCTTGCATGCAAATTTATACATCATACTCATCTAGACATTTCATCAAACACTTGGTGTGCGTACAACATTCTAAGCTCAAAGTACAAGCTCCTAATACACGCATTCCACCAAAACGCATATTCACCTTCAATCATGATCAATTTCCACAGCATATCATCAACTACACATTATTCCTACAATTACATGGATTTACCACTACTTTAGCAACATCAAAGCTCTAATGAAAACCCAATATCATCATCTTTTGCAAACAAGCAACTTCTAGTGATTAGCTCATCTAAACCATTAGAGATGATCAATATCACTTACAATCAAGCAATAATACGAATTTAACATGTTTTGCTCAAAACTCACATGTGGGGTTCGAAATTCATACCAATTGAGGGGTTAGGGTTCTTCCCAAGGCTCCAAAACTTGTAGAAAACTCTAAATTTGCAACCCATCAAGTCTACCCTCAAAAACCCCTTTGCATCTTGCATCAATTGTGAAATTTTGGGCTTGGTTTGGTCTTGAGAAGACCTCCCCTTGGCTAAATTCGTTTTATGCCATGGGGATGTTTCTTGAACTTGTTATTAACCCACTATTTACATGAACGACCCTTCAAATATCCCCCAATGTCCCTGTTTTAAGAAACTTAACTAACTAAGTTAGTTTCTACTATTATTTGCTCACTTATATAAATAATAACATTTATTAGTTTATTTCCATATTAGAACATAACACTCATTCTTATGCTCTAAATTCCGTTTTATCATTTTGCTAATCACGCCTAATGGCGAACTTAAGCAAAAATGGATTTTTGGGGCGTTACAAGTCTACCCCCCTTAACGAAGGTTTCGTCCCCGAAACCTCTTTCATTACTACCATACCAGGAATTCTCTACTTATTTTTTTGGTCATTCATTTCATTCAACCATGTCGCAAACCCACCTATAGACTATAAAAATAACTTTACTCGTGGCAAAACATATTTGTATGTTTTGTTCTTACGCCCTTATATTACCATAGGCCTATCACATTTATTAAACATAATAAATTGATTAGTTACATATTTAACCCATAAATCCTACTTAGTTGTTCACTCCTGTATTAGTCACAAGGCGTCCATCATGGGGTTACTACAATATTCCACTATTAGCATCCCTTTTATGTCCCTTCAACCATGTAGTAGTTAGACTTTATACATACGTATATCCCAAACCTTAAATCATGGCTATCACTTTTACAACATACCTACTAATTCATTCCCCATTCATTCTCACTTAACTTGAGAGTTAGACATAATTCCATATACACCCCACCCTTTTTGGTAAATTTCAGAGCCATTCTATTCATGCCTATTTGTTTATTAGTTCATTTCATGCACTACTTACTGTAGACACATATGTCCATCGCTTAATAACACCAAGTCTAAGCTAAGATTCATTCAAACTTTCCGAACTACATCATGCTTGAGCTACCATTCATTCATACGGGGTTACTATTCAACATATCAATTTTCTATTTAACAATCACAAAATATCTAAATTTACTAACCTTCCTTTCGCAACGTTAGCCAACCATCCAGATGGCGGCTTGACTTTCTCCTTAACAATTCCATGCCATACCTAGCTTGGTTTGGTTCATTCTCATGATGAGTTCTAGTTCATTAATATCATATCACCTGTTTTGCATATTTCATCATATCCCAAAATTCGACCATTCGTATCTACAAGGTCATTGGTTAGACATATATTTTGCATTCATAACAATTGACCTTCAATGGTCCATCCAAGAATTCTTTCACTTGTAATGTCTAATTATATACACCCCCCCCCCTTCTTGATCTCCCGTTTACGTGCTATACTACATTACTTATTTCATTTTCCTACGCAAGATCCCTACATTTTATTCACTATCTTGCAAATTTTCTACAACTTAATTCTTCAAAGTAAATGCGCCATATTCTACTACTTTATAATAATGTCTACATTACATTCTTGCATCTCATAACATCATTCATTTCCTGCATATAGAGGTATAAATCCTTCAAAGGATCAATCGTTCATTCGTTTCCATAGGTTTCTGAAATAAACTCACATTAATACCATGCCATACCATCTTCCATTACATATACATGCATTTTTATATGCCACGCAACATGCATATCTAAACTAAGTTACTAACGTTGTGCTTTATCTTGGTTAGGGAAAAATGTATTCTCTTCTTCATTCATATCCAAATGACCCGCTCCATAGACAATTCTATATTTCTACAACATTCCAACTAATCTGACCCATTACTTGGGTTTTTCTATATTTTTACATTTCCACCATTTGACCCGTTCAGGGTCATTTCTACAATTTCTACAATTCCACCCATTGGACCCATTAAGGTCATTCAACATTTTTATGCTATCAAGGATGAGCCGACTAACGAGTAAATGGAGGGACTTACATATGGATTCATATATTTAATTCCTACCTTTAATTTATATAGGTTTGATCCGTGCTTACCTACGGATTCAAACCCTTCATTCCTACTTTTCATTCATGTAGGTTTGATCCGTGCTTACCTACGGATTCAAACCTTTCATTCCATCCCTTCATTTATGTAGGTTTGATCTGTGCTTACCTACGGATTCAAACCCTTCATTCCAACCCTTCCTTTCAATACAGACTGTTCTCTATCACTTGAGAGTCATCTACTTTGCCCACAACTGACGTCTATTTACTTATTCATTCATTGCTATACCTAATATATAGGCACAATATACATACGTTTAGTTTGATACCTAGTAAGGGAATCCCCTTCACATTCACTCTTGTATAGAAGTTTTATTCCACCCATTCACCCACACGACCACTTACTTTCCAATTTTACCAGGCATACCTGTGATGATTATAATGGTCTCACGTGTATAGCATGCTTCTTGTGCACTGGCCAGGTGCGCAGTCCACATGCTATCCACATGCCTTCATGTAATCATTACCTTATGCTTGGGGATTGGTTTTCAGATTCGTACTACATTTTCAATTTTCTTCCCTAACAACATGATTGTTTTCCATCTAAATTTTACCATCCCTGAGAATTCTCTCCCACCGGTACCAAGGTATTAATACTACGTACCTGCGAGCATTCCATCATTTCCAAAATTTCCGAGATCTATCTTGGATCGCGTCCTTGAGACCTCTTCATTATCCACAAAAGCGCACCTTAACATAAACACCACAATTAGTTTCTAGCATGTCATGTGAGTTAATATTAAATTCTACCTTTGGGCCTCGATCGAGTCTTGGATTGTACGGGTCACAGATTTCAAGAGCACACAAGTTTGAGTTCAAGTACTTACTTCCTTGTACAAGATTTCACTCAAACCAGGGCTCTGATACCAACTTGTAACACCCTTGACCGTTTTACAGAAAATATGCAGCTGAAAAATACGGACTAGAAAATTTCTTGCTTACAGAACATTATCAAATGTTTGGAAAACACTTCTAAGAAATATTTTCGGTGTTACATCTTTTAATATTTCCTATTACATTCAACGTGACTCATCTTTATTAGATTATGTGACCGTGACCACGTACAATCCGCTACCTTGCTTGATCTCCATCCTTTCCTTACTTCATTAGGTAGACGAGACAACCTGCAATCACCACATAACCGTTTTGTTAGTTCAATAGGCGACATCATGTAAATTACTCACGATGCTGAAATAACATCCAACAATACTCCGTGATCCTGTTCAAACGCCTTCTTGCAAGTTCGGGTGTGATGCCCCGATCCGAACCTCCGAGTCCCATGCATTCATACTTACATACCTGCATCTTCATTTCCATTCTCATAATAAAAGGTTAATAACCTTACAATACATACAAGCGTACAATTTCCACACACAACCTACCTTGACCCGTCATGTTACTCTTCCTTCATGGATCCTCTAGGACAAATATGACGTTTCCAATCCTATACTCACTCTACACATAATGACCATCCTTTACATACATGAAACTCTTACTCAAACCCGTGTATGAGTTCCCATACATACATCACATTCTCAATCTACAAAAGCATAACAATCTACCTGCCATATTTGTTCCATTATACAAACATGAAAGGTTTCATGATTCTACAATTGGCAATTACAAATCCAAGGTTAGCCAACATCATATAATACCAACATTGTTGTTTTTTAATAACTTCATACACTTCACAATTAGTACAAATTCATCTCTTAATTACAAAGAAGAAATAATTCCAACACTTAGTGTGCATCATACTATCCAAACATAGAATATAACATCCTAACGCACACATCTTACCAAATCACATAATTCAATAAATTCCCACATGAATATTCTCTAATACAATCCTCATGTTAACCTATTATCAATTGCATCTATTATCACATTACTTTCATACTTGTCAAGTCTTGTATAAAAATTCATACATCATACTCATCTAGACATTTCATCAAACACATGGTGTGCGTACAACATTCTAAGCTCAAAGTACAAGATCCTAATACACACATTCCACCAAAACGCATATTCACCTTCAATCATGATCAATTTCCACATGCGTATCATCAACTACACATTATTCCTACAATTACATGGATTTACCACTACTTTAGCAACATCAAAGCTCTAATGAAAACCCAATATCATCGTCTTTTGCAAACAAGCAACTTCTAGTGATTAGCTCATCTCTAAACCATTACATATGATCAATATCACTTACAATCAAGCAATAATACGAATTTAACATGTTTTGCTCAAAACCCACATGTGGGGTTCGAAATTCATACCAATTGAGGGTTAGGGTTCTTACCAAGGCTCCAAAACTTGTAGAAAACTCTAAATTCGCAACCCATCAAGTCTACCCTCAAAAACCCCTTTGCATCTTGCATCAATTGTGAAATTTAGGGCTTGGTTTGGTCTTGAGAAGACCTCCCCTTGGCTGAATTCGTTTTATGCCATGGGGGTGTTTCTTGAACTTGTTATTAACCCACTATTTACATGAATGACCCTACAAAAAATCCCCCTAATGTCCCCTTTTTAAGAAACTTAACTAACTAAGTTAGTTTCTACTATTATTTGCTCACTTATATAAATAATAGCATTTATTAGTTTATTTCCATATTAGAACATAACACTCATTTTTATGCTCTAAATTCCGTTTTATCATTTTGCTAATCGCGCCTAATGGCGAACTTAAGCAAAAATGGATTTTTGGGGCGTTTCAAGAGGCGGTGGTGGTGGATGGTCGTGATTGTGGGTGGGCGACAATGGTGAGTAGTGGTGGTGATGGTAGGTTGTGGTGTGTGGAAGTAACATGGTGGTGGGTAGTGACGGCGGTGGCAACGGTGGCGATGGATGGCGGTGATGGTGGGTGGGTAACATTGGTGAGTAGTGGCGATAGTAGGTGGAGGCAACGACGGTGGTCGGTGGTGGTGGTGGGTGGCGTTGCTAGTGGTGGGTAAAGAAAATTGTGGTGAGTGACGTTGGCAGGTGGTGGAGGTGGTGGGGGTGGGTGGGTGACAGTGGTAGGTGGCAGTGGGTGGTGTTGGATGGCGGTGGTGGTGGGTGGGTGACGGTGGTGGGTGGCGGTGGTGGTGGTGGTGGGTGGGAGAAGGTAGTGGTGGCGGTAGTTGGTTGACGATGATGGTGGGTAGTGGCGACAACGGTGGTGGGTGGTGACAGTGGTGGTTGGTAGCGGCATCGGTGGTGGGCGACGGTGGTGGATGGTAACAACGGTGGTGGTGGTGGTGGTGGCGACATCGATGGTGGGTAGTGGATGGTGGTGGTGGGTTATGGTGTTGTTTGTAAAAGGTGAATGATGGACGGAATGAAAAAAAACATGGGGGTGGATGGAATGGTTTTGAGGGAATGGAATGCCTTTTGGAATGAGTTATTCCATTCCTTTAACCAACCAAACACACTATTTTTCATTAACTCGTAATGGTTCATTTCATTTC
The DNA here is from genome assembly GCA_028751855.1 of Ambrosia trifida. Lineage (NCBI taxonomy): Eukaryota > Viridiplantae > Streptophyta > Magnoliopsida > Asterales > Asteraceae > Ambrosia > Ambrosia trifida. The sequence continues at coordinate 68,291,037 of CM054127.1, forward strand.
CTCTTTCATTCCATCATACCAAACGCTACCTAAGTTCTCCACTTATGATAGTGAATCATGAATAAATACCCTTCAAGTCTCTGCATAGCACTTCATTCAATCCTATAACAAAATAAAATATGAAATTATATTATATATATGATAAAGTATATGGTACAAAATTCCTTAACATGAGAAGTGTAGGAAACCATTAGAATTTGCCACCTGTCAATTTAACCTAACCACGGTTAAACCACAATTAAACATATTTTCTTCTTCCCTGTTCTAAACTTTCATAACATAAACCAAACTCATCCTCCTTTTGAAACAAATCGATCGAGATCTGACCACCACCACCACCACCATCGATCGAGATCTGAAAGAGTAGTTCAAATTTTCAAACGTTCATTTTAAGTAAAATTCATTTTAAGTAACTTACGAGGAATAATCTTTTCTTTGGTAACAATCGTTCTTTGCTTTTGTCAGTGAAGGTATAATATTATCTAACTATCCATCACTAATAATTCTACTCTTTCATTAATATAAAGCGGCTGCTAGTCAACACCTTGAACCTATAGCCAAAACATGAAACAACAAAAACAGAGCAATATAAATCAAAAGAAGAAGATGAAGTTGATGATGCAACCTCTTGTTTTTAGGGCAAGATAGAAAGATGCGCCTGTTATATATTTAAGGTGTGTTTGTTTCCAAACTTTTTTTTAATGAGTGTGTTCAAAATTTCAATGAGTGCTTCCAAACTTTTTAGTGAGTGCGTCGAAATTTCAATGAGTGCTTCCAAACTTTTTAATGAGTGCTTCTAAACTTTTTAATGAGTGCTTCCAAACTTTTTAGTGAGTGCGTCCAAATTTCAATTAGTGGTTCCAAACTTTTTAATGAGTGCTTCTAAACTTTTTAATGAGTGCTTCCAAACTTTTTAGTGAGTGCGTCCAAGTTTCAATGAGTGCTTCCAAACTTTTTAATGAGTGCTTCTAAATTTTTTAATGAGTGCTTTCAGTTTTTTTAGTGAGTGCGTCCAAATTTCAATTAGTGCTTCCAAACTTTTTAATGAGTGCTTCTGAACTTTTTAATGAGTGCTTCTAAACTTTTTAGTGAGGGCGTCCAAATTTCAATGAGTGTTTCCAAACTTTTTAGTGAGTGCTTCCATACTTTTTAGTGAGTGCTTCTAAATTTTCAACGAGTGCTTCCAAATTTTTTAATGAGTGCTTCTAAATTTCAATGAGTGCTTCCAAACTTTTTAATGGGTGCATTTAAAATTTTGTTTAGTGCGTTTAAAAGGCTCTGTTTTCACCAACTTCATCTTCTTCCTCTACAACTTTTTTTAACCTAATTTTTATGTTTAATCATACTTATTGAAACAAAATCGAAAGTAATTGACAACTATTACGAGCGTTTATTCATATTTGTATGTTTTTCGTATGATTAAATCGTTCTGGTATAAATCTCTGTTTTTATAATTTTTTTCGTTTTCGTTCATTGTAATCGATTCTTTATTGTTATTTTGATTGTGTAATCATTCAGATTGGTTTAATCGATTTTCAATTGTTGAAAAATTTTGTTTCGATTGATTTTTGTTGTTACGATTTGAAAAAAATAGACGTTTTTCCATAATTTACCCTTGGTTAGTGTAACCCAAGTATGATTAGGGTTTTTAATCTGCATCCAGACATCTTGTTAATCTAATGGCTGAGATTGCTTCTTACGCTTCTTACGTTAAGAAGCTTTGTACGTTATCTCTCCCCTATATATAATATATATGGTTAAGATCAAATACATAGTGAAAGAAAAATAGGAAATCGCAGGAAGGGTATCAAACGGACTCCGATTGAACTCATTCAAGCGGCATTGGAATCGTCTTATCGAACCCTACGACGGTAGTTTTTAGGTTTTTTGTTATTTTGGAGGTTTTAGCTTGTAGTTTTTAGAATATGTGTTATATTATTGTGTCTTTTATGTACCATTGTGTCTTTTCTTTTTTTCATCATTGTGTCATTTTTTCAATTCATTGTGTCTTTTTTCTTCAGCATTGTGTTATATTTTTTGGCATTGTGTTATATTTTATGGCTCATTGTGTCATATTTCATAATCGATTGTGTTTTTTATATCCTTCTCACTCTTCTCATTTTTTGTAGCCTTTGTAGAATAACTCAACCCTATATATATATATATATATATATAAACAAACTTGAATCGTCTTATGAATAGGATATTGATTGGACAAAAAAAATGAAAGTATTTACGGGTCGACCATCAAATCTTCCTCTTTAGGTTTTCGCCATTGGGTTTGTCGTAATGCTAGAGACAGTAACTCAATGGAGAAGAAATAGAGAGAGAGAGAGAGAGAGAGAGAGAGAGAGAGAACAATGCATCAAGGGTCACTCCGAGGTGTGACACCCGACATATTTGGCTTAAACATTTTAGTAACATCTAAGTCTACCTTAGCGGGAAACGTTTATAAACGGACTTAACTAGGTTAGTTGAGTCGGGTGAAGTTAGGATTGTCCAGGGTTCAATGATCTGGAGGATCATTGGGAGTCATTTTGGGAATACACTAGTACCGGGTCCCGTCGTTGGTGAAATTACATAAACTAATTAAGTATATGTGTAGATTATTGGCCGTGTGGTAGATTGTATACATAGATGTGTTTAAATGATGTGTAGATGATTATCCATACTTAAATATGTTAAACATAGACTAAGGTTGCATGCTCATATGTTAAGGTGCGTTAAAATGCGTTAAACACGACAAACTGGAAAACTAGATAAACATAGGTCCTGGTTCGACCACTTCGAGTGGTCAAAGGTGGAAATATGTCTTGGTTCGACCCTTTGCAAAGGGGCGAACCTGGGATGTGGAACTGAAAGAATTCCCTTCGACCAGGACAGGGTACATTCGACCCTGTGAAAGGGTCGAAGGAGGCCACATTCGACCATTGACAGGGGTCGAAGGTGGATTAGTATAAATACCAAACTTTGTCATTTTTCACCATTTCACAAACCCTAACCGTCTCAAAACACTCTCAAACGATTTTAATCACTAAAGAAGGAGTTTTTGCTCTTCTTTTTCATAATCTAACCTATCAACAACATCTAAACAAGAATCCAAGGTGTGTTCTTAATCCTAAATCTTTTTAAGGCATTTTAATCTGTTTTTATCTAACCCTAAATATCCAGATCTGTTCTAAGGAAGTTTATATCAATAAAAACCTTTTAAACATCTTTCTAAACCTAAACCCTATCATTAAACATAGGTTTTGTATCAATAAACATATGTTGATTATGTGTTATGTGATGTTATGTGTTGTTTAATGATTTGTTGCTGTTCTAATGTTAGAAACATGATCTAGGGCTGCTATGAATGATAGTTTAGGATTGTAAAAGGTTATAATTAGATAGATGGTGATATTATGGGTATTTTGGGGATTTTATGAAATCTAGGGCTTGTGCATGTTGAGTATTATTAATAAAATGAATGGGGGTTTTCGATTACAAGATAAGCTGAGCATCTGTAGATGATTATGGATTGGTATTAAAAAGTTTCCAAATTGGGTAAAGATTACATGCATGATGTGACACTTCCATAATCTTTGCCATTTTGGGAAAGGGCTGAAATGCATAGGTTTTGGGGCAAAATTGGTGGGGTTTTGTAGGAATAAGTTAATCATACTTGACTGTTGTGTTTGATGATGTTTCGCGATGTTTCGAATGTGTTTGAAGCGTTTTTAGGAAAATTTATCTAACAGGGGCGAACCTGGGCTCATTCGACCAAACGAGTGGTCGAAGGAGAGATTCCAGGGTCGAACCTGGGAAGTGTATGGGCGAACCAGATCAAACGGTCTAACGTGGCATCAAACGGTCGAACGTGACACTAAACGAGCGAAGGAGATTTAAAAACGGGCGAAGGAGACTTAATCTAACTGGTTCGACCGTTCTGATGTAGAAATGAGATTTTTGATATAAACTAAGTGTTTTATGCTTGAACCTTGTGTGTAATCTATGTGTACTTGATTAGTTAGGGTAATGTGTCACCAACGGGATGTCGGGTCGGTCTAGTGTGTCGGTTGAACATTTAAACACATTTTAAAACATACTTGGTTACGATCTGGACAATCGGGGACTAGATAACCTTATGGTTATTAGTCGGAACACTTATGTGAACATTTTGATAGATCTCCGGTAGAGGGATTATCAAGGGCTTAGCATTTTACTAGTTACTGAAGAACGCTATCTAAGGTGAGTTCACGGCCCCACTTTTACAGCTTTAACTTTTGGGGGAGAAAACATGCGCTAAACTATTTTGGTAACATATGTCATACTATGGTTTTAACTTTGTATTGCTATACGATCATTGGAAGTCCCGGGGGAAACCATGAATGTGCGGGGATGCACAACGGGGGAAATGTGGATAGATCTATTGGGCGTGACCTGCCCCACTCGACGGCTTGGAGGGCCGGGCGGGTGCATGTTGTCTCGAACTTTGCTAAACATGCTGAACATTATTCGGGCTGCTTAAACATATGCTAAACATTGCTAAACGTGTCCAGTAATGGTTTCCAATCGTAGTAGTAATAAAACATACGCCTAGCTAGCGTACTTGGTGACATTGGTATAGTATGGACATGGTAACATTTTGGTAACTTTGGTAACTTATTGTACAAACCTGTGAACTCACCAGCATTATATGTTGACGTCTTTTTGGCATGCTTTTCTCAGGTCGCTAAGGTAGCAACATTGGAATAGGCGCACGAGTCTGCATGGCGTCTAGGCTTAGCTTCATGCTTTGAATAAAACTGTTTAAACATTGTCTTACATGGTTTTGAGAAACTATGTTTTGGGTTTTACGTATTCATATAGTGTTGTTTATTGTGACCGTTGACTTGGATCCTGGTTTGTCATGCGCCTCGCGGTAAAACTCTGCAAGTGGAAATTTGAGGGTTTGATAGATTGGTATCAGAGCCAGGTTATAGTGAACTAGGACTGCATGTAGAGTCTGGTCTATAGCCAAGTCTCACACACTAGACGGTCACATACTTTGAGTCTATTAGTGGGATACGTACTAACGTTGTCGGGGTGTCCTTACATCATCATCATACTTCTTTGTTACATCATCCGCTTTTATTTGGGTTCTTAGCTACTCTTGTCTTCTTCTTCGGGATTGAAGGGGAAGGGGCTGATTTGTTGGTTCTAGCACACACATGCCTTCTTACACTTGCACCTATCGTAACACGTTACTAGGCGGCGATATTCGGTGACCGGAGTCTGGATTAGGAGTATATCTGGAGGACCATGTAGAGCAGTTTATCATTTCGGGTGCACACGAAATAATAAACTGAAATGCATGAAAATCCCGATGGACTTCGAGTTTGGATGTACAGTCCTGGAATTGTCCCTAAGTTAACTCTTGTAAATTTCTAGTGGTTGACAGTAGGGGTGAATCTGAATCCCTCGATTTCTTGATTTGTTAGATCATGTCTGGTGCTCGCGGTGGTGGACGTCGTGGTAGCGGCGGTGGCCGTGCTGGCGGCGGTGGTCATACTGGAGGCGGTGGTCGTGGCAACCTTAATATGACCCAAGCTGAACTGAACAACTTGCTGCAGCAGCAAGTGAACATGGCTATGGCTAACTTCCAGGTTGGGTTAATGCCATGGGTGGTGAGTTGATTTCTGTCGACCTTGCCTCATTCTTGGGTTTCATGTCCTTTCGTTTGTGTTTTACTCATGTACCATGTTTCAGGTATTGGTGCCAATCCACCTCCACCTCAGTGCTATTATAAGAAGTTTCGGGACTGTCAGCCCCATAACTTTGCTGGAACTGAGGGAGCGGTGGGACTGCTCCGATGGCTGGAGAAGGTTGAATCTGTGTTCGTCATGTGTAACTGTCCTGCTGGGGACCGGGTTAAGTATGCTAATGCGACATTCGAGGGGCCTGCACTATCGTGGTGGAATGCTACTACTTAGAACATGGGATTGGGGGAGGATATTGCTATGCCTTGGGCGGAGTTTGTACAACTGTTGAGAGGCGAGTACTGTCCGAGGGAGAAGGTGTAGAAGTTGGAACATGAAGTCTGGAGCTACAAGATGGTTGGGTCCGAGATAGAGGAGTACACTGTGAGGAGGAACGAGCTGGCGGTGTTGTGCCTTGATTTGCACACACCCGAGTATAGGAGGATCGAGCACTATGTATCTGGGCTAGTGCCGGAGATTGCTGGATTAGTGGCTGCTGGGAATCTTCTAACTCTTGCTGAAGTTGTCCGATCAGCTCATCGGATGACTAACATGAAGGTGGCAGAAGGTGTTTTGCCTCCTAAGGGTGCTGCTGGGAAGGTTTCTGAAGGGAGCAAGAGGAAGTGGGATGGTGTGGGAAAGAGTATCGTGCCAGCGCCATCTCATCCGGCGAAGAAGTTTGATTCATCCGGGTCTTCTTCGGGGCAGAAGTCGGGTGGGTATGTTGGGAAGCATCCCAAGTGCAACAAGTGTGGTTTTCATCATTCTGGGAGTTGTGATCGGGCTCGTTGTCATCGGTGCCATCAGTTGGGGCATCATGCTAAGGACTGCAGGGTGGCACTTACCCCAACTCAGACTCCTGCTGCTACTCCTACTCCTGCTGCTTAGGGGACTCCAGGAAAGCAGGGGTGCTATAACTGTGGTGACACGGGACACTTCAAGCGTGAATGTCCTAAGCTGAAACAGGGTGATAATGGAAGGGGTAGGAACGGTAACGGGAACAACGGGGGTGGAGGCAGGACTGCACGTGCTTTCGTCATTGGATCTGTAGAGGCTAGGCAGAATCCAGACACAGTTACCGGTACGTTCCTTCTTAATGATCGCTATGTTTCTGTCTTGTTTGATTCTGGTGCCGATAAGAGTTTCGTATCTATGGACATTAATCGATTGCTAGATATAGTACCCACACCTTTAGAGGCTAAGTACTTAATAGAATTGGCTGATGGTAAGAAAATCGAAGCGACGCACACCCTTAGGGAATGTCGCTTGGAACTGTCGGGTTTGTCTTTCCCCATTGACCTTATGCCGGTACCCTTGGGTAGTTTTGATGTCGTTGTCGGCATGGATTGGTTATCGTTGTATCGTGCGGAGATCGTTTGTTTCGATAAGATTATTCGGATCCCTCTCCCTGATGGAGAGACTCTTTCGGTTCATGGCGAGAAAAGTGGTGCTCCGCTGAGTATCATTTCTAGCATGAAAGCCCGTAAGTACCTTCGGAAGGGTTGTTCGGCCATTCTGGCACTTGTTAACGTTACTACTGACGATGAGAAGAAGATCGAGGATATCCCGGTGGTTCGTGATTTTCCCGATGTGTTTCCTGATGATTTGCCTGGTCTTCCTCCCCATCGTCAGGTTGAGTTTGGTATTGGTCTTACTCCGGGTGCAGCTCCTATTGCCCGAGCTCCGTATCGTCTTGCACCTCTCGAGATGCAAGAGTTGTCCAGCCAGTTGCAGCAACTCTTGGAAAAGGGTTTCATCCGACTGAGTTCTTCCCCGTGGGGAGCTCCTATTTTGTTTGTGAAGAAGAAGGACGGAAATCTTCGCATGTGTATTGATTATCGCGAGCTGAACAATGTGACCATCAAGAATCGTTATCCTCTTCCTCGCATTGATGATCTCTTTGACCAGCTCCAGGGCTCCAGTTACTATTCGAAGATTGATTTGCGGTCCGGTTATCACCAGTTGTGCGTCAGGGAAGCTGACATTCAGAAGACTGCTTTTCGCACTCGATAAAGCCATTTTGAGTTCTTGGTCATGCCTTTTGGTCTCACTAACGCACCGGCAGTGTTCATGGATTTAATGAACCGCGTTTGCAAACCTTACCTTGATAAGTTCGTCATTGTGTTTATTGACGATATTCTGATTTATTCTAAGAACAAGACGGATCATGAAGAACACCTACGGTTGGTCTTGGAACATTTGAGACAGGAGCAGTTGTATGCTAAGTTCTCAAAGTGTGATTTTTGGTTACGTGAAGTTCAATTCCTAGGGCATGTGGTTAATGAACTGGGAATTCATGTCGATCCGGCTAAGATCGAAGCTATTAAAGACTGGGAAGCACCAAAGACGCCATCTGAGGTGCGGCAATTCCTGGGTCTTGCAGGTTACTATCATCATTTCATTGAGGGATTTTCGAAGATCGCTCAACCCCTCACTACTCTTACCCAGGAGGACCGAAAGTTTGACTGGGATGAACCACAGGAATCAGCATTCCAGATGCTGAAGCTTAAACTTTGTTCTGCACCTATCTTATCTTTACCTGAGGGTACGGATGATTTCATTGTGTACTATGACGCTTCTATTCGTGGTCTCGGTTGTGTGTTGATGCAACGCGGGAAGGTTATTGCTTATGCTTCTCGTCAACTCAAGGTTCATGAGAAGAACTACACTATTCATGACTTGGAACTGGGTGCGGTGGTCTTTGCGTTGAAAATCTGGAGACATTAATTGTACGATACCAAGTGTGAAGTATACACCGATCACAAGAGTCTTCAGCATATTTTCGACCAGAAGGTGTTAAACATGCGGCAGCGTCGCTGGGTTGAACTCCTGAACGATTATGACTGTGCTATCAAATACCATCCTGGCAAGGCGAACGTTGTGGCGGACGCCTTGAGTAGGAAGGAGTCTGTGAATCCTCGTCGTGTTCGAGCCTTACAGCTCACCATTCATTCGTCATTGCCTGACCGAATCCGTTCTGCACAGTTGGAAGCTTTGAAGGAGGAGAACCATAAAGCTGAGACTATGCACAGTGCTGACAAGCATCTTGAACTTCGGACCGATGGCTTACACTATTTCGCGGGACGTGTTTGGGTTCCCTAGTTCGGGGGATTACTCGAGCTTGTTTTGGATGAAGCTCACAAATCCCGGTATTCTATTCACCCTGGCTCCGATAAGATGTATCAGGATTTGAAGATACTTTATTGGTGGCCAAACATGAAGGCTGATATAGCTTCTTATGTCAGCAAATGCTTGACTTGTGCTAAAGTCAAAGTGGAGTATCAGAGGCCGTCTAGTCTCCTGCAACAAACAGAGGTTCCAGAATGGAAGTGGGAGCGAATCACGATGGATTTTGTCACCAAATTGCCAAGATCACCAAGTGGTTATGATATGATCTGGGTGATTGTTGACAGGTTGACAAAATCGGCACGTTTCATACCTATTAAGGAAACCGATGGACTCGAGCGGTTGGCTCGACTTTACCTTAAGGAGGTGGTTTCTCGGCACGGGGTGCCTGTCTCTATTATCTCTGACCGTGATTCTCGTTTTGCTTCGCGTTTCTGGAAGGCTCTGCACAAGGCTTTAGGTACTCAGTTGGATATGAGTACAGCTTATCATCCGCAAACTGATGGACAGAGCGAGCGGACGATTCAAACCTTGGAAGACATGATTCGGGCGTGTGTTATCGATTTTGGCAAGAGTTGGGAGATTCACCTACCATTGGTGGAGTTCTCCTACAACAACAGCTATCAGTCTAGTATCAAGGCAGCTCCGTTCGAGGCCCTCTACGGACGGAGATGTCGATCACCTCTTTGTTGGGCCGAGGTGGGCGAGAGCCAGCTCACTGGTCTGGAATTTGTGTACGAAACTTCGGAGAAAATCGTGCAAATTCGTAACCGTTTGGCTGCTGCACGGGATCGTTAAAGAGTTATGTCGATCGCCGTCGCAAACCTTTGGAGTTCCAGGTTGGGGACAGGGTACTTCTGAAAGTTTCACCATGGAAGGGCGTCATACGCTTTGGAAAGCGTGGCAAGCTTAACCCTCGTTATGTCGGACCATTCGCAATCCTAGATCGGATTGGACCGGTGGCATACAGACTTGACTTACCGGCGGAGCTCGATAGTGTTCACAACGTCTTCCATGTGTCTAACTTGAAGAAGTGTTTGGTTGATGAATCTCTCATTGTACCACTGGAAGAGATCAAGGTTGATGATCGTCTTCGCATCGTGGAGGAACCTGTCGAGATTCTCGACTACAAGATTCGTAGCCTTCGTCGGAGTGAAATCCGCATCGTCAAAGTTCGTTGGAACTCGAATCGTGGACCGGAGTTCACGTGGGAACGGGAGGATCAGATGAAAGCTAAACATCCTCATCTTTTTCCGAAACGCGCATTCGAATCGAGGCATGTTACTGCTGAGGCGGAATGAATCTCGGGTCGAGATTCCTTTCAACGTGGGGATGATGTGACATCCGGTAAATTTTCTTTTCTTTTCGTTCTCTCCGTCTCTTTTATCTTTGGGCTTTGTGCAATTTTCGAGACGAAAATTCTTTCAACGTGGGGATGATGTGACACCCGGCATATTTGGCTTAAACATTTTAGTAATATCTAAGTCTACCTTAGCGGGAAACGTTTATAAACGGACTTAACTAGGTTAGTTGAGTCGGGTCAAGTTAGGATTGTCTAGGGTTCAATGATCTGGAGGATCATTGGGAGTCATTTTGGGAATACACTAGTACCGGGTCCCGTTGTTGGTGAAATTACATAAACTAATTAAGCGTATGTGTAGATTATTGGTCGTGTGGTAGATTGTATACATAGATGTGTTTAAATGATGTGTAGATGATTATCCATACTTAAATATGTTAAACATAGACAAAGGTTGCATGCTCATATGTTAAGGTGCGTTAAAATGCGTTAAACACGACAAACTGGAAAACTAGATAAACATAGGTCCTGGTTCGACCACTTCGAGTGGTCGAAGGTGGAAATATGTCTTGGTTCGACCCTTTGCAAAGGGGCGAACCTGGGATGTGGAATTGAAAGAATTCACTTCGACCAGGACAGGGTACATTCGACCCTGTGAAAGGGTCGAAGGAGGCTATATTCGACCATTGACAGGGGTCGAAGGTGGATTAGTATAAATACCAAACTTTGTCATTTTTCACCATTTCACAAACCCTAACCGTCTGAAAACACTCTCAAACGATTTTAATCACTAAGGAAGGAGTTTTTGCTCTTCTTTTTCATAATCTAACCTATCAACAACATCTAAACAAGAATCCAAGGTGTGTTCTTAATCCTAAATCTTTTTAAGGCATTTTAATCCGTTTTTATCTAACCCTAAATATCCAGATCTGTTCTAAGGAAGTTTTTATCAATAAAAACCTTTTAAACATCTTTCTAAACCTAAACCCTATCATTAAACATAGGTTTTGTATCAATAAACATATGTTGATTATGTGTTATGTGATGTTATGTGTTGTTTAATGATTTGTTGTTGTTCTAATGTTAGAAACATGATCTAGGGCTACTATGAATGATAGTTTAGGATTTTAAAAGGTTATAATTAGATAGATGGTGATATTATGGGTATTTTGGGTATTTTATGAAATCTTGGGCTTGTGCATGTTGAGTATTATTAATAAAATGAATGGGGGTTTTCGATTACAAGATAAGCTGAGCATCTGTAGATGATTATGGATTGGTATTAAAAAGTTTCCAAATTGGGTAACGATTACATGCATGATGTGACACTTCCATAATCTTTGCCATTTTGGGAAAGGGCTGAAACGCATAGGTTTTGGGGCAAAATTGGTGGGGTTTTGTAGGAATAAGTTAATAATACCTGACTGCTGTGTTTGATGATGTTTCGCGATGTTTCGAATGTGTTTGAAGCGTTTTTAGGAAAAATTATCTAACAGGGGCGAACCTGGGCTCATTCGACCAAACGAGTGGTCGAAGGAGAGATTCGAACCTGGGAAGTGTTTGGGCGAACCAGATCAAACGGTAGAACGTGGCATCAAACGGTCGAACGTGTCGCTAAACGGGCGAAGGAGATTTAAAAACGGGCGAAGGAGACTTAATCTGACTGGTTCAACCGTTCTGATGTAGAAATGAGATTTTTGATATAAACTAAGTGTTTTATGCTTGAACCTTGTGTGTAATCTATGTGTACTTGATTAGTTAGGGTAATGTGTCACCAACGGGTGTCGGGTCGGTCTAGTGTGTCGGTTGAACATTTAAACACGTTTTAAAACATACTTGGTTACGATCTGGACAATCTGGGACTAGATAACCTTATTGTTATTAGTCGGAACACTTATGTGAACATTTTGATAGATCTCCGGTAGAGGGATTATCAAGGGTTAGCATTTTACTAGTTACCGAAGAACGCTATCTAAGGTGAGTTCACGGCCCCACTTTTACAGCTTTAACTTTTGGGGGAGAAAACATGCGCTAAACTATTTTGGTAACATATGTCATACTATGGTTTTAACTTTGTATTGCTATACGATCATTGGAAGTCCCGGGGGAAATCATGAATGTGCGGGGATGCACAACGGGGGAAATGTGGATAGATCTATTGGGCGTGACCTGCCCCACTCGACGGCTTGGAGGGCCGGGCGGGTGCATGTTGTCTCGAACTTTGCTAAACATGCTGAACATTATTCGGGCTGCTTAAACATATGCTAAACATTGCTAAACGTGTCCAGTAATGGTTTCCAATCGTAGTAGTAATAAAACATATGCCTAGCTAGCGTACTTGGTGACATTGGTATAGTATGGACATGGTAACGTTTTGGTAACTTTGGTAACTTATTGAACAAACCTGTGAACTCACCAGAATTATATGTTGACGTCTTTTTGGCATGCTTTTCTCAGGTCGCTAAGGTAGCAACATTGGACTAGGCGCACGAGTCTGCATGGCGTCTAGGCTTAGCTTCATGTTTTGAATAAACTGTTTAAACATTGTCTTACATGGTTTTGTAACTGGTTTAATGCTTCCGCTACGATTTCGATAATTAGAGAAACTATGTTTTGGGTTTTACGTATTCATATAGTGTTGTTTATTGTGACCGTTGACTTGGATCCTGGTTTGTCATGCGCCTCGTGGTAAAACTCCGCAAGTGGAAATTTGAGGGTGTGACACGAGGTGCGAGAGAAAGAGAGAGAGGCACTTACTTTCCGTTTCCTTCCTTCGTTCATGTCGCTGATGTCTAGTGCTCCTTCATATTTTGATTTCGATAGCTGAAGTCGAAAGCTTACTCCTGGACTTAGATCGGTTCTTTTTCTCAAAACCCTAATTTGATCCACTTATAGTTTCCGACATGTAATTCTTTTATTGAAATCGCCAAAAAGCTCTATTGAGATGATAAGGAATTGGAGGTTGAGATTGTGAGAAGTCTAGTGAAGTGTTGTGCCGGTGGCGAATCACCTGATTATGTTAGGCTCTGGAAGCAATTCCTTATGATTTGCAAGAATACCTCAACCATTTTATTGATCAATGGTTTGCCCCTTTCTAGCTTCCTATTAATTATTATTACTATTATACTATATGGATTAGGTGTTATGAAAGAATTATCACTAAGAGCAATTGGGAAGTGAGCATAAGTAATAGCAAAATAGTTTTGAGCAAACCACTACAACTGTAAGAAATATAAAGAAAAGATATGGATAGTTGAAACATTTGGCACTGGTAGTCAGCGTAATATATTTTGTAGTTCAAAAGAGGACCTAGAATAAAGAAGTTGTGTGAGCTATATGCTTATATGTTATGCCACTATTTATAGTACATATAACATATTTTATTAAAGTACTGCTTATTGGACTTCATAATTAAAGAATTTAAGGATACATGTGTGAAGTTACACAACTAGAGAACTACTATACATTAAATTTTTCTATAGGAAAGTCATTTAGTAATACTATATACGTATGTGAAAATGCCTGGTCCTTATTGGCTTGGTCCTTATTAAGTTGAAGATAAAAGACCTCTGTATTTTATAGGATAAACGGTGTAAAAGCTCTTGGTATTAGATATATGAACTCCATAACAATGCAGTTGTTTTTTTATGAACTTTTAGCTGGAGAGTTGAAGTTTTATAGATTGTACTTGGAGAAAGCATTAAAGGTAACTACTTAAGTGCTACACATTTTAGCAATCATGCAGCCTTCACATTGTTAGCAAGTAAATGACAGTGGGCTTTGGTTCTTACTTCTAGCATATTCTAATGGATGTGTGGTAGTCACTAATTAATCTTTTTTCATATATTGGATTCCATGCATGGAATGCTTAGACATGTATAGTGGATTCATGGGTATTTAATTACATTCTCATCAATTAAAAATCCATTAGTACTTCAACATAAACTTCTTCCTTAATATAGGCGCTGTTTGACAAGAAATAGCCTTAACAATTCAACATATGTTGACCTGCGAAGAACACACGCCATATGTAGGTATATATACAGTTTTTTCTACTTAATGGTTTGGATTTATTGTTTTATTAGTGCTCATTATAGAAACTGCTATTGGTTGGCCGAATTGATGGAGATACCTTAAAGCCATTTGTGTTACATTGGCTAACTCAAGGATCACAAGAACAAACTAATGTCATGATAGTCTTCCAGTCTTCCACCAATCTAGCTCAATATTGTTATCAAAGTAAAGCACTAGTAGGGAAGTTATGTTCTATAGCACTAAAAAGTTATGTATAAACATATAACCTAGAAAGGCTTAGATTGCGCGTAATCCATTTCGAATTGTATTTAGATGGTAAAATATCAAACTTCTTAAAAAACGCCTTAGTGTTCCCGCCGCAATGCGCGGGTGAACACCCTAGTTAATTAAAATAGTATGTATTAAGAGTAGAAGTGAGAGAATTCAACATTAGGAGCAATCTTCTTCAAGTTTAGGACCAGACTAATTTCGGACTAGAGATTCTAAGTACTAGAGCAAAATATGAGTTCCATCTTAAAATTTTGATTCCATTTTCGTATAACTCATCCCTTCATATTCCACATATCTTTTGCTGGGTTCAGGTCACATATAAAACTGAGACTATTGTTCACAGCTTCCATTGACATGCTTTCAAAATATTTATTTATTTATCAGGATGACAGAAGGGTTAGCAGAAACTCTATAGAAATTTAAAGGTTTGTATAGTTATGTGCTTATGAGGTTATATTTATAAAGGAAACTTATTGCTATGATTACCACTGCAGCATAATTAATGAACCACGCTCCACTATGTCAATTTAAAATTTTCCCTCTTAAAAGTTCAAAAGTTAGGGGCTTAACACATGCTTTTAAAATTTTATTATATTTATATATCTAGACGAAATGATGCTACGGACAAACTCTATATAAATTTAACAATTAATTTTATAAATGAAGGAATAGTCATAAATCACAACATCTGTTTTACAACAGCTATTGACTTGTCAACAAATGTTCTGAAACAACTGTCATCCAATAAAATTTTCAAATTACCAAGTGAAACGTAAATAAACTAAATTTCAAAATCGTAATCATTAAACTTGGACTTTTAGGCCTCTATTTAGCCATGGCTACAACCTCTGTCGTACGGACAAACTCTAAATAAATCAAATAATAATAATAATAATAATAATAATAATAATAATAATAATAATAACTGTCATCCAATACAACTTCAAATGTAATGAAACAACTGTCATCCAATACAATTTTCACTTAGAAATTATCATGTGCCACGTAAATAAATCAATTAATTAATTAATAATAATAATAATATTAATAATAATAATAATAATAATAATAATAATAATTGCACTCAAACTCTTATTATTTGCCACTCAACCCTGTTAATGTTCAAAATCCTAATCAAGATTGCCTATGCTAATTTAAAACTTTCTCTCTTAAAAGTTCAAAAGTTAGAGGCTTATTTAAAGAGGCTTTTAAAACAGAAATTATAATTATTTATTTATGTAGATGAAATGATGATAATATTTACACTCAAAACTCTTAATAATAATAATAATTACACTCAAAAATAATAATAATATTTACACTCAAAACTCTTATTATTTGTCACTCGGCCCTGTTAATGTTCAAAACCGTAAACACACTTCCCTATGCTAATTTAAAACTTTCCCTCTTAAAAGTTCAAAAGTTAGGGTTTATTTAAAGATGGTTTCAAAAATTATTATTATTATTTATTTATGTAGAAGAAATGATGGTACGAACATACTCTATAGAAAATAAAAACTGATTTTAAAGTGGGTTCTATTACTTTTAAATCACAACATCTATTTTGTCACACCCCAACCGATGGCGGAATGCATCGAGGCGCGACTTGTGATAGATTGTTCAAAGACTTCATGATACTAGAATTGTGACAAATTGATTTAAGGAGATTTCATTTCACAACATTCAAAGTTGGAAATACAAATTGTTCAAGAAAAGGAAATACAACAAACAACATAATGATAATAAAATTGGTGCATTTCTAAGTCCATCCCTACAAGATTTCTTGAGACATCGCATCAAATATTTCCTGCAACGTGTATAAAATATCCGTCAACACATAAAGTATTGGTGAGCATACTAGTTTTAGTTTACATACGTAGTATTAAAATGTTTACTCAAATCTTCATGCTATAGTTTTGCACATACAGAATCATACAAAATGCATAATCAACACATGTTTGCACTGCTTGACCTAACACCGAAGTGATAGGCCGGTAAAACTTAACATGATCCAGTTAGGGGGCGGGGTGATATTCCTATAGCGCTATACATGTTAAGGGGGTTGTATGCTAAGCGGCAGTTGTAAGAAGTCTAAATTCTAGTATGGCATAGCATATAAGCATGTTTAGTAGATTGAGCATGTGAGTATGAAAGTGTTTAGTGTATGTTCGCATAGGATACATGTCGAGCCCCAAAAGTGTTAAAGAGTAAAACGGGGACAAGTATGAACTCACCTTAGGGTGTGTTTGTTAAGTTCCCAAAACGGGTCTTGAGAGAAACTTTAGCTCCGATTAACTAGAGTTGGAAAGGAATGAGTTTTAGATTCGAGGGTTGTTTTAATAAGTTCAAGAGTGTCATGCATGCCTTTAAGGCCACCAAAACACAAATCATCTTTAAGATGATTCGGATGGTCAAGAGCTACAGTTAATAACCGAGCACAAAATCACCATGTAGGCGAATCGGATGGTATGAGTTAGAGTTAGGAATGTGAATCCATTTTAAGAGTGTTTCATGTCGTGGCCACTTTGTTTATAGATTAAACATGGGTCTTAGACAAGGGATTTTCCCATTCTTGTTTGGAACGAATCCGAGTTACAAGAAGTGTCAAGAGATTGTAAGGTAGGGATGTATCCACAAACCTTCCAAGTTAATAGATGAGTAGAGTTTTGAAAGTATACGTTTTAGTATTTACATAATATAACTAGAGGGTTAATGTAGTGTATGGTGACTTGGTTTGGAAGAGCCTTGGCTTTCCTTTTCCAACCATTAACCATAGCACAAGTCCATCCAACATTAAGTTGTTGGTGAACTTGGTTGGTATCACTTCAACTAACCTTCTAGTGCATAAAAACAATAGAAGATGAATCACCTTTGAGGCCTCATTTTGGTGTCCTACTCGTATTCATTTTCCATAGCAAACAGGAGTTAGGTCCTAGAGGTTTCTCCAAGGGGTTAGAAGAAGAAAAGAAGTGAAGAAAGAAGAAGAAAGTTGGAGTTTAAAATGAGAAAACTCACTTAGAAGTGGGCTTCCAACACTTGGGATTTCTTGAAGAATTTAGAGGTTTAGAGAGTGATTTAGGATTGAGCAAGTGTTAGAATAGGTAGGGAGTGGTGTATTATAGTTGGGGTGAAGGGGTTGGGTATTTAATGAAGTAATTAGGGTGGTTAGGAGTGAATTAGGTGGGAGATATATCTAAAAGAAAATAAATAAATAAATAAATAAATAAATAAAAAATGGACGGCAAATTTGGAATTGAATTTTCTAGGTTGTTGTTATTATATATCTATATATATATATATATATATTTTATTTAAATTCAAACGTCATTTGCCTTTTTCCTTTTTTTTAACTAAAAATATTATTATTAATAATATATATATGTTTTATTTAAAAAATATATATATTAAGATCTTAACTAAATGAGTTTCTTGTTATAACGCCTAAATTGAATAGGATAAATTATAATGGCGACTCGTCATGAATAAGTAGGAGTAACATACAAGAAGCGGATAAAGGCGAACATAAAATTTGTTAAATATAGAATTTAAAATACATGCAAAAGTAAAAATAACGTGATGTTACATATTTTACAACCTCTGTTGACTTGTAAACAGTTGTTTTCAAAACAATTGTCATACTCTTATTTTTGCCACTCAACTTGTTAATGTTAAAAACCATAACCACGCTTTCCTATGTTAATTTAAAACTTTTCCTGTTAAAAGTTCAAACCATAGGCGAAACTCATACAATAAAAATATCCAATTTCAATTTACCATTCTTACCGAAATAAACTAAGTTTGGAAATCGTAATCATTAAATTTGGACTTTTGGGTCTCTATTTAACCAACACTACAGTATTGATCGTAAAGACAAACTCTTATAAATTTAAAAAGTGATTTTTATAGAGATTTGTATTATTTATTAATTGGAAAATCTGTTTTACAACAACTATTGACTTGTCAACAGATCTTATCAAAACAACTGTCATCCAATACAATTTTCCCTTAGAAATTACCATCTACCACGTAAATAAATCAATTAATTAATTAATAATAATAATAATAATAATAATAATTTTTTGAACCCTGTCAATGTTTAAAATCATAAACACTCTTGCCTATGCTAATTTAAAACTTTCCCTCTTAAAACATCAAAAGATACAGACTTATTTAAAGATGTTTTAAAAAAAATTATTATAATTATTTATTTATGTAGATGAAATGATGATACTGTCAAAATCTGTAGAAAATAAAAAAACTGATTTTCAAGAGGGTTCTTATACTTATAAATCACATCATCTATTTTACAAATTTTGTTGACTTGTAAATAGTTGTTCTTAAAACAACTGTCATATAATAAAATTTTCAATTAGAAATTACCATATGAAACGTAAATAAATCAATTAATTAATAATATTTGCACTCAAAACTCTTATTATTTGTCACTAAACCCTGTTAATGTTCAAAATCATAAACATCCTTACCTATGCTAATTTAAAACTTTCCCTATTAAAAGTTCAAAAGTTAGGGCTGATTTAAAGATGGTTTTCAAATATTATTATTATTATTTATTTATGTAAAAGAACCTGATGGTACGGACAAACTCTGTAGAAAAAAAAAAACTAATTTTAAAGTGGGTTCTACTACTTTTAAATCACAACATCTATTTTACAACCTCTGTTGACTTGTAAACAGTTATTTTCAAAACAAGTTTTCAAAACAACTGTCAGACAATAAAATTTTCAATTAGAAATTACGATGTGGAATGTAAATAAATCAATTAATTAATAATATTTGCACTCAAAACTCTTATTATTTCCCACTCAACGCTGTTAATGTTCAAAATCATAATCATTAAAATTGAACAATATCTGTTGACTTGTCAATAGATTTTCTCAACACAACAGTCATCCAATACAACTTCAGTTTATACTATAGACTATTTAGAAACATGTATTGACTGTCAGCAGACATTACAAAAAACTACTAACAGAGTGAAGAGGATTCTGCTACTTATAAATGACATTTGTTTTAAAAGAATTGTTGGCAAGTCAATAGATGTAATGAATCAACTGTCATCCAATACAACTTTCAAATTACAAATTACCATCTCCAATGGAAATTAAGTAATTTTCAAAATCAAAATTATTAATTTTAGGCTTCAAGCCTCCGTTTTACAACATCTGTTGACTTGTCAACAGTTGTTCTCAAAATAATTGTCATCCAATAAAACTTCAGTTTACTCTCTAGACTATTTACAAACATGTGTTGAATCTCAACAGACGTTACAAAAAACAACTAACAATGAAAACATTTGTTGAATTTCCATAAAGAGATGAACAACTGCGATATTGATACAAAGGTGAATTAATGCCAACTAAACTTGCATAAGGCTTGCAACTAATCTTGCTAATACGTACAAATCAACATTCATTGATTACATGGAGATGATCTTGCCTACCACTCTTGAATAAACAAAGACATATTTGTTTCTTCATACACCCATTAGTCTTCAAGAAATAGTGTTGAAAAAAAAAAACGCAACTGTTGAAGCGTTGCTAATGATACAAATAATTTTTTTTTTGGAAGAATCTTTAAAAGATCAACATACTCAAGGTGTTTCCTCACATACTCTGCTTGCTAATGGAACAGAAAAAAAATTTCACGGTTAGGCTTCAACTACAAACAATGAAAACAAACTCAAGAAATAACAAATTCAACAAACATACCTGTTGACATCTATAATAGCGGGAACCAAAACACAGCAGTAAACGGGAACATGTTTGTTGTCATACACGTGTTTTATTTTCAATTTATGTTATAATATGCATGACTAAACACTTGACGAGTTCGAGTGTATTTTATATATCACTTTGCATCCATTTAATGATCATTGAATAGAATTTTTGACCCCTTATATATCTGTATCGCGTCCATTTAATTATAGTAATTAACAATTCATTCAAAAGTGTGATTTAATAGTGAAATGCACATGTGCATACGGTGCATTTCCGTATATATAACAACGAAATGCACATGTGCATCAGGGATGACGTCATAACAACCATTTTTTTGTTTTTTTTTTTTTTTTGTTTTTTTTACTTTTTTCGAATTATTAATGCAAAATATTCATTTTGGTGTTTTTACTTTTTTTATTTTTTATTTATTTAGGTTATATAATTTTTTTATTTTTTATTTTTTGATGGAGGGGTTTTTGTAGACACCCTTCATATTTACAAAAATGTCACCTGTTCACTCTAGTTCCTTGGTTCTCTCCCTAAATGGTGGTTCTCAAATGATCCAAATCCTATATATATGTGTGTATATATATATATATGGTTCGGTTCAAATAAGAACCATTTTTAGCCATTGATCTTGAATGGCAAGATGGTAAATAAATTCAACATTATTTAAATGGTAATTTTTAGCCATTTATCCTATAAATTTTTCTCCATCAAAATAACTGACTACTCTCTATCTCCTATTTTCTCTCCTTATTTAAATATAAACAAATTTACTAACATTATCTCTCCAATTCTCTCACTAATTAATTTATTAACATAATAAAACACATACGTATTTGTTCCATTTTAAATTTAGGGGGTGTTTGGGATTGATTATTCAAAACAGATTATGCGTTTTGGAAAAGCAGGGGTGGAGCTGCTTATAGATTATTGCGTTTTGATAGCCTAAAAAACTGATTATCTGCGTTTTCAAAACGCAATCCAAACACTAAAAACTAATTATCTGCGTTTTCAAAACGCAATAATCTAAAAATTAGATTCAAAACGCAATCCCAAACACCCTCTTAGTGTTGAATGTACACTTATGTATTATACGTATTTCACAATTTAGAAACCCATGTACACTTGTGTACATTGAAGTATGTATCTAATCATAAGATTATGAGATAGATGTTCAACACTATACTAACAAGTGTATGATATAGTTCATCATTATACATAAATGTACAATAAGTTTTATCATTATACATATGTGTAAAATAAGTTTTTTAGATGGTTTGTTTAGCATTGTATACATGTGTATAATAAGTTTCTAAGACCGTTGTTTAGCATGCACATATGTGTATAATAAGGTTCTCTTGATATTCATCTTCCCCGACTGGAACCGCCACCATCATCGACTTCAAATTTATAAACTCGATCTCGCAATGTGAATTGAAACAAACATGGTGGTTACTTTTATATATCAGTTGTATATACATGGATGTGAATTATCCTATATGTTTATTTTACAACTCTCATGAATAGTGCCATCACATGTTTTGAAAAGCCTTCAAATACTAATGGTTTTAAAGTTGTTAACAAAAAGTGTTCTGGTAGAGATGGTTGTAGTGTTGTTGTGCGTTGTTTGTTACCTGGGTTCGAGTCATGCAGGTGTGTTCTTTTTTGTTTTTTTTTTTTGGTTCCCATCCCTTTTACTGTTTCTTTTTTTAATAAAAAAAATTTGCGAGTGTTTTCCAGGTGTCTGTTTACCTTCTTTCCACATTTTACTTTTCATCGACCTCCTCACACGTGTTTTACTTCTGATGCTCCACCTACCCTGTGGAACAAGGCTGAGATATAGAAACTAAACACGCACAAAGAGAGAGAGGATATAGAGAGAGATCTGTAGCCGGTGAACCGCCGGCGAACCGGCTGCCGGCACGTTCTTTCCTACGTACGAAATTGGAGAGTTTTGGATATGGGTTTTGAAACCAATGAATTGATAGTTGTTTCCTAAATTAGGGGGTGTTTGGATTTGTCTTAACCTATTGATTATGTTGTTGAAACACCTAACCACCACCACGAAATCGGGTACGTCCATTTTTGTTATACATGGTTATGTTGTTGAAACACCTAACCACCACCACGAAATCGGGTACGTCCACTATGTCAAACTTTTTCTTGAATGGATTGCTATACATTCGATTAGTTAATAGGCAATTTTATGTTGAGATTTTGGAATTAAATGACGTTGATGCGTAATTTGTTAAACATTGTTTTAATGGAATTTATGTGACGCGGGTTGTTTTCTCCCGATAATGCAACTTCAAAGTGGGCTTACTGGTTTGGAGTTGAAACTGGCGAGCTGCTCACGAAAAGACAAGAACCAAGAACTATCGACTGCTGATGTGGAAAGACAAGCTACTATTGCTGTATGCGACCAAATTATGCTTTAATGTGTCCGCAAGGTTTAGCTTTTCTCTATACAATCTTCGCCTATAAGAAAACAGCCTAGTGCTTCTCATTTTCTTTATTGTATTCGTTAATCTATTTTTATTCACATTTTATTTATAATTTAAAAGATTTAATACTAGAACAACCAAAACTTATCTGGATTAATATTCAGTCTAAATTATGACTGAAGTGGCTTACATAAATGTTTATGTAACAGGAGGCTTTATACAACCTAGCACGAGCCTGTCATCATTTTGGTTTAGTTTCGGTTGCAACTACATGTTCTGAAAAGATGTTTAATAATGGTCTAGAAATCACTGATGATCTGAAGCCTAGGTATTGTGACCTTAAAAGACAAGCAACTTACAATTTACACCTTTTCTATAAAGTGTTTCTCGTGGAATAAAAAAATAAGAGCATCAACAGATTGGGAAATCATTTGTGTTAGATAACTTGGGGCTTTCTGTTGAATATGACATTAAGTATCATGGGGTAGCCTTAATTTGCTATTTCTTTTTTATTGACTAAATCTGAAGATGTGAATCCAAGTTTTATGGACTCTATTAGCAAAAAGGTGTTTGCCGAATTGTAACCATTCGCTACGCTTGAATTGCTATCGCAGTTGGTAAGATATATTTTCTCCAAGTAACATTTAGATTTTGTTTTTAGTGTTAAACCGTTACCCCAATTCGGATCATGTGATCAGCTTTTATGCAGGTCTAAACACCATCATCCAAATTTGGATGAAAGTCAATGACAAAGCTTTCGCTTGAAACCGCCACCACAAGTACCTTCCTCTGTTGCAACAATTATAATTTGAAACCCAATGGTGGTAGGAGCACTAAGGGAAGGTTCCCCGTTGTAGTCTCAAAACATTCACCAGAGAAGAACGATGATATCAACGCTTTGATATTTGGTTTACATCTTGGATCCCCGCTTTGGAACACCGCCGCAACGCACGGGTGTGAAAACAATTAGTTCCGAGAATAAAAGATTGGGCTATCGGCCAGTATCAGTTGAAGTCAACCCGTCTGTCAATGAAAAAAAAAGGGACGCAATTGCAAGGCGCCAACTGTTTGACAGTGAAGGTATACAACACTGTCTAAAACTCTATTATGCCAACACGTTCGTTGGTAATGTAATTTGTTCTAATGACAGGAGACAGTAATCAAACCAAAAGAGCAGCTACTGACAACTAAACCTCCAGCATGGCAGCGACAAAAACTCACTCTATAATCGCTTCACTTTTGCAACTTTTGTTTTAGCTACATGTTAGTCACCTAACCTTTCTAGGTACTGTTTTGGGTATATGTTGTATTTATGTACTGTTTCTACCTATCGCGCCACGTGCACTATGTTTACGATAGGTTTTAAACATAACTCAACGGTCCGCTGTATGACTGTTTTTTTGGGCAACCTGTAAATCAATGGTCCAACGTATGACCGTTCTTTTTTGGCATGTTATTTATCGCTTGCTCTATTTCCTCACAAACATGCTCAAAAGTTACGCAAAAAAAAAAACTCATATTTACAAAACATATCAAAATGAATCATACTAATTAAAATGATCTCTTTCTCTTTCCGGTTGCCATTCTAAATTCATTCATCTGCAAATACATTTTTAAATAATTTTTTTTTTTTGTTTCAAATTATCATTAATAGAAAACCGACAACTCTTACAAGTGGGAGGTGGGTAAACGGGCTATGAGTTGCGCCGCTACCCCTTTTGAATAGAAAAACCTACTCTATTAAAAATAAAACCTAGGTCCTTCATCGCTGGGGAGTTACTCTGCACCACCTTTTGAACTCTTTTTAAGAACTGGATTGCTTCGGGGGCTAAACCTCCAAATCTGCAAGTCATTTTTTAAGATATTAGAAACCAAATTAAAATCTCTGATTATTTTTTTTTTCATTGTCCATTTGATGAATTAAAAAAAATTAATGAAAAACAAATTCAATGAAGAGCACGCAGAATAAATTCAATGACAACATTATATTACGTTTAAAGAGAAACATTGAGATCGAAAGTGAGATTTTAAGAACATAAACCTTGATCAAAAGTTAATCGGTGATATGAAAACTCTCATGATTATCCAATAGTTCAAATGTTGAACACAATTATTGATAGAAGATAATAAAAATTACTAGCAAAATCTTTACTGGATGATCAAGAAATTCAATAAAAATAATGGATGTTAAGTGATATAGATTGAATACATTATTGTTAACTGATTATCTAAATGTAGGGGACAGTTAATTTTTTTTAGTTATCTATTAAAGAAACTAATTTTTGGTTAAATAAAAACTATAATCAATAAATCTAAATTTACATAAATACCCTTTAGATCAAAATATAAATGGATGGTTAGTAGGGATGGCAACGGGTCGGGTATGGGTCGGGTTTGACTAATAACATCCACATACCTGGTTATAAAATCTCATACCATACCCGTCCCATTACCCGTCGGGTTTTTGTGGGGTATTACCCGTCGGGTATAGAGCATACCCGCGGGTATCGGGTATACCCGTTGGTATTTGCATTTATATATATATTTTTTTTTAATTTTCTTTTATAATCTTATGTTTTAAGAAATCTAGAATACATGAAATTGTAATAAATAACATATGTATTATCATCACCATAATAATCTTTGAAACATTTAATATGTAAATATATATTATAGTATGAATTTTGAAAACTATTTATATATTTCATAGCATATAAATATAAATAATAATGTTATCTATACTATATTATAATGCATGAGGGAGGGGTATTTTAAGATACCCAAAAGTTAAGAACTAATTTTTCATTAACAACCCTAAAATAAGGGTAAATTAGTCATTCATACATTATTTACACTTTAATACCCTATCTTATTTACACTATAATTCCCTAATTTTTATTTAGTAATTACATTTTCCTCCCCTCCCCTACAAAATTATAATTTCTTTTATTTAATTCTATCATAACTTTAAAACTATTATATTTTAAAAACATTCGAAAATACCATGACGACCTGCTCATTTTTGTCGACGTGTCTGTGTTTATCGTAGTTAATACCGATGTGTGGATTGAAATGTACAAGAAAAAATGCCTTATGTACAAGTGATTATTGCATTTTATGTTTTAAATACTAACTAGATGAAATATAATATGGATTTATTGTTAATATGGATGTTGAATCATAACACCATTTCATGATCAAGTAAAACTCAAAATTGTAAAATTGAATTCGGTGTTAAATACTGTTCCGCCCACTAATGAAAAATTCACATAAATCAAATGCAAGGATTTAAAAAACCAAACAGGGCACTCGAAATCCACATATCAGTTTTGGTGATTCTTAAAATATGATAATGTTGTTAAACATTATGGTTCATCCTTGCTTTGAAAGACAAATAATTTGTCGCACGGTAACAAACTGCAACACAAGACTGGGCTCTAAGAATGCTTTATCACGTTTGTTACTGATAGCTTCAATTGTAGTACCCTATTTAAATAATCAACATTAGCAATATGTGCATATGTATATGGGTATGCATGCATATATTAATAGGTATACACATAAATATAATTAACTAAAAGAAATCTCATTAAACTTTTAAATATACATAATTAGCTAAATATATAAAACTTTAAAATAATTAAGTTTAGAAAAAAAATATAAAAATGCATTGTAGATATTAATTGTAGGTAAATTTCTTTTAAAAACCTCAGCTGCATCATTTTAGAAGAAAACACATGATGCATATTATATATCCATATGATATGAACATCTATGTCAATAACAACAAAACTCCCTAATCCTAATTTGAAGGGGTTCTTTTTAACAAAGTTAAAAAAAAAAAAAAAAAAAAAAAAAAAAAAAAAAAAAAGATAAACGCACTGAATTCGGTATTCACAGAAAACACAATAATTTTTACACTTTAGTCAAAGATAAATAAAATTTCCTAATTTAAAGGGGTGGGAAAATCATCAATTTCAAAATTTAAACTATGTGCTAACCTACTAAAGTTTAACAAAATTTCATAATTTAAAGGGGTGGGAAAATCATGAATTTGAAAATTAAATCATGTGCTAACCTACTAAAGTTTATTCTATAAATACATACTAATGCAAACCTATTTCACTTGCTA
The DNA here is from genome assembly GCA_028751855.1 of Ambrosia trifida. NCBI lineage: Eukaryota > Viridiplantae > Streptophyta > Magnoliopsida > Asterales > Asteraceae > Ambrosia > Ambrosia trifida. The sequence continues at coordinate 68,317,808 of CM054127.1, forward strand.
AAATACGTAGGCATGGATAATGAATTCAAAAGTTGATGCTTCTAATGTTGGTTATTTGTTAGTTTATGGTTTTCATTCGTCTCATTTTACTAATTATACATTTTTATACATATCTTAATCATTTAAGTGTTAACTTCTTGGTTTTGCGGATTCATTTAGATGAAAAACATACGGAGATGAACAAACCAATAGCGGACAAGCGTCTAAAGTAGCGTCTATGGTTGTATTTATTAATGTTTAATTTTTTAATATTAACCTGGCTGTTATTTTAGGTATATTGTATGTGTTTTATTGCAGGATAATGGTGATAATAGTGTTGATATTATTTGCTATGGTGCAATGTTTAGTCCCTACAAATTTGATCTTCAACATGAATTTAGTGAATAGGTAATATCAACATTTATTTCATCTTCTATTAACTTGTGTATTAAATATTTTTTATTATTTTAAAGATCAGATGCATGAAATTAATAGGAAGAGATCCAAGAGGCTCTCTTAATAGAAATGGAGTCAAGTTATTGATCTAGACAGTTCTGATGTAAATGACAAAGAAGATATATTTGATGACACTTTAGATAGGAGAAAATGGAGGAAACCCATCCTCTCCAAAAAAAAATGTGATAATCAAACATGGATATATACAAGAAATTTCAGTGATTGTTCTTGATGACGAATGGTGGGCAGACAATATAGATAAGATCATGCAGACTTGGAACCTGTATAACTAAATTGATCTCATGATTCAAGTAGTTCACTAGCTTTTATTTTTCTCAACTTTTATGTTTATTAATACTTATTTTTCCTTTCGTATGTTACTTTATTTTATCAAATGTTTCTTAAAAGTACTTTACAATTTATATGTTAAATCTTTTTAGTTACTAGACATGTGTAACGCTTATGACGTATATCCACCACAATGATGCTACAACAAATACTATATGAATTTGAAATAAGTACCGAAATAAAAAGTGTCACTCCCGCCGCATCACGCGGGTTTCCTACTAGTTAGAATATACATTTAAGACAAAAAGTTTATTCTTTAAATAATGAATCTATTAGAATGAAACATTAATAAAAACTAGTTATGAAAAGATATATATATAAAACTTAAAAGCATTCAGGTATATATTTCGGGTAGACGGGTATTTAGTTTCGGGTAATCGGGTCGGGTATCACCTAATACCATACCCGTCCCATACCCACGAAATATTTTTTTCCAATACCAAACCCGTCCCATACCCGTTGGGTATCGGGTATACCCGTCCCAAATGTTTCGGGTATACCCGTCGTGCTCGGGTTTTTTTTGCCATCCCTAATGGTTAGGATTGGTTCATAAGGTTATATATATATATACTAGCTTTTATCCTGGAGCGTCCCGGTGTTGAAAAATATAACCATTCTAATCAGGAGCGTAGGCCCCTCCTTTTTTTTGGCGCAGTGGTAGAAATTTACGATTTTCATAGGTAAATTGAGTCCAGGTTGGGTCTGGCCCCCACCGATTTGCCATTACCTATCAAAAAAATTTAGTTCGGCCCCTCTCGATTCGAGAATCAAGCTTCGCCACTGATTCTAATAATACTAATACTAATCGTAATAATTATTACTCTTGTAATTAAATAAATAAAAAATAACCTTGCTATAAGGTGACACCATGTGTTGCAGTGTTGCGCGATTCTTTCTCCTAGCTTCTCTTGATGAAGTATACTTATCCATCTTTAGAAGAGTAAAATTCCAATGATAGCATGGCGATTGGGCTGAATTTCAACATCGTAGATAAGAACCTAGTTTAAAAGAAAAAACATGATTAATGAATAATCTGAAGACTTTGTGATTTTTTTCCTGTATGAACGAAACCCCACAAAAAATAGACGATTTTTTCTCCGTTTTTTATATAACACTATGGTACTCGTTGGAAAGATAATAAAACGCTCGTTAATTTGGTGTACTTTTTTTCTTTAAAATATCTCGTATGTAAAAGATATAAACGTTTAAAAATCATTAGAGGAAACATGAGAGAGAAAAATTTAAATTTCTTTTTAAATTCTTTTTTTCCTAAAATAACTCAATTTCTTTGTTTTTTTATTGGACCACTTGTCATCCTACATGGCTCCCTCTAAGAAGAGAATGCATAAAAGAATGCCACCCCCCTTTCAAATATATATATATATATATATATATATATATATATATATATATATATATATATATATATAGGGGAATTCTAAATTGCAAACCACATCCACTTAAGCAAACCAAAAAAACCTCATTGTATGGCTATGGTTCTTCCACGTCTACCATCATATAGATTGAAAGATGGGCATTATAGACATTACACCTCTCTCTCCCTTTCTCTCTTTCTCTAGATCTTGACACACATAACTCTCTTCAACCCCCTTCTCTTTGTAAAGTGTAAACCACTCTCCTACCTCATCTCTCTCACCCTCATCTCTATCTTCCTAACTCAACACACACATAATAATTAAAGGACAAACCTACTCAAAATTTTATACATGTATATGGCTATTGACAGATCAAGTAAGAATAAGACCCAAAGCAAGAAAAAAACTAAGAGTTGGTTTGTGACGGTTGGTTTAGGTGGTTATGGCTGTGACAGTCGGTCGTCCGTCTTCAGATCTCATCTCAAGAAGAAGCAAGGTACAATTGTTTCTGCACTTGATACAACTACCCAAAGCAATATCAAGATCTGTGTTTTTTGTTTTCTACTCTCTCTTAGTAACCCAGATCGGTTACAAACGGCGAGTCAACTTTTGGTGGTGGTCTTTAGTCATATGCTTCCCATTCATGGTTTTGATGTATGCTTCAGTGGCATTTATCACTTTTTTTTTATATCTTTTGTTGTAATGGATTTAAGATGGTTTTGATGTAAGAACATAGAAATGCACATGCTTCCAATTCAACAAGATTGTATTTGTCACGTTTTTTATCTTTTTTTTTTTTTTGGTTATACTGATACTTTGTTCAAATAATGAACATATGTTTTTTTGTTGTTTTTGGATTATAATTTGATTTTTCTTATTAGATAAGTTTGTGAAAACATATGTTTTTGTTGTTGGGTTATAATTTAATTTATGTTTTTTTGGTGAGATAAGTTTTTAAATCATATGTTTTTGTTAAAGAGAGGAGAGGGGAATGGCTTGATCTTTGTCAGGAGAAAGAGAATAGATCAATTTTCATAGACAATACTACCCTTTTGTGACTAAAGTTACATCTTTACTTTTAATCAAAATCCAAAAACAATCTTCACTAGAATGAATGGTTAAGATATGGGTTCAATGAGTTTTCTTAAGTGGGGAGGATTTTCAAATTATCCCTCCCCTATATATATACTAGAAGGAATGCCCGCGCGTTGCGGCGGGTGTCTCGATTTATATTATATATGTTGATTACGAACCATAACCCGGGTTTACGACATTTTACTTTATTCAACAAAATATAGTATAAAAAATATTAGCACAACAAACCAAATAAAACTTTGTAGATAATTATAGTGGCAAAAATATTAGTATCATCTAGAGATTAATTTCCACTCCTTGGTGCCATAGTTCCTTTTTTTTGTCATCTTAGATTCAGATAGCCAATAAAAATCACTAAATAATAAAAGCGAAAATAGGAAATATGATTATTGTAGTTATGCTAAGACACCACATGAAAGTGAGATTGTGAGAGTTCATTAAATTTTATAGAAACTACAAATATATGCACACCGGGTTGGCGAATCAAAAAATAGAAATTAATAGCATCACTTAGCACAAGACAATCATCAACTACTATAAAAGGTATAAAAATCGAACAACAAACGAATAATCAAATAATTCACGTTGATATTAGCAAGTAAATCTAGGTATCAAACCTGCTGGTTGCAAAAGAATTCCTTTGCCAATCTTATGCGCATACTTCATGAAAATTTGCTTTTATAATCATCATCCGCGTGTAACGCATCCTAGAGGGCCCAACCGCCGCAATACTCGTAAATTAATAATCGTTGACCATGCTCAGAACAAGTAACCCATGATTTCAACAACATTCGCATGCCAAATTTTATCAAATCATTAATAAGATCAATAAACTCTTCCTCCTTTTGTCGACTGATTACCTTTTTGTCCCAACTTCTTCACAGCAAGCAACTAAATAAAAACACGAAATACAAAAGTTTTGCAGCTTTAGATATGAGATCAAATGTGTAAAAGAAAAAAAGAAGTCAACAAATTAGAAATCAGGTCAAAGAGTACCTCATACATGTTTTTTGTAACCATCTTGAAATTCTGCACCCATCTTGAAATTCTGATTTATGTAAATCCGTTAATACTGATTGTAAAGGTACCTCATACATGTTTTTTGTAACCATCTTGAAATTCTGCACCCAAATTAGCAAAAACAAAAAAAAAACTCCAAATTAAATATAGATATAGATAATATAGATATGGCTTTTTTTAGGAGCAAAGAATTAAGACGGTGATAGGAAGGGGCTGTAAATTGGGCTAGGGGCCTATAAAAAAAACCACTAAAGGTTGAATTATTTATTCACCAATATTATATTAAATCAATTAATTATTTATGTAGTTAAGCTAATAAGCTAACCTCTATGTTGTTGATATTTATGTAGTTGAAGGACGTCAATCGGACGTCAATTAAAAGTTCATCGCATATTCAAATAGCTAAGAAATTACTAAAAAATAAATCCAATCCAACTGGAATCATAAACTAATTATACCTCATGAACATTATACTATCACACACTAATATGGATCGCCAAACTCCGAGTAGCCAACAACTTAACCAGACCAGACCGACCAATAATCCCTAACACAAGCCCTCGGCTTTCCTTTTTCAAAAGCACAAAATAAGAAGAAAAAAATCAGTAAACACTTCTAAATTTAAAAATACCAAAAGTATTAATGCATATTATAAAAAAGTCATGAAAAATGAAACCTACAAAACACAAAATATGTGTGTATATTCTTCAAGAATATGTGTAGTGGGTGCTAGTGGATTAGGCTGTGAACTTCTTAAAGACCTTGCCCTCTCCGGTTTATCAATTCCTTTTCAGGTATATCCTTCCTTTCATTGCCATTCCCCAATTGAATTAACTTCTTCTTCTTAAACCAACAAAGCCAAGCCATTTAAAAAATCTAGGCATAATTTATGATGTTCATAGGCTCTTCACATTCTTACATTTAAGAAATTTATTACATTAATGGTTTTTTGATCAATCATATACCATGGGGGTAAGGTTGGAATAAGTTTTTAAGTTGTGAGTATGAGGTTATGATAAAATTACAATTTTAACCTTCTAAGTGTCTTAATAGTCACAATTATGACCAAAATACCCTTAAATTTCTTGCTTAAGTATGTTGTACATATTGCTTCTTAAGTTGTACGGAAATGTAAATGACAATCTTGGTCATCACTCCTCCTTAATAAGATAATATATATATATATATATATATAGGGGAAGTATTTAGAGAAAACCTTGTTTTTTAAGAAAACCTTAGTAAACCCAATACTTGGTTCATATTTGTCCACATCACCCATTAATATTATATTATCAAGGTTATTTAAGTCATTTTATCACCCCCCCCCCCCTTTTCAAGTTTGAATAATTTCCCCCTCCCTATATAAACACATTCTCTCTCATTATTACTCATTCTCTCACCACCACATCTCTCTCATTCTCTCCTCTCACCACCATGAGCAGCCACTACCACTGCCTAACCACCATTGACCACACTAACCACCACCATCATTAACGTCTGCAACAACCATCGACCATCATCGTCTAACATCATCATCGATGACCATGAAACCATCGACGATGAAGGAGTAGGCCATCTGAAATCAAGCAAACGCTGCTGTTGGCCCTGACCGGGTCAGTGATATATGTGGAATCCGCAGAATAGGTGAAGAGGTAAACAAAAAGTTTGTGGATCTAACATTTTTCAATTGGTACATGATTTTACAGAGTGAAAAAATGGAGTCTTGAAAATGTTTGGAGAAGATGATGGGTATCTTTGTATTCTAGTCATTAAAAAATATAGTTAAAATCACTATGTCAAACTTTTTCTTGAATGAATATGTTTATTTTGTTTTGTTATATTTTGTTTGAATGAATATGTTCATTTTGTTTTATTTTTTTAATTAGGAAATAGGAATTGTTTAGCTTTTTTTTAATTGGGGTAAATGATATTTGTTTGAAGAGTTAAACAGTGATGGAATCATAAAGTTGTTAATGGGGATAACGATTTTATAATATATAAACAATTTTGGGGATAGTTTGTTCGCACACCAAGTGTTTGATCAAATGCTTGAATGAAAAAAAAAAACTTATGTTAACTTTTTTGATTTTTTTTATTATTTTGTTTATGTTAGATTGAATGTTAAAAAGATCATATTTTTTGAATTGGGGTAATGTGTGTTTATTGCATATTTTTTGTTTTAAGGTCTTTTAGTTATGAATTAGGAGCTGAATCTATCCCAATTAACATGTGTTGGGTTCAATTAACATGTGTTAAATAGCAAATGTGTATTTTATTTTCTTGGTATATCTTTTGATTTTCCTCTAATAATTTTACTTTTTATTTTTTATATATTTGATTATTCTGTGTGAAGGTTTTGATTTTTTTTTTTTATATTGGTGCTTACTTATGTGTCAGGGTTCAATTAACACATGTTAGTGATGCAAAACACATATTTGTATTGGTGCTTCTTGATGAATCTACCCCAATTGACATGTGTTAGGATTCAATTTAACATGTGTTAGTGATGCTAACACAGGGTTGTATATGGTGCCTACTGATGATTTTATTCCAATTGAATTTGCATGTAAATATTTTTTTAATCATCGAATAAAAATGTTTTAATTAGAAAAATTAAAAAAACTATTTTTTTTAAATATAACTTGACTGTTTATATGTAAATATGTATATATTTAGAGTAGTTTCATAAAAATGTATGTATTTGTATATATTAAAGTAAAGGTTTGATTTTGGTGAAGGTTTTGAATATTTGTATTGGTGCTTACTAATGTGTCAGGGTTTAATTAACACATGTTAGTGATTCTAGCACATGTTTGTATTGGTTCCTACTGATTAATCTATCCCAATTGACATGTGTTAGGGTTCAATTAACATGTGTTAGTGATACTAACACAGTTTAGTATATGGTGCCTATTGATGAATCTATTCCAATTGACATGTGCTAGGGTTCAATTAACATGTGTTAGTGATGCTAACACATGTTATTATATGCCCAACTAACACGTGCAAGGGTTCAATTTAACATGTGTTAGTGATGCTAACACATGTTAGTATATGTCCAAGTAACACCCAAATTGACCCAGTTAACATTTGCTAGTTACAAATGTTTAATTATTAAAAATAATTAATGTAGGAGGTTCTATGAACAACCACGGGACTTCAAGCCGGCTACTCCGCACAAGGATCAACTAGAGATGGAGTGCTAAGGATTGAAACATGAAGCCGAAAATGCCTAATAAGGAATGAAGCATAACGCCGAAGACAACTATTAAAGAATGAAGCATAATGTGTTTTTTATGTTAGTTCATGATAGTTTTGTATCATCTTTTTAATTGTTTAGATTTATATGAAATTAATTTGTTACACTCAATGTTGATTACAATAAATTTTTATATACATGTGTTCTTTTATGTTAATATACTAGTCCAAAATTAATGTGATAATTATTTGAACCAATTACACGTGTTAGTGATGTGTGTGAAATGAGTTTGTTTGAAGAGAACAACTAACAAGTGTTAAAGGGCTCGTGTGGCATACGTTATTAATAAATATGGATCTTTAAATTAATATGTGAAATAAATGGTAGAGAAAAAAGTAGGTGAGAGATGGTGGAAAGAGAAAAAGTAGAGAGAGAAGATGAAAAGATGGAGCGAGAATGTGACAAGATAGAGAGAGAAGGTGGTCCATTTTACCCTTTTAGTACTTTATGTGTATTATTTTAATGAGAAGGTGGACCTAAAGGTGGGACCATGAATCACAACCATTAATCATGCTTGAACAATGGTTGTGATGGGGTTTAGTGAGTTTCCTTAAATTTTTGAGGTTTTCTATAGAACCTTGCCCTATATATGATATTTTATGTAATTTTGATTCTTTTGTTTGAATCTATCTATACATCTAATAAATCAAACTCAATTTTCACACATGGCACTCCCACAATTCACCTTCAATTTTTCTCCTTCCCATATTGTGCCACATGGCACAACCATGTAATTTATATATATATTTTTAAAATAAAAATCATTTATTAATTTATTAATAAGGATTAAATTAAATGAGGAATGTGTAATTTGAAATCCATTACAATCAAAGTGGGCTTACTGGTTTGGAGTTGAAACTGGCGAGTTGCTCACAAAAAGACAAGAACCAAGAACTATCGACTGCTGATGTGGAAAGACAGGCTACTATTGCTGTATGCGACCAAATTATGCTTTAATGTGCCCGCAAGGTTTAGCTTTTCTCTATGCAATCTTCGCCTATAAGAAAACAGCCTGGTGCTTCTCATTTTCTTTATTGTATTCGTTAATCTATTTTTATTCACATTTTATTTATAATTTAAAAGATTTAATACTAGAACAACCAAAACTTATCTGGATTAATATTCAGTCTAAATTATGACTGAAGTGGCTTACATAAATGTTTATGTAACAGGAGGCTTTATACAACCTAGCACGAGCCTGTCATCATTTTGGTTTAGTTTCGGTTGCAACTACATGTTCTGAAAAGATGTTTAATAATGGTCTAGAAATCACTGATGATCTGAAGCCTGGGTATTGTGACCTTAAAAGACAAGCAACTTACAATTTACACCTTTTCTATAAAGTGTTTCTCGTGGAATAAAAAAATAAGAGCATCAACAGATTGGGAAATCATTTGTGTTAGATAACTTGGGGCTTTCTGTTGAATATGACATTAAGTATCATGGGGTAGCCTTAATTTGCTATTTCTTTTTTATTGACTAAATCTGAAGATGTGAATCCAAGTTTTATGGACTCTATTAGGAAAAAGGTGTTTGCCGAATTGTAACCATTCGCTACGCTTGAATTGCTATCGCAGTTGGTAAGATATATTTTCTCCAAGTAACATTTAGATTTTGTTTTTAGTGTTAAACCGTTACCCCAATTCGGATCATGTGATCAGCTTTTATGCAGGTCTAAACACCATCATCCAAATTTGGATGAAAGTCAATGACAAAGCTTTCGCTTGAAACCGCCACCACAAGTACCTTCCTCTGTTGCAACAATTATAATTTGAAACCCAATGGTGGTAGGAGCACTAAGGGAAGGTTCCCCGTTGTAGTCTCAAAACATTCACCAGAGAAGAACGATGATATCAACGCTTTGATATTTGGTTTACATCTTGGATCCCCGCTTTGGAACACCGCCGCAACGCACGGGTGTGAAAACAATTAGTTCCGAGACTAAAAGATTGGGCTATCGGCCAGTATCAGTTGAAGTCAACCCGTCTGTCAATGAAAAAAAAAGGGACGCAATTGCAAGGCGCCAACTGTTTGACAGTGAAGGTATACAACACTGTCTAAAACTCTATTATGCCAACACGTTCGTTGGTAATGTAATTTGTTCTAATGACAGGAGACAGTAATCAAACCAAAAGAGCAGCTACTGACAACTAAACCTCCAGCATGGCAGCGACAAAAACTCACTCTATAATCGCTTCACTTTTGCAACTTTTGTTTTAGCTACATGTTAGTCACCTAACCTTTCTAGGTACTGTTTTGGGTATATGTTGTATTTATGTACTGTTTCTACCTATCGCGCCACGTGCACTATGTTTACGATAGGTTTTAAACATAACTCAACGGTCCGCTGTATGACTGTTTTTTTGGGCAACCTGTAAATCAATGGTCCAACGTATGACCGTTCTTTTTTGGCATGTTATTTATCGCTTGTTCTATTTCCTCACAAACATGCTCAAAAGTTACGCAACACGCAACTCAGCATCCCACTAGTTGAAATAAACAAGTAAGATCATGGCTCAAAAAGATGAGAATTACGAAGGTGAAACACTGAAAGTTGATGTTTTCTTGCAAAAAAAATCAATTTTCAACCTTAAAAACTCATATTTACAAAACATATCAAAATGAATCATACTAATTAAAATGATCTCTTTCTCTTTCCGGTTGCCATTCTAAATTCATTCATCTGCAAATACATTTTAAAATACTTATTTTTTTTTTGGTTTCAAATTATCATTAATAGAAAACCGACAACTCTTACAAGTGGGAGGTGGGTAAACGGGCTATGAGTTGCGTCGCTACCCCTTTTGAATAGAAAAACCTACTCTATTAAAAATAAAACCTAGGTCCTTCGTCGCTGGGGAGTTACTCTGCACCACCTTTTGAACTCTTTTTAAGAACTGGATTGCTTCGGGGGCTAAACCTCCAAATCTGCAAATCATTTTTTAAGATATTAGAAACCAAATTAAAATCTCTGATTATTTTTTTTTTCATTGTCCATTTGATGAATTAAAAAAAATTAATGAAAAACAAATTCAATGAAGAGCACGCAAAATAAATTCAATGACAACATAATATTACGTTTAAAGAGAAACATTGAGATCGAAAGTGAGATTTTAAGAACATAAACCTTGATCAAAAGTTAATCGGTGATATGAAAACTCTCATGATTATCCAATAGTTCAAATGTTGAACACAATTATTGATAGAAGATAATAAAAATTACTAGCAAAATCTTTACTGGATGATCAAGAAATTCAATAAAAATGATGGATGTTAAGTGATTTAGATTGAATACGTGATTGTTAACTGATTATCTAAATGTAGGGGACAATTAATTTTTTTTAGTTATTTATTAAAGAAACTAATTTTTGGTTAAATAAAAACTATAATCAATAAATCTAAATTTACATAAATACCCTTTAGATCAAAATATAAATGGATTGTTAGGACAAAGAGGATTGGTGAAACCACTTTTGCAAACCTTAGTCTAATTCACTTCTGTCAAAATATTCTAAGTATAGAACTGCTGAAGAAGGAAGATCAAACTGCTGAAGAAGAGATTACACAAGTACTGAAGAAGAAAAGTCATCAGAAGTTCTGAAGTCCAAACCAGACATTTCTACTGAAGAACTACTGAAGACAAACTACTCATCAGTAGTTTGTCATTCATCAGTACTTATGAGAAGATCTTTTCCACCGCCTTTTGTATCAGTAGTTTATTAGTTTAGTATTACTTTTACTTTATGTACAAGTTCCAAGACTGCAACTTGTTGCAACTTGTTTCTGAACTTGCTTTTTGGCAAGGTTCATGTATTTGTAAAGTCTATAAATAGAAGGGTTCATCCCTCTATTTTAGACATTGATTTTAATACAGAAATCCTTCAAAGCATATTATTGTTATTTCCATTTCATATTTATTGAGAATCTGTCTAAGTGTTTCATTCTCATTCAATACTTAGATTCTCAATAAATACTTATCATTTATTAGTTTCTCAAACATCCAGGGGAGTAATAACTCCTGTTGATAAGTGTAGCTTTAAACTCATAACATTCCGCTGTGCTCTCACTGATCAAGAACTTGCTAAACACCTAAGTGTTCACTAGCAAGTTCATTCAAAGAGCAATACTGATCCAACAATTGGTATCAGAGCACTGGTTTATCTGATCACATATCAATCTAACACATTGAGAATCAAACACAGGCTCTTATTGATATTCAATAAAGGATTATAAGCTCACTTTTATCAACATCCATCACTTTAAGAGATATTTGACAAATCAATACTCTTTAAAATGGATCCTCATAATACTGGTTCTGCCAATAAACCTGCTATGCTAGTAAGAAATGAATATAACATCTGGCAAAGGAGAATGACACATACCTTATCACAGACCAACACATGTTGCTAGAAATCTGTGATATATGGTCCTCATAAACCAGTAAATATTAATCTTGAAACTAAAGAAGAAATTCCAAAAGACCCAAAAGACTATACAGATGATGATTTCCTAAAACTTGAGCTTGATGCTAAAGATTTCTCTATGTTGGCAATGGCACTCCCAAATGAAATCTACTCTGGCCTATTACATTGTGATAGTGCCAAAGAGCTTTGGGACTGCCTCAAAGAATAGTTTGGAGGAACTGAAGAGGTGATTGCCAACACCAGAGAAATCCTGGCTCAACAATATGAAACTTTTGCTCACATGTAGCAACAGCTAATCAAATAGCTGACATATTCACTAAACCCCTGGACACATCAACATTTCAGAAGTTAGTATCCATGCTTGGGATGCTAAATTTGTTATACCCAAGGTTCATTATGCAATGCATAATCAAAGAACTGGGTGATGAGGTGCTTGTGGGTAAAACTGCAATTTTAAAACCCTTAACCTCACAAGGATACTCTAGGCACAACAAACAGGCTGCCTGGCCAGAAGATGACCAAGGGGAACCAGAACCAGTCCCCATGAAACCCTCATCTTCCAAACCTACACCCCCAAAGGCCAAGAAACCCAAGGAACAAAAACAAAAACTCACCAAACCAAAAACAAAAACTGTTCAGGAGGTTGAGATGCCTGAACAAACTATTGTGCAATCTGCACTTCCTAAAGATGTGACTGAAAAATCCTCTCAGTCTCATCCATTTCAAACCCCACCAAGAGCACCAATCACAATTCTTTTCAAAAGAAAAAGACTTAAGAAAACCATTCCTATTGATGCTTCTTTTGAAACTGCTGAACCTACTGCCCAAACTACTGAACCAGCACCCCAACTTTCTGAACCTGATTTTGAAATAGCCAAACTTCTCTCTGGGCTAAAAGAGAAAGTCCCATCTAAATATGTCAGTCCCCAACAACCACATCAAACAGGGGACATAGCCTCAGAATTTGACATGGATGTGGACACTCAAAGCCCTAACCAAAGAGATGAGGATGAACCAGGGTCTCTAAGCCCAAACTTAGAAACTCTTGGTACTTTTGAGGCTGCTACTACTCATTTACCACCCAATGGTGGATCTGAGGAAAGAAGCAACATAGCTAAGACCTCAACTGTGGCAACTACTGATGAAGGCTTAATGCCTGAGGTAGGAAATCCTCTGAACCAAGAAAAAGAGGTACATGAGACAACTGAGTTGGGCTCAGCTCATGATGTAACTGATACAGTCCTCATTGAGGATGTAATCAGGGATTCAGATGATTCCATTGACTTGGATGATGTTTCAAAACACAAAACTACTGAATTGACGGCTATAAGTGAAGGTCCTGCACCTGGTGTATCTATGCTCAAGAAGCTAGTCACACCAGATCAGGTTAAAGTCCACTTAATCCCTGATTCCCCTATAGTGGCATCTTCTGTACAACAAGAAGATCAACCAAAAACACACCCCTCACTACAAATGCCTACTCAATTCCCTGGGCAATCCAGCATAGACATGAACCAGCTATGCAGCCCAGATGGTCCCTTATATCATATGATGAACACCCTCATCAAAAATCACTTCCAAACCTACACAGCTAACTTGGAGCTATTAATCAAGAACCAATTTGGAGTGATACAGACAAAGATGAACGATCTGTCCAACAAGATTGAATTCAACAGCAAACAGATTGCTACTCTTACAGGTCAGTTCTCCCAACCTTCAACATCAAAACCTGATGAAGCCAAAAAGGGGGAGAAGACTAAGGAACCTATGGAGTCACTTGAAGCCAGGAAAAAGGCAAGAGTGGCTATCCAAGAATGAGAACAAAGAAACCAAGCCAGAAAAGAAAAACTGGCCCAACAATTTGGTGTCTCTATTCAAGAAATAGAAGATGCTGAAAAGTCTGATGAATCCCAAGGGCATAATGAAGAAACATCTGATGGACAAAGTTCTGATGAAGACTCAGAAAGTACTGAAGACAATCCTTCAGTAGTTGACAAACCTTCAGTAGTTGTCAACCCATCAGATGTTAACACTTCCAACACTCAAACTGCTGAACAAGAGCCTTCCAGATCAACTGAACCTACTCAACCAACTCCTGTTCCTCCTAGGCCTATTACAACAGTTACCACTATGACTGTACTAAACCCTTCTCCAATCTCTCAATCAGCAGAACTTCTTGAGAAGAGTTTAGTGGCGGTTCAGAAGAAAGCCAAGGAAGATCAGATTTGGAATCTTCTGGAAGAAAGGGATGACTTGGACTTAAGCCTGGATGAAAAGCTACAGGCTTATGAAGCTGAACTTCAAAGGCAGGCTAGCCTAGACAGAATTACTGAGGAAGACAAAAGACATCAACTGATGTCTTATATTACTAAGAACAGCAAGATCAAAGCCTATACATTAAAGAGACTCTCCATGGAAGAGCTGACAAGAAGAGCTCAACTTATTGCAGACAAACTTGCAACAAGTAAAGATGCAAAAGCCAAGAGAGCCCAAATGATAGAAGAACTAGTAGCTAATGGTTATGGTTCAAAAGCCTCTGTGTCCAAATGGAAAGAAGAAAGATTAATGGACACTTACAGAAAATACAAGGCTGCAAGGGCTGCAAATCCAGAGAAGTTTGAAACTGCTGAAGTATCAACTTCAGTAGTTAGAACTTCTGGTGTTCAAAAAAGACCAGCTACTCAAAAGAAGAAATCAGAGGAGAATGTGAAGACTGATTTCAGAATGGTACTACTAGAAGGAAGTACAGTAGTCCATTCTGACTTTGACATTGAAGAAAAACCTCTGATCACACAATTCAGGGATCCTTCCACCTTTGCCTATCAAATCCAGAAAACCATCAAAGACAAACTGCACACTAAGGTAGTTACTGAGCATCATTTGCCAACTTTTCAAATACCTAATGTGATGCAACAAGAACAAGGAGGTGAATCCCACCTGAGAGTCACTGAAGTTGAAAACATCCAACACTCAGGAGCATCCCAGGGTACCACTATGGTTCCCTACACTTTAGACTTTGACAAGTCTAAAGTACCTATCATCAGATGGTCCTTTACTGATAACAACTCAGTACAAGTGACAAAAAGAGATTAGACAAGCAGAGCCTATAAGTCGATGAATGATCTGAAGAAGCTATCAACTCAATACCTGCTTACAATCTAGCATCTCGAACCACAAAAAGGATCTCTCACTGATGAACAGCAGAACCAGCTGAAGAATTCCATGTTCAAAGGAATATGGAAGATTGTGAATGACAGAAGAAAACAATAAGGAATTAGGAAGGTTTTGGCTTCATCAATCCAGGGGGAGATTGTTAGGACAAAGAGGATTGGTGAAACCACTTTTGCAAACCTTAGTCTAATTCACTTATGTCAAAATATTCTAAGTATAGAACTGCTGAAGAAGGAAGATCAAACTGCTGAAGAAGAGATTACACAAGTACTGAAGAAGAAAAGTCATCAGAAGTTCTGAAGTCCAAACCAGACATTTCTACTGAAGAACTACTGAAGACAAACTACTCATCAGTAGTTTGTCATTCATCAGTACTTATGAGAAGATCTTTTCCACCGCCTTTTGTATCAGTAGTTTATTAGTTTAGTATTACTTTTACTTTATGTACAAGTTCCAAGACTGCAACTTGCTGCAACTTGTTTCTGAACTTGCTTTTTGGCAAGGTTCATGTATTTGTAAAGTCTATAAATAGAAGGGTTCATCCCTCTATTTTAGACATTGATTTTAATACAGAAATCCTTCAAAGCATATTATTGTTATTTCCATTTCATATTTATTGAGAATCTGTCTAAGTGTTTCATTCTCATTCAATACTTAGATTCTCAATAAATACTTATCATTTATTAGTTTCTCAAACATCCAGGGGAGTAATAACTCCTGTTGATAAGTGGAGCTTTAAACTCATAACATTCCGCTGTGCTCTCACTGATCAAGAACTTGCTAAACACCTAAGTGTTCACTAGCAAGTTCATTCAAAGAGCAATACTAATCAAACAATGGATGGTTAGTATGGATGGCAACGGGTCAGGTATGGGTCGGGTTTGACTAATAACATACACATACCTGGTTATAAAATCTCATACCATACCCGTCCCATTACCCTTCGGGTTTTTGTGGGGTATTACCCGTCGGGTATAGAGCATAACCGCGGGTATCGGGTATACCCGTTGGTATTTGCATTTATATATATATTTTTTTTTAATTTTCTTTTATAATCTTATGTTTTAAGAAATCTAGAATACATGAAATTGTAATAAATAACATATGTATTATCATCACCATAATAATCTTTGAAACATTTAATATGTAAATATATATTATAGTATGAATTTTGAAAACTATTTATATATTTCATAGCATATAAATATAAATAATAATGTTATCTATACTATATTATAATGCATGAGGGAGGGGTATTTTAAGATACCCAAAAGTTAAGAACTAATTTTTCATTAACAACCCTAAAATAAGGGTAAATTAGTCATTCATACATTATTTACACTTTAATACCCTATCTTATTTACACTATAATTCCCTAATTTTTATTTAGTAGTTACATTTTCCTCCCCTCCCCTACAAAATTATAATTTCTTTTATTTAATTCTATCATAACTTTAAAACTATTATATTTTAAAAACATTCGAATATACCATGACGACCTGCTCATTTTTGTCGACGTGTCTGTGTTTGTCGTAGTTAATACCGATGTGTGGATTGAAATGTACAAGAAAAAATGCCTTATGTGCAAGTGATTATTGCATTTTATGTTTTAAATACTAACTACATGAAATATAATATGGATTTATTGTTAATATGGCTGTTGAATCATAACACCATTTCATGATCAAGTAAAACTCAAAATTGTAAAATTGAATTCGGTGTTATATACTGTTCCGCCCAATAATGAAAAATTCACATAAATCAAATGCAAGGATTTAAAAAACCAAACAGGGCACTCGAAATCCACATATCAGCTTTGGTGATTCTTAAAATATGATAATGTTGTTAAACATTATGGTTCATCCTTGCTTTGAAAGACAAATAATTTGTCACACGGTAACAAACTGCAACACAAGACTGGGCACTAAGAATGCTTTATCACGTTTGTTACTGATAGCTTCAATTGTAGTACCCTATTTAAATAATCAACATTAGCAATATGTGCATATGTATATGGGTATGCATGCATATATTAATAGGTATACACATAAATTTAATTAACTAAAAGAAATCTCATTAAACTTTTAAATATACATAATTAGCTAAATATATAAAACTTTAAAATAATTAAGTTTAGAAAAAAAAATATAAAAATGCATTGTAGATATTAATTGTAGGTAAATTTCTTTTAAAAACCTCAGCTGCATCAATTTAGTAGAAAACACATGATGCATATTATATATCCATATGATATGAACATCTATGTCAATAACAACAAAACTCCCTAATCCTAATTTGAAGGGGTTCTTTTTAACAAAGTTAAAAAAAAAAAAAAAAAAAAAAAAAGATAAACGCACTGAATTCGATATTCACAGAAAACACAATAATTTTTACACTTTAGTCAAAGATAAATAAAATTTCCTAATTTAAAGGGGTGGAAAAATCATCAATTTCAAAATTTAAACCATGTGCTAACCTACTAAAGTTTAACAAAATTTCATAATTTAAAAGGGTGGGAAAATCATGAATTTGAAAATTAAATCATGTGCTAACCTACTAAAGTTTATTCTATAAATGCATACTAATGCAAACCTATTTCACTTGCTAAAATACGTAGGCATGGATTATGAATTCAAAAGTTGAAGCTTCTAATGTTGGTTATTTGTTAGTTTATGGTTTTCATTCGTCTCATTTTACTAATTATACATTTTTATACATATCTTAATCATTTAAGTGTTAACTTCTTGGTTTTGCAGATTCATTTTGATGAAAAACATACGGAGATGAACAAACCAATAGCGGACAAGCGTCTAAAGTAGCGTCTGATGTTTTATTTATTAATGTTTAATTTTTTAATATTAACCTGGCTGTTATTTTATGTGGTATATTGTATGTGTTTTATTGCAGGATAATGGTGATAATAGTGTTGAGATTATTTGCTATGGTGCAATGTTTAGTCCCTACAAATTTGATCTTCAACATGAATTTAGTGAATATGTAATATCAACATTATTTCATCTTCTATTAACTTGTGTATTAAATATTTTTAATTTATTTTAAAGATCAGATGCATGAAATTAATATGAAGAGATCCAAGAGGCTCTCTTAATAGAAATGGAGTCAAGTTATTGATCTAGACAGTTCTGATGAAAATGACAAAGAAGATATATTTGATGACACTTCAGATAGGAGACAATGGAGGAAACTCATCCTCGCCAAAAAAATGTGATAATCAAACATGGATATATACAAGAAATTTCAGTGATTGTTCTTGATGACGAATGGTGGGCAGACAATATAGATAAGATCATGCAGACTTGGAACCTGTATGACTAAATTGATCTCATGATTCAAGTAGTTCACTAGCTTTTATTTTTCTCAACTTTTATGTTTATTAATACTTATTTTTCCTTTCGTATGTTACTTTATTTTATCAAATGTTTCTTAAAAGTACTTTACAATTTATATGTTAAATCTTTTTAGTTACTAGACATGTGTAACGCTTATGACGTATATCCACCACAATGATGCTACAACAAATACTATATGAATTTGAAATAAGTACCGAAATAAAAAGTGTCACTCCCGCCGCATCGCGCGGGTTTCCTACTAGTTAGAATATATATTTAAGACGAAAAGTTTATTCTTTAAATAATGAATCTATTAGAATGAAACATTAATAAAAAATAGTTAAGAAAAGATATATATAAAACTTAAAAGCATTCAGGTATATATTTCGGGTAGACGGGTATTTAGTTTCGGGTAATCGGGTCGGGTATCACCTAATACCATACCCGTCCCATACCCACGAAATATTTTTTTCCAATACCAAACCTGTCCCATACCCGTTGGGTATCGGGTATACCCGTCTCAAATGTTTCGTGTATACCCGTCGGGCTCGGGTTTTTTTGCCATCCCTAATGGTTAGGATTGGTTCATAGGGTTATATATATATATATATATATATATATATATATATATATATATATACTAGCTTTTATCCCGGGAGCGTCCTGGTGTTGAAAAATATAACCATTCTAATCAGGAGCGTAGGCCCCTCCTGTTTTTTGGCACAGTGGTAGAAATTTACGATTTTCATAGGTATATTGAGTCCGGGTTGGGTCTGGCCCCACCGATTTGCCATTACCTATCAAAAAAAATTGAGTTCAGCCCCTCTTGATTCGAGAATCAAGCTTCGTCACTGATTCTAATAATACTAATACTAATCGTAATAATTATTACTCTTGTAATTAAATAAATAAAAAAATAACCTTGCTATAAGGTGACACCATGTGTTGCAGTGTTGCGCGATTCTTTCTCCTAGCTTCTCTTGATGAAGTATACTTATCCATCTTTAGAAGAGTAAAATTCCAATGCTAGCATGGCGATTGGGCTGAATTTCAACATCGTAGATAAGAACCTAGTTTAAAAGAAAAAACATGATTAATGAATAATCTGAAGACTTTGTGTTTTTTCCTGTATGAACGAAACCCCACAAAAAATAGGCAATTTTTTCTCCGTTTTTTATATAACACTATGGTACTCGTTGGAAAGATAATAAAACGCTCGTTAATTTGGTGTACTTTATTTCTTTAAAATATCTCGTATATAAAAGATATAAACGTTTAAAAATCATTAGAGGAAACATGAGAGAAAAATTTAAATTTCTTTTTAAATTCTTTTTTTCCTAAAATAACTCAATTTCTTTGTTTTTTTATTGGACCACTTGTCATCCTACATTGCTCCCTCTAAGAAGAGAATGCATAAAAGAATGCCACCCCCCCCCTTTTCAAATATATATATATATATATATATATATATATATATATATATATATATATATATATATATATATATATATATATATAGGGGGATTCTAAATTGCAAACCACATCCACTTAAGCAAACCAAAAAACCCTCATTGTATGGCTATGGTTCTTCCACGTCTACCATCATATAGATTGAAAGAGGGGCATTATAGACATTACACCTCTCTCTCCCTTTCTCTCTTTCTCTAGATCCTGACACACATAACTCTCTTCAACCCCCTTCTCTTTGTAAAGTGTAAACCACTCTCCTACCTCATCTCTCTCACCCTCATCTCTATCTTCCTAACTCAACACACACATAATAATTAAAGGACAAACCTACTCAAAATTTTATACATGTATATGCTGTTGACAGATCAAGTAAGAATAAGACCCAAAGCAAGAAAAAAACCAAGAGTTGGTTTGTGACGGTTGGTTTAGGTGGTTATGGCGGTGACAGTCGGTCGTCCGTCTTCAGATCTCATCTTAAGAAGAAGCAAGGTACAATTGTTTCTGCACTTGATACAACTACCCAAAGCAATACCAAGATCTGTGTTTTTTGTTTTCTACTCTCTCTTAGTAACCCAGATCGGTTACAAACGGCGAGTCAACTTTTGGTGGTGGTCTTTAGTCATATGCTTCCCATTCATGGTTTTGATGTATGCTTCAGTGGCATTTGTCACTATTTTTTTATATCTTTTGTTGTAATGGAATTAAGATGGTTTTGATGTAAGCACAGAAATGCACATGCTTCCAATTCAACAAGATTGTATTTGTAACTTTTTTTATCTTTTTTTTTTTTTTTTGTTATACTGATACTTTGTTCAAATAATGAACATATGTTTTTTTGTTGTTTTCGGATTATAATTTGATTTTTCTTATTAGATAAGTTTGTGAAAACATATGTTTTTGTTGTTGGGTTATAATTTAATTTATGTTTTTTGGTGAGATAAGTTTTTAAATCATATGTTTTTGTTAAAGAGAGGAGAGGGGAATGGCTTGATCTTTGTCAGGAGAAAGAGAATAGATCAATTTTCATAGACAATACTACCCTTTTGTGACTAAAGTTACATCTTTACTTTTAATCAAAATTCAAAAACAATCTTCACTAGAATGAATGGTTAAGATATGGGTTCAATGAGTTTTCTTAAGTGGGGAGGATTTTCAAATTATCCCTCCCCTATATATATACTAGAAGGAATGCCCGCGCGTTGCGGCGGGTGTCTCGATTTATATTATATATGTTGATTACGAACCACAACCCGGGTTTACGACATTTTACTTTATTCAACAAAATATAGTATAAGAAATATTAGCACAACAAACCAAATAAAACTTTGTAGATAATTATAGTGGCAAAAATATTAGTATCATCTAGAGATTGATTTCCACTGCTTGGTGCCATAGTTCCTTTTTTTTTTTTTTTGTCATCTTAGATTCAGATAGCCAATAAAAATCACCAAATAATAAAAGCGAAAATAGGAAATATGATTATTGTAGTTATGCTAAGACACCACATGAAAGTGAGATTGTGAGAGTTCATTAAATTTTATAGAAACTACAAATATATGCACACCGGGTTGGCGAATCAAAAAATAGAAATTAATAGCATCACTTAGCACAAAACAATCATCAACTACTATAAAAGGTATAAAAAATCGAACAACACACGAATAATCAAATAATTCACGTTGATATTAGCAAGTAAATCTAGGTATCAAACCTGCTGGTTGCAAGAGAATTCCTTTGCCAATCTTATGCGCATACTTCATGAAAATTTGCTTTTATAATCATCATTCGCGTGTAACGCATCCTAGAGGGCCCAACCGCCGCAATACTCGTAAATTAATAATCGTTGACCATGCTCAGAACAAGTAACCCATGATTTCAACAACATTCGCATGCCAAATTTTATCAAATCATTAATAAGATCAATAAACTCTTCCTCCTTTTGTTGACTGATTACCTTTTTGTCCCAACTTCTTCACAGCAAGCAACTAAATAAAAACACGAAATACAAAAGTTTTGCAGCTTTAGATATGAGATCAAATGTGTAAAAGAAAAAAAGAAGTCAACAAATTAGAAATCAGGTCAAAGAGTACCTCATACATGTTTTTTGTAACCATCTTGAAATTCTGCACCCATCTTGAAATTCTGATTTATGTAAATCCGTTAATACTGATTGTAAAGGTACCTCATACATGTTTTTTGTAACCATCTTGAAATTCTGCACCTAAATTAGCAAAAACAAAAAATAAAACTCCAAATTAAATATAGATATAGATAATATAGATATGGTTTTTTTAGGAGCAAAGAATTAAGACGGTGATAGGAAGGGGCTGTAAATTGGGCTAGGGGCCTATAAAAAAACCACTAAAGGTTGAATTATTCATTCACCAATATTATATTAAATCAATTAATTATTTATGTAGTTAAGCTAATAAGCTAATTATGTGTGCGGATATACACATAATTTTACAATGAAATAACACACGTTTTGCTTTAATATTTATAAAAATGGTTTAGACCTTAATATTAAAACACACACAATAGGGCAAGTGTACCCTGTCATATATGTAGTAACGTACAGATAAGAACCAGATATCGATCCATGGACGCGCGCGGAGCAATAGTACTAAAACTCTGTCCCCGATTTACCAGTAGGAAAAGATAAGTTGAGTTTGTTTATAGCTAAATTAATTCTAACACATGTAAATAACTTAACTACGACTCCAAATAGAAAATATAACTATATAAGCTATAATACGCCAATCCTAGCATGTCATCTATATAAGAAATAAAGGCGTGATCAACATTCCCATTTTCTGACAGTTAGTTTCCCTTTCGGGCTTCCTAACATGACAACTATACGGAAAGCTAACACGAATACACACGTTAACCACCTCAAGTCGTTTATTAGCGCGCAGCTGATATGATCTCATGAGAATCTTTAAAGATAGGTTAGTATCACCTTTCGGGAGTCCTCAACCGCACTAGTTAAGGAAAGCAATATCGAATACACAATACGACCACCGAAACTAGCATAAAGTAGAGCATTTCACAACCTATTCCATTTTACTAACTTTGAACACAAATCTACTAAGATCACCATTTTCACTAAAATAACTAACAAAGATCATTAACCGTGTCAAAGATTAGTAACAACACCATTAAGCTTTTTAAACTCTTTTACGTGCCGGTAAACATCTATAATCATTGTCCGAGTGACTTTAACCAAACCAATACCCGGTTACAGTTTCATGGTGTAAACTTTATTAACAAGTTAACTAGTTTACTACCGGACAATTAAACGGACGGTTTCCTCAACAAGTAATCCGCCTAACACATTCGATAATCATCAAAGTCATCCGAACACAACTACAAATCTATCAACAATGAAACAAGGTTGCATTATGATCATCAAGATTCAAACATGAAAAACGCCAAATTTATACAAAACTTGATTTCACGCAAACGATTGTTTTAACTACTAACTAATACTAATGTTCTTGCCCGTAGGCGTACGATTAACTAAAATAACATCAATATAGCAAACAAAATCAGATTTGGATC
This sequence comes from Ambrosia trifida, assembly GCA_028751855.1. Lineage (NCBI taxonomy): Eukaryota > Viridiplantae > Streptophyta > Magnoliopsida > Asterales > Asteraceae > Ambrosia > Ambrosia trifida. The sequence continues at coordinate 68,341,317 of CM054127.1, forward strand.
TAAGAAAGCTCAAAGGATCAAACCATAAGATTGCTAAAGAGATGGATTGGATGATGAAGGATGGATCGGATGGATTCCCGAGCTTGTTAAACGGCCTTCCAGCAGCTCCTTTGGTCCAGAAATCGCCTAAAATCGCCTCCCCAAAACCCAATAATCGATCAGTGGGCTGAATGGGAGTTTTATAGAAGAACAGGGCCTGTGAGCGGCCGCTCGAAGCCTGTGAGCGGCCGCTCACTTTTCAGACAAGTGGACCAGTTGCTCGATTGCTGACGTAGGCCTTCTAGAATGTTTTTGGAAATATCAGGATGAGCGAGCGGCCGCTCGAAGCCTCCGAGCGGCCACTCACAGGACCTGAGGTCCTGTTTGCGCGCTGAAAACTGCGTTTTTTCCTTCAGTTATGCTTCCGGGACATCGTTTAAGACCTGAAACTGCAAAGATACCAAAATAAGCACTAATTCCTGTGTATAAGGTCAAAAACGTCTGAAAATGGGAGTTAAACGGGGACTTTTATATGTGTAAATTAACGTATATCAAACCTCCCCACACTTGAACTTTGCTTGTCCTCAAGCAAACACTTAAACAGAAAATAAACAAAATACTTGCCAAGTGGCAATAAAGGCAAAATATAGCCTGTACAGATGATAATAGACAAGCCGACAAAGATATATAAACAGGTGATAAGACAACTAAAAGGCAACGACTCACTTCCGATCTACAAGCATGCAAACCCGTACACGACTCACAATGTTCACACACACTCGGTTTTATTTATGATACATACGTGTAATGTGTATGTGTAAATCGCTCCATTGCCAAGACAATGAATCGTGCAATATCATAAGCTTGTCAAAAGATCTAGTCTTCACCAACTAACGTGTGAAAAAGCACAAATCAGGAGGTCTTTTACGGGTTGTAATGTTAGGCAAAGGTAAGGGTGCGGAATGGATATTTAAAGTGACAAATCGGCTAAAACCCGGCGGTTATGTCTAACTAATAGTACTACTACAACTGTACAACACAAAGGCTAATATAGGCGATTTTTCTTGAGAAACGAGCTAACTTATAATTTCTAACTTTAAAGTTCTAAAAACTGCTCGAATACTGCTAATTCTGTTGGATCAGTATGCTCTTTGTTTAAGTAAGAACTTGCTATCTTTGACATTAAGTGTTTAGCAAGCTCTTGTATATCAGATTGTAAGCACAGCGGAATGTATAAGTTAAAGCAACACTTTTTATACTTAAGAGGAGTTATTACTCCCCCTGATGATTGAAACTAATAATGACAAGTATTTATTATGAATCTAAGCAGTAAATGAGAATTAGATACTTAGACAGATTCACAATAAATACTGAAATGGAATAGAACAGTGAAAGTGTTTGAAGGATTTTTCTATTAAAATCAATGTCTAAAATAGAAGGTTGAAGCCTCCTATTTATAGACGTTTACATACATGTATCTTGCCCATAAAGCAAGTACAGAAACATCATAAACAAGTTGCACAAGTTGCAACATTGAAACTAACAATTACAGCTAAAAGTAATAATAAACAATAAACTACTGATACAAAAGGCGGTGGAAAATATCTGATGCTAAGTGCTGATGAATGACAAACTACTGATGAGTAGTTTGTCTTCAGTACTTCTGAAGTTAACTTGTCTGGTTTGGACTTCAGAACTTCTGATGAAGTTTCTTCTTCAGCACTTCTCATATCTTCTCTTCAGCAGTTTCTTGTCTTCTCTTCAGTACTTCTATACTTAGCCAAAAATGACAGAAGTGAATTAGACTAAGGTTTCCAAAAGTGGTTTCACCAATCCTCTTTGTCCTAACAAATTCACCCTATATATAATTTCTAACATATGTATATATATATATATATGATATATATAATGAACTGAAACTGATTATATAATCAACAAACGGGTTCTAAATATATAAACCCGAAAACGAACTGTTTACAACACATAAACTAGTAGAACAATAACCTAAACCGAGTTTTAACACAAAAGGTTAAAAGAAAAAGGTTATTTGGTTTAGTGGTGAAATGGTGTGGTAAATAAGAAAAAACACGGGATTAGGTTCAACATGGTTAACTAGTGGATAACATTTGGGTGATGGGAAACGGATAGAACGAAAAGAAAAGGCTAAATCAAAAGGGTATCCTAAATGCCTCAATCATGTTCGTACAATCTCACACGTATCTGATCTAAATAAGTATGCTAATGACAAGTTCTAAATTACACAAAACATCCGGCTCACTCGAAAGCATGTCAAAGAAATGAAAATCTATTCTAAGGCTAAAATGCTCACGTAACCGGAAGGAAATGGTTGCAAGTGTACGAATCTAACACACTCGCATTTCATCTGTTTGTCGCGCCTCAAGTTATCTTTATCAAAAATTAGTTAGGCTTGATGTTTATAAGTAAATATATACATATATGTACTTTTAAAGGTTTTTTTTTTAGAGTAAATATATACATATATATATACAAACAAGAGGACAAACAAGACCTAATCCCCTCCCTACACTTGAAACTCACATTGTCCCCAATGTGACAATAGAAAGCGTTTATGAAATAGCTAACTATTTGTGTGAAAAAGGAGAATAAAACTCCCCTGTTGTTGATAACCCGAAAAGCATGTTGATAGCCTGGAGCATCCATATCGGTGCTCGCCTGTTCCTGTACTATCAACATTCTTGACAAAAGCAAAAATACATCAAATACATCCATTCATCATCACACTTATTCAAACCACGCAAATAATACTGAAATGGAAACTACTAAAAAGTAAATAGTACGGGTACAGAAAGAAATAAAACAAATGTCATGGGTGCTCGCACCCGAATACAGTACCAACAGGAATAAGATAAACAAAATAGTACCAACTTACCAGCAACTCCTCAATCCTCATCATCATGGTGAGTCCCTGATGATCCCGCTGCATCACCACCTCGTCTCCGCTTGTCCCCCGGATGTCCCCTTTGTGGGGGATTCCCAAAATGGTTTGGGAAACAAGCGTGAAATTCAGAGACGAGGTAGTCTAGGGTCACGCCCTGATGCTGTAGGGACTCGCCATGCCGGTATAAGGTGTCTCGCGTTTCTGTTCTGAACGCGCCAAACTCATCATAGAAGTCTTGAGGATGCTGGTAGTAATACTGCTGCTGGTGAGGCAGTAGAGGCTCCTGCTGGTGTGGCTGCTGCTCATGTGGCATCTGTACTGGTGACTGCTGCTGCTGTGGTGACTGCTGCTACTGTGGTGGTGGAAGTGGGTTCCAGATCACATTATGGTGCCCTTTTAACCGGCACGTACCATCGTCATACTCATGCAGGATCCCCATGTGTCTAAGTGTATCCAGGTCGACATAAGATCCTCCTGGAACCCGAGTAAGGGTGTTCCTTGCTGCCTTGAGGACACCCATTGATCTAGCAAGAGCAGTCACATATTCTCCATCATAAATCATACTGCCTGGTTTTCCCCCTGCTGCTGTGGTAAGAAAAGAAGCTATTAATGCAGCTAAGTTAACCCGTTGGTCACTTACCAGGGCGTATAAGAATAATAAATCTGGAGTGGGGCAGTTGGTGGAACTTTCTTTCTTTGCAGCCATCGTGCCACATTCCTCGGTATAAATTCCTAAGTGGTGACCCAGCTCTGCGACTGAGATGTCGCGCCAGATTCCACCAGGGCGAAACTGCAACCCATGTATCCCGTTTGCTTGAAAATTCGGTTTTAGATGCTTTCTTGGTCTTCTATACGTCAAGGTGGAGAAGAATTCAATAGTTATCTCCATAAAGACCGGTTCGTTTATTGAAAGCAGGTTCTCTAGTGGTTGGTCCATCCATTCCCTCAGCCTCTCCTCTTGATTTACCTCTACTAGAGTATCCCAACAAAGCCTACGCGGAGTGGCAATCATTTCCCTTCGCGCATAAAGCTCGTCATACTTCTCTAGACACCCGCGTTCTTTCGGGTTTGTCGGGTCAAATCTCAAAAAGCGGTGCACCATCTGCATCAAAATGCTTAAATATGTCAGTTTTAATCAAAGGAATAGGACCCGGACCCAAAGCACGTCAAACAAAAAAAAACAAAAATCATCACAGAACAGTCGAGCGGCCGCTCGAAGCCATGGAGCGGCCGCTCACAGGTCCCTGCGCGCCAAATTTTGTTTTGCAGCCCTGTTTTTTCGATCCCGTGCACTGGCTTTTGCCCGGTTTTCAGTGTTTCAGCCAAATGCACTCTAAAAGCGGCCATTCAAGCACTTGGTTTTTGAAAAATTTTGTACTTAGGCGATTGAATGGCCGAGATCTCATAGTTATGATGTTTTCAAGCAAGTTTGGAATTTTTAACACCTACACGCTATGTTTGCAAAACTATCCTAAATTCAAGTCTTTTAGCGCAAGGTGTTTAGAAACCAAACACTTGGGGCGCGTTTGTTTAGTTATGAAGAACGCCCCAAAGTTTTATTTAGAAAACCATCTAGCTACAATCAAAACACTAACAATCTTAAAGTTTTGGGGTTTTGTTAAACGTTTATGAAGGAAACCCCAACAAATCAAGATCATTAACAACAAAATATAACCTACAACAAGAGGAATTTGGGGATGTTTAACATTTATGAAGAATCCCCAAAATTCAAGAACAAGCCTAAATTACACTAACATTACAACAAGCATACAACCCTATTATGAAATTAATCTATATTAACACTAAATTACACTAAACAAATGACTACACAATGATACAAATCTTCAAAAAATTTCGGATTTTATTTAAACATTATGAAGAAAACCTCAAAAACTCTAAGATTTGGACAACACTATACTCTAAGCTGTACTAACCAAGCATACAATCCATCAATGCACATTTAGGGTTTATTAAACATTATGAAAGGACCCTAAAATCATGAAAAGATTGCAGAAATTTAAACTAATCTACACTTATAACAAGGAAAATTGCAAGAAAACTAAAGATTCATACCTTGTTCTTGAAGATTGGAAGGTGGAATTGAAAGATATTGTATGTGTTTGTTCTTGAGAGCAAACAATTGAAAGATTGGGTCAAAATAAGACTGAGCGGCCACTTGGTGGTATTTAGGGTTGGTTTTTTTTAATTTTTATTGTGAAATACCAAATTTACCCTTGAAAATACATCTGCAGACAGGTCCGAGCGGTCGCTCGCTCCCTTTGAGCTGCCGCTCGCCCAAATTTTTTTTTTTTTAACTGATCAGGGCGTTTTGAGCGGGCCGCTCGGAGCCTCTGAGCGGCCGCTCACTGTGTCTGCGAGTGCATTTTTGTTTGCAGTTTTTCACTAAAAGCGTTGCACTCGTCCGTTTTGACCCAAACAACAAACATACCTGTTTTAAGACGCTTCTTAGTAAACTACCTCTTTTGTGATGCGACTTTCCACATCTTCATAAGGCGTGAATCGAACCTGCAAAGACTAAAAAGAAACTACCAAAAACAAGTTAAAATTAAAACAAGTTAACTAAAAACTATTCTAGGCTATGAACATATATACAATTTGGCGCGCCCATACACGCCGTGCTATATTTATTTACGAGTCGCTAGCTAGACTCACTTCCCCACACTTATTAAGTGTGTGGGGTGTAGAGGTCGATTTCCTCCACGGATTGGTCAACCGGTCCGTCGATATTGACTTTAAGGCGATGACCGTTGACTTTGAAAGTCAAACCCTCTGAATTTGCAATCATGACAGTTCCGTAAGGATATACTTCCTTAACGGTGTACGGTCCTGTCCATCGGGATTTCAACTTTCCTGGAAAGAGACGCAGGCGCGAGTTGTAGAGCAGGACTAAATCGCCTACCTGAAAATCTTTCTGGGTTTTCAGGCGACTGTCGTGCAGTCTCTTCGTGCGCTCTTTGTACAATATCGAGCTTTCATAGGCCTGTTGCCTAAGCTCTTCTAGCTCATGGATTTGTAAGAAACGGGTCTCACCGCCGGTCTTAAGATCCAAATTCGCTGTTTTAAGAGCCCAGAATGCCCTATGCTCTAACTCGACTGGGAGATGACACGCTTTGCCATAGACAAGCCTAAAGGGAGTCGTCCCAATAGGCGTTTTGTAGGCAGTCCTGAAGGCCCACAACGCATCATCCAGCTTGTCCGCACAATCCTTGCGGTTTTGATTAACGGACCGCTCAAGGATTCGCTTCAATCCACGGTTAGTGACCTCCACCTGTCCACTTGTCTGTGGATGATACGGGGTGGATAACCTGTGGTGGATGCCATAACGTGCTAACGCACGATCAAGCTACGCATTGCAGAAATGTGTACCACGATCACTAATCAGTGCCTTTGGGGCACCAAACCGCGAGAACAAGCTCCTAACAAACCTCACTACAACTCGGGCATCATTTGTGGGCAAGGCTTGCGCCTCGGCCCACTTTGATACGTAATCAGCTGCCACGAGTATGTATTTATTACCCCGTGAGGAGGGGAATGGTCCCATGAAGTCTATGCCTTAACTGTCAAAGACCTCACAGACTTGGATGGGATTCTGCGGCATTTGGTCACGTGCCGATATGTTCGTCGCCCTCTGGCATGAATCACATGCACCGACCAATATCTGAGCGTCATGGAAAAGTGTGGGCCAATAAAACCCGGAGTCTAACACTTTTTTGGCAGTGTAATTCGCTCCATGGTGACTTCCGGTAGGCCCCTTGTGACAATCACGCAATATCTGCGCCGCCTCAACCCCGAACACGCAACGGCGAATCAGCTGATCCGCCCCGACCCGGAACAAAAATGGGTCGTCCCAGAAGTAATGCTTGAGGTCCGCGAAGAACTTCCTCTTTTGCTGGTGCGACAATCCTTTGATGAGGACCCGCACGCGAGGTAGTTCACAAAATCCGCGAACCATGGCGATACATCTTCCACCGACTCGACGCTCATCAAGAACTCGTGGGGAAAATTGTCATTAATGGTATCCCACGCGCAGTTCTTGGCATCATCATGCTCGAGTCTGGACAGATGATCAGCGGCAACATTCAGGGCACCCTTCTTGTCCTGAATCTCTATATCGAACTCTTGTAGCAACAGGATCCACCTAATCAGGCGCGGTTTCGCGTCCTGTTTGCTAAAAAGGTATCGGATCGCTGCATGGTCCGTATAGACAATGGTCTTCGACAGCACTAAATACGATCTAAACTTGTCGAATGCAAACACTACAGCTAGAAGCTCTTTCTCAGTCGTGGTATAATGCTCCTGAGCATCATGAAGAGTCTTACTAGCGTAGTAGATCGGGTGGAAGTGCTTATCCTTCCGCTGTCCCAAGACCGCCCCTATCGCGTCACTCGCGTCGCACATGATCTCGAATGGCAGTCCCAAGTCGGGTGCTACCAATATAGGGGCCTCAACAAGCAAACGCTTCAGAAGGCTAAATGCCTTCACACACTCTGCACCAAACACAAACGGTGCATCCTTCTCCAACAATCGGGTCATCGGACGGTCGATTTTTGAAAAGTCTTTGATGAATCGCCTGTAAAAACCCGCATGACCCAAAAAACTGCGGATAGCTTTGACAGAGGAGGGCGGAGGGAGCCTAGAAATGATATCTACTTTGGCAGGATCAACCTCCAACCCATTTTGAGAGACCTTGTGCCCGAGGACTATTCCTTCCTTCACCATGAAGTGGCATTTCTCCCAATTCAGCACAAGACTGGTCTCCTCGCACCTCTGCAGCATCCGCTCCAGATTCCCTAGACACTGATCGAAAGAACTCCCAAAGACTGAAAAATCATCCATGAACACCTCCATGGAGTCCTCGATCATGTCGTGAAAAATGGCAATCATGCAACGCTGGAAGGTCGCCGGCGCATTGCACAGCCCAAATGGCATACGCCTGTAGGCGAATGTGCCAAAAGGGCATGTGAAGGTCGTCTTATCCTGGTCCACAGGATCGATAGGGATTTGGAAATACCCCGAGAAACCATCAAGGAAACAGTAATACAACTTCCCCGACAGTCGTCCCAACATCTGATCGATGAATGGAAGCGGGAAGTGATCCTTGCGGGTGGCGTCATTGAGCTTGCGATAGTCAATGCAAACTCTCCACCCCGTGACGGTCCTCGTAGGAATCAACTCATTCCTATCATTCGTGACCACCGTCATGCCACCCTTCTTGGGCACGACGTGCACAGGACTAACCCAAACAGAATCCGAGATAGGATATATCAATCCAGCATCAAGCAATTTAATTACCTCGGATTTAACAACCTCTTGCATGTTCGGGTTCAGACGCCTTTGGTGCTGCGTACAAGGCTTATGGACATCCTCCATCAAAATTTTATGAGTACAGAATGAGGGATTAATCCCCTTGATGTCCATGATCTTTCAGGCAATTGCCCGTTTATGAAGTTTCAAAACTTTCAACAACTCGCTCTTTTCTTCCACAGACAATGAAGACGATATGATCACCGGTAGACGCCCCTCCTCATCCAGAAATGCATACTCGAGATGCGGTGGGAGCTCCTTCAGCTCTAGAGACTGTGGGTCCTCAACAGACGGCTTCGCCTTCTCCTCTTCCTCTCGCTCAATTTCCACAAAATGCTCCGGACTTTGGGAACCATCATCACCGATCTGATAGACCGGCTGCTCATCTCTATGGCCCTCCTGCATAATGCCATCTAGGCTCCCACACAACAGATGTGTGTCCGAAACATCTCTCTCCCAAGCACCTTTGACATGAGAGCTAACACACTGGTCTACTATATCAAGATAGTATAGTGTATCGTCTTGGCTCTCAGGATGGCGCATCGACCTCTGAATGTCAAAAGTCACGTGCTCATCATTGACTCGGAGTGTGATCTGGCCCGCAGCCATGTCAACAATCGTCCTTGCCGTGTTAAGGAAAGGACGTCTGAGAATCAGAGGAACTTTAGAGTCCTCTTCCATATCCAGGATAACAAAGTCCACAGGGAAAACAAAATTGTTAATCTTGACAAGCATATTTTCTACAAACCCCCGTGGATACTTGATCGAACGATCAGCGAGGCGAATACTCTTCCTGGTGGGTGAAGGTTCACCCAGATCCAACTTCTCAAAAACCTTATAAGGCATAAGGTTTATGCTGGCCCCCAAGTCTGCAAGTGCATTACTGACAGTCATATTACCTATCAGACAAGGGATGGCAAAGCTACCAGGATCTCCCATCTTCATGGGCAGTCTATTCTGCAGAATTGCAGAGCAGTTCTCGTTCAACAGAACGCAGGACAGGTCCTCAAGTTTTTGCTTGTTTGTGAGGATGTCCTTCAGAAATTTCGCGTACTTAGGCATCTGGGCCAAAGCCTCCACAAACGGGATGTTTATGTGTAGCTGTTTGAACAGCTCAAGGAATTTCCCGTATTGGGCCTCGTCCTTCTGTTTCCTAAGTCTGCTAGGGTACGGGACAGGAGGAGTGTAATCTGTGACTGGCTTCGGTAACTGTGTTGTACTTGCTGGGACTCGCCTAGCGTGCACCTCGTCCGAAGACTCAGTCTGGACCGTCTCAGTGATCGGTGGTGAGTCCGATGTGTCAGGTCCCGTGCTTTTACCACCCCTCATCATTATGGCATTCACATGCCCCCTCGGATTCGGCTCAGTGTTGCCCGGAAGACCACCCTGCTGTCTCTCAGACATCATCTTTGCCATCTGGCCAACCTGGTTATCTATGGCCTGCATCGACGACTTTTGGCCCCTCATCTCTCCCTCATAATTCGTAAAGCGCTCCTCATGCTGCTGGTAGCGCTGCTCAGCGATCTGATTGGTATTAGAGGTGTTGGTAAGGAGCTGAGACATCATTTCCTCCAGTTTAGACATACCATGAGGGGCGTGCTGCTGGGAGCTGCTCCTGGCGCCCTGGTTCTGGTATTGGTTCGGTCTCTGCTGGGACGATTGACCACGAGTCTGGTATGGCTGTTGGTTGGACTGGTAGGGCTGTTGGTTGGACTGGTAAGGCTGTTGGGACTGTTGTTGTGCGGGGCCCCTCTGCTAATATCCGAGCGGGTTCTGGTTAGAGGAACCAGATCTCCACCCGAAGTTCGGGTGATTTCTCCAACCCGGATTATAAGTGTTACTGTAAGGGTTATTCTGGGGTCTCGTCTGATTACCCATGTAGTCCACTTCCTCGTGGCCTGTATACATCACCCCCTGAGCACACGAGCCAGGCTCGTGAGATACCCCGCACTACTCACACAAACAATCGGACTGTACTACGTGTTGCTGAGAGTTATCGAATCTCGTAGCCAGAGCCGCTATTTGTGCCGAAATCGCCGTATAGTTATCCACGTAATGCACACCAGCCTTGGCAGATGAAGACCTAGATCTATCACTCTGCCGGGATTTAGATTTTAGGGACGCCTTCTCAATAATGCTCCACGCTTCCCTAGGAGACTTTGTTCCGATGTCTCCCCCAGCGTATACATCAAGGCGTTCCTGAGACGCATACCCGAGTCCCTAATAAAAAGTTTGCACCAAATGCCTTTTCGAAAGCTCATGGTGCGGGCAACTCAAGAGTAGGTCTTTAAACCTTTCCCAGGCCGTGTACAACGATTCATCGTCATCCTGACAAAAAGTCATGATGCGATTCCTCAGTTTTTGTGTCTTTTCAGGAAGAAAATACTGTTGCATGAATTGTTGTGACAACTCTGCCCAAGTCGTGATCGACCCTGCGGGTTGTGACAGAAGCCAAGTCCGGGCTTTGTCCCGCAATGAGAATGGGAAGAGTCTCAAACGTATAGCATCATCGGAGATGCCTTGCATTTTAAAGGTGGCTAAAACCTCTAAGAATGCAGCAATATGTCAGCCTGGATCCTCGTGTTCCAGTCCACCGAATTGCACCGAGTTTTGTATCATATTCACGATACTAGATTTGATCTCGAAATGGTCCGCCAAAATAGCCGGACGGACAATACTCGGCGCGAGTCCATCTCCTCCTGGACGACCACTATCATTCAGCGGAATGTCGTCATCCGCCATGATAATGTCACTGAGGGCGTCCAACCCGTCGTCGTCGGCCAGATCGTGCCTCGCCTCCTCAACTGGGACCTCAACTCTAGGGGCAGAAATAAGAATATCAGAAACAAGACGCAATTTATGAAGTCTAATCCGCTCGCTTCTCCTCAAGACACGCCTCCGCTCCTAGTCAGAAAGATCTCCAGAAGGCCCGGGGTTCGTGGACATCAACCTGCAAATAAGAATGATACAGTTGCAACAGGCGAATATATGACAAACCCTAAAAGGCGATAAAAGACAGAAAAATAAATAAATGAAATAAAGAATCAATAAATTCATGCGAAAATAACGGAAGCAAATATATTCAAGAAAATCAAATATAAACTAATAGAATCAATAAAATGAACAGAAATAAGCAGACTAAGCCTAAAACTATACAAAGAATGAAATTAATAATTAGTCCGAATACGAACAAATAAATCTAATTAATCAAATAACGAACAAATCAAATTCATAGACAAACCAATTAATCCAATATTCAATAAATTAAATCTATTAACATCCTAATGAACGAAAAATCAAATCAAACAATCCTATAAGCAGATAAATGAACGAATCTATATGCAACCTATAAACCAATCTAAAATTAATCCAAAATATCTACAGACAGATAAATTTAATAAAAATTCAAATAATCATATATGCAAATAAATGAATGAAATAACGAATCAAAGAAGTATAAACAAGTATTCACAAGCATGTACACTGGTAAAAAGTTGACTCGGTTCGTTCCTAATGCTCGTCGCGTCCCCGGCAACGGCGCCAAAAACTTGACGTGTGCGGATATACACATAATTTTACAATGATATAACACACGTTTTGCTTTAATATTTATAAAAATGGTTTAGACCTTATTATTAAAACACACACAATAGGGCAAGTGTACCCTGTCATATATGTAGTAACGTACAGATAAGAACCAGATATCGATCCATGGACGCGCGCGGAGCAATAGTACTAAAACTCTGTCCCCGATTTACCAGTAGGAAAAGATAAGTTGAGTTTGTTTATAGCTAAATTAATTCTAACACATGTAAATAACTTAACTACGACTCCAAATAGAAAATATAACTATATAAGCTATAATACGCCAATCCTAGCATGTCATCTATATAAGAAATAAAGGCGTGATCAACATTCCCATTTTCTGACAGTTAGTTTCCCTTTCGGGCTTCCTAACATGACAACTATACGGAAAGCTAACACGAATACACACGTTAACCACCTCAAGTCGTTTATTAGCGCGCAGCTGATATGATCTCATGAGAATCTTTTAAAGATAGGTTAGTATCACCTTTCGGGAGTCCTCAACCGCACTAGTTAAGAAAAGCAATATCGAATACACAATACGACCACCTAAACTAGCATAAAGTAGAGCATTTCACAACCTATTCCATTTTACTAACTTTGAACACAAATCTACTAAGATCGCCATTTTCACTAAAATAACTAACAAAGATCATTAACCGTGTCAAAGATTAGTAACAACACCATTAAGCTTTTAAACTCTTTTACGTGCCGGTAAACATTTATAATCATTATCCGAGTGACTTTAACCAAACCAATACCCGGTTACAGTTTCATGGTGTAAACTTTATTAACAAGTTAACTAGTTTACTACCGGACGATTAAACGGACGGTTTCTTCAACAAGTAATCCACCTAACACATTTGATAATCATCAAAGTCATCCGAACACAACTACAAATCTATCAACAATGAAACAAGGTTGCGCTATGATCATCAAGATTCAAACATGAAAAACGCCAAATTTATACAAAACTTGATTTCACACAAACGATTGTTTTAACTACTAACTAATACTAATGTTCTTGCCCGTAGGCGTACGATTAACTAAAATAACATCAAAATAGCAAACAAAATCAGATTTGGATCTAAGAAAGCTTAAGGGATCAAACCATAAGATTGCTAAAGAGATGGATTGGATGATGAAGGATGGATCGGATGGATTCCCGAGCTTGTTCCACGCCTATGCAGCACTTCGTTAGCCCCGAAAATCGCCCGAAATCGCCCCCGAAAAATCCAATAATCGATCAGTGGGCTGAATGGGAGTTTTATAGAAGAACAGGGCCTGTGAGCGGCCGCTCGAAGCCTGTGAGCGGCCGCTCACTTTTCAGACAAGTGGACCAGTTGCCCGATTGCTGACGTAGGCCTTCTAGAATGTTTCTGGAAATATCAGGATGAGCGAGCGGCCGCTCGAAGCCTCCGAGCGACCGCTCACAGGACCTGAGGTCCTGTTTGCGCGCCGAAAACGGCGTTTTTTTCTTCAGTTATGCTTCCGGGACATTGTTTAAGACCTGAAACTGCAAAGATACCAAAATAAGCACCAATTCCTGTGTATAAGGTCAAAAACGTCTGAAAATGGGAGTTAAACGGGGACTTTTATATGTGTAAATTAACGTATATCAGCTAACCTCTCTGTTGTTGATATTTATGTAGTTAAAGGACGTCAATCGGACGTCAATTAAAAGTTCATCGCATATTCAAATACCTAAGAAATTACTGAAAAATAAATCCAATCCAACTGGAATCATAAACTAGTTATACCTCATGAACATTATACTATCACACACTAATATTGATCGCCAAACTCCGAGTAGCCAACAACTTAACCAGACCAGACCGACCAATAATCCCTAACACAAGCCCTCGGCTTTCCTTTTTCAAAATCACAAAATAAGAAGAAAAAAATCAGTAAACACTTCTAAATTTAAAAATACCAAAAGTATTAATGCATATTATAAAAAAGTCATGAAAAATGAAACCTACAAAACACAAAATATGTGTGTATATTCTTCAAGAATATGTGTAGTGGGTGCTAGTGGATTAGGCTGTGAACTTCTCAAAGACCTTGCCCTCTCCGGTTTATCAATTCCTTTTCAGGTATATCCTTCCTTTCATTGCCATTCCCCAATTGAATCAACTTCTTCTTCTTAAACCAACCAAGCCAAGCCATTTAAAAAATCTAGGCATAATTTATTTTGTTCATAGGCTCTTCACATTCTTACATTTAAGAAATTTATTACATTAATGGTTTTTTGATCAATCATATACCATGGGGTAAGGTTGGAATAAGTTTTTAAGTTGTGAGTATGAGGTTATGATAAAATTACAATTTTAACCTTCTAAGTGTCTTAATAGTCACAATTATGACCAAAATACCCTTAAATTTCTTGCTTAAGTATGTTGTACATGTTGCTTCTTAAGTTGTACGGAAATGTAAATGATAATCCTGGCCATCACTCCTCCTTAATAAGATAATATAGATATATATATATATATATATATATATATATATATATATATACAGGGGAAGTATTTAGAGAAAACCTTGTTTTTTAAGAAAACCTTAGTAAACCGAATACTTGGTTCATATTTGTCCACATCACCCATTAATATTATATTATCAAGGTTATTTAAGTCATTTTATCATCCCCCCCCCCCCTTTTCAAGTTTGAATAATTTCCCCCTCCCTATATAAACACATTCTCTCTCATTATTACTCATTCTCTCACCACCACATCTCTCTCATTCTCTCCTCTCACCACCATGAGCAGCCACTACCACTGCCTAACCACCATTGACCACACTAACCACCACCATCATTAACGTCTGCAACAACCATCGACCATCATCGTCTAACATCATCTGTAACAGTGCAAAATTTTCCCCAAAATTTTAACACATAAAAAGCCCTTATATATATATATATATTTTTTTTTTATTACACCTTTATCATTAATATTATACAAATGTGCCTAAGTCTTTATTTATCCTAACTCACAACTTATATACATACATGAATGTATATAAATAATAATAATAATAATATGATTCTAAATTCTTTTTTTTCACATACAAGATTTTTTTTTTTTATTTAAATAAAGCCTTGAGTCAAATAGTCAAAGTCCTAGTCAAAGTCTTAGTCAAACAGTCAAAGTCTTAGTCAAATAGTCAATTCATCATAAAACCTTACTTTATGGTGTTGACCAATTTTAATGGCTAATTGAATCCAAAACTAGTATAAAAACCCACCTATGACCCATTATACTTTGCACCTCTAAATCGATTGTTTCAATCCGATTAAACTTTCCCTCATACCTTTCTTCAATAGTCTATTACTTCTACAATTGAAGCTTTGATTATAAGCTCTTGTAATTGGCAACTTTGGGGCTACACATATTCTATTTCTCGAGACTTAATACTTTGCTAAGGTGAGTTTACGTAACCATGTTTATGCGATTCTTTATACTTGCAACAATTTTAAGCAATTCAACATGCATGTCTAGTAGTAAACTTTATTGCCTCATGAATTAGTCAACAGTTTCAACGAGTTTCAACGAGTTTCAACATTTACATAATCATTAGCTATGGCCAAGCCGGCGATACTCAATAATAGATCTATTGGAGTGACAACCCCACCCGGATACGTGTACCTCCTACATAGGTAACGTGGGTGATTGTTATCGTTCAACATATTACTAAGGTGAACCGTAGATGACGGGATGGACCTAAACTAGTCGGAGGTTTGATTATGTCAACATATTATACTATCCATGTAGACTTAAATTTACGATAGACATACGAATTGCTAAACTTTTATACTTAAACTATATGCTTAACATGGATTATGTATTCTCACCAACTTCTAGTTGACCCCCCCCATTTTTCCAAACTCAACAGGAAATACTGATGCATGAAGTCTAGAGCTAGCATGAGGAGATATTTGAAGTTTTAAGCTTTGTTTGATTATTTGATGTAGACTTTAATGTAATTCAATATTGTAATGTAATAAAGGATTATTTAAACATATGTATTATCATGAGCTACTGAACAATCATCAATACGTGACATCCCGATGTTTCCGCCATTGGTTGGGGTGTTACAGATTGGTATCAGAGCCAGGATTATAGTGAATTAGGTTATTAGAAAAAAAAATAATCTAGTCTATAACCATAGGAATATAACCAGTATTTGCTCCTTTTACTTGCTATTCTCTATCTCACTCCTACTTCTTATCCCTACTTCAACCCCTACAAGAAGATTGCTCTCCATCACAAGATCTACTCTTAGACTAATAGGACAATCCTCAGGTTTAGCCTGAACCACCTTGAGATCTCGTCGAAGTTCTAGAATTTTAATAACGAACACGTGCAATCTGGAAGGGTGAACGCCTGTATTCTGAGTCTTCTGTCTAGGCTGGCATTGCGCATATATCCCAATCAGACGAGGGACCCGGATGCCTACCTGGGAATTCTCGGGATGAGTGTTCACTTATAGGCTAAAGCATATCTTCACTATGTTATTAGAATCTAGAAGTTTTGATAAGTCAACGTTTTCGTTTATTCGTTTTAATTAATGAATAAATGATTACACTCACCTTCCTTAAACTAAGCTCAAAAATCTCAAAATTTTACAGCATAAATCAATCTCATTTCATAACCATCCATGGATTTCACAATCACACTTCACCTTACCATCTTAGCCACTTTTTAAATATTCAACACCCTACCCAAATCATATAATCTCCATACTATAAAATAAACTCTTTATCAACTATCTTCACATTCACTATCTCTCACAACTTTGATTCTGCTTCAAGAATTTTTCATCATCCTCTCAAGAACTAAATTCATATCCTTCACCTTCTCACACATGAGCTAGTTACCCATGATAACCAAACTATTGAAACTTGATTGTGTGTTGCATCAAACATAATCCTTAGTTATACATAAGGATTTGACTATCTACCATATTTGAACATTTGAAACTAGAATTCATGGAATATAAACTATTTACTATAGACACACCTAGAGTCATTAACCTTATCTAGGGCAACTCTATTACAACTCGTATGCTATACTTGATACTTGATTGCTTACATGTACATATTATCAATTTGCGATTCATGTGTGTAATAATTGGTACACTTAATCAAACAACTGATAGAGGATGAAGTACTTGCTCAACAGTTAGTAGAGTACAAAATAAC
The DNA here is from genome assembly GCA_028751855.1 of Ambrosia trifida. Classification (NCBI taxonomy): domain Eukaryota; kingdom Viridiplantae; phylum Streptophyta; class Magnoliopsida; order Asterales; family Asteraceae; genus Ambrosia; species Ambrosia trifida. The sequence goes on from CM054127.1 coordinate 68,358,331, forward strand.
CTACTCAACGATTGGTAGAGGTCATCATGCCTGCTCAACAGTCGGTAGAGGCCCTACAACCTGCTCAACGACTGGTAGAGGCTATCATACCTGCTCAACAATCGGTAGAGGTTCTTACTCACTGACTGGTAGAAGTCTTTTTCCTGCTCAACAGTTGGACTTATTTTTGGATACATTGTATACAATTCAATCACAAGGTTATTTTGCATTACTTACATGTGTTTTTAGAGTCATGGAAGGACACAAAACCCTAATGTAAGGTAAATTGGTGATTGCGATCCGGAACATAATCATGAATTTACAGGTACGTTAAGGTAGTGTGAAATTCTATCAAGGTTTTCAGTAGTTGACCAATTATAAACCTTAGTTATCTGGTAGTTCATTTAGTCTTTCAATAGTCCATCAACTCATTCCTTTTAGGACTCCTAAAACTTAAGATTCTTATTCTCCATGCTATTTCAGATGAACCTAATCCAACCCTTAAAACTCACACATATCAAAACTCTTACCCAAATTATTCGAAATAGTTTATTCTGTTACCTATAAATTTATGTCATGCCTTAACTTGAAACTTCCCAAACCACCCTTGTCCTAATTTCTACACAATCACCTTCAACCCTGTGTTTTCAATAAACTTCGGGACGAAGTTTCCAAAAGTAGGGAGACTGTAACAGTGCAAAATTTTCCCCAAAATTTTAACACATAAAAAGCCCTTATATATATATTTTTTTTTTATTACACCTTTATCATTAATATTATACAAATGTGCCTAAGTCTTTATTTATCCTAACTCACAACTTATATACATACATAAATGTATATAAATAATAATAATAATAATATGATTCTAAATTCTTTTTTTTTCACATACAAGATTTTTTTTTTTATTTAAATAAAGCCTTGAGTCAAATAGTCAAAGTCCTAGTCAAAGTCTTAGTCAAACAGTCAAAGTCTTAGTCAAATAGTCAATTCATCATAAAACCTTACTTTATGGTGTTGACCAATTTTAATGGCTAATTGAATCCAAAACTAGTATAAAAACCCACCTATGACCCATTATACTTTGCACCTCTAAATCGATTGTTTCAATCCGATTAAACTTTCCCTCATACCTTTCTTCTATAGTCTATTACTTCTACAATTGAAGCTTTGATTATAAGCTCTTGTAATTGGCAACTTTGGGGCTACACATATTCTATTTCTCGAGACTTAATACTTTGCTAAGGTGAGTTTACGTAACCATGTTTATGCGATTCTTTATACTTGCAACAATTTTAAGCAATTCAACATGCATGTCTAGTAGTAAACTTTATTGCCTCATGAATTAGTCAACAGTTTCAACGAGTTTCAACGAGTTTCAACATTTACATAATCATTAGCTATGGCCAAGCCGGCGATACTCAATAATAGATCTATTGGATTGACAACCCCACCCGGATACGTGTACCTCCTACATAGGTAACGTGGGTGATTGTTATCATTCAACATATTACTAAGGTGAACCGTAGATGACGGGATGGACCTAAACTAGTCGGAGGTTTGATTATGTCAACATATTATACTATCCATGTAGACTTAAATTTACGATAGACATACGAATTGCTAAACTTTTATACTTAAACTATATGCTTAACATGGATTATGTATTCTCACCAACTTCTAGTTGACCCCCCCATTTTTCCAAACTCAACAAGAAATACTGATGCATGAAGTCTAGAGCTAGCATGAGGAGATATTTGAAGTTTTAAGCTTTGTTTGATTATTTGATGTAGACTTTAATGTAATTCAATATTGTAATGTAATAAAGGATTATTTAAACATATGTATTATCATGAGCTACTGAACAATCATCAATACGTGACATCCCGATGTTTCCGCCATTGGTTGGGGTGTTACAGATTGGTATCAGAGCCAGGATTATAGTGAATTAGGTTATTAGAAAAAAAAAATAATCTAGTCTATAACCATAGGAATATAACCAGTATTTGCTCCTTTTACTTGCTATTCTCTATCTCACTCCTACTTCTTATCCCTACTTCAACCCCTACAAGAAGATTGCTCTCCATCACAAGATCTACTCTTAGACTAATAGGACAATCCTCAGGTTTAGCCTGAACCACCTTGAGATCTCGTCGAAGTTCTAGAATTTTAATAACGAACACGTGCAATCTGGAAGGGTGAACGCCTGTATTCTGAGTCTTCTGTCTATGCTGGCATTGCGCATATATCCCAATCAGACGAGGGACCCGGATGCCTACCTGGGAATTCTCGGGATGAGTGTTCACTTATAGGCTAAAGCATATCTTCACTATGTTATTAGAATCTAGAAGTTTTGATAAGTCAACGTTTTCGTTTATTCGTTTTAATTAATGAATAAATGATTACACTCACCTTCCTTAAACTAAGCTCAAAAATCTCAAAATTTTACAGCTTAAATCAATCTCATTTCATAACCATCCATGGATTTCACAATCACACTTCACCTTACCATCTTAGCCACTTTTTAAATATTCAACACCCTACCCAAATCATATAATCTCCATACTATAAAATAAACTCTTTATCAACTATCTTCACATTCACTATCTCTCACAACTTTGATTCTGCTTCAAGAATTTTTCATCATCCTCTCAAGAACTAAATTCATATCCTTCACCTTCTCACACATTAGCTAGTTACCCATGATAACCAAACTATTGAAACTTGATTGTGTGTTGCATCAAACATAATCCTTAGTTATACATAAGGATTTGACTATCTACCATATTTGAACATTTGAAACTAGAATTCATGGAATATAAACTATTTACTATAGACACACCTAGAGTCATTAACCTTATCTAGGGCAACTCTATTACAACTCGTATGCTATACTTGATACTTGATTGCTTACATGTACATATTATCAATTTGCGATTCATGTGTGTAATAATTGGTACACTTAATCAAACAACTGATAGAGGATGAAGTACTTGCTCAACAGTTAGTAGAGTACAAAATAACCTACTCAACGATTGGTAGAGGTCATCATGCCTGCTCAACAGTCGGTAGAGGCCCTACAACCTGCTCAACGACTGGTAGAGGCTATCATACCTGCTCAACAATCGGTAGAGGTTCTTACTCACTGACTGGTAGAAGTCTTTTTCCTGCTCAACAGTTGGACTTATTTTTGGATACATTGTATACAATTCAATCACAAGGTTATTTTGCATTACTTACATGTGTTTTTAGAGTCATGGAAGGACACAAAACCCTAATGTAAGGTAAATTGGTGATTGCGATCCGGAACGTAATCATGAATTTACAGGTACGTTAAGGTAGTGTGAAATTCTATCAAGGTTTTCAGTAGTTGACCAATTATAAACCTTAGTTATCTGGTAGTTCATTTAGTCTTTCAATAGTCCATCAACTCATTCCTTTTAGGACTCCTAAAACTTAAGATTCTTATTCTCCATGCTATTTCAGATGAACCTAATCCAACCCTTAAAACTCACACATATCAAAACTCTTACCCAAATTATTCGAAATAGTTTATTCTGTTACCTATAAATTTATGTCATGCCTTAACTTGAAACTTCCCAAACCACCCTTGTCCTAATTTCTACACAATCACCTTCAACCCTGTGTTTTCAATAAACTTCGGGACGAAGTTTCCAAAAGTAGGGAGACTGTAACAGTGCAAAATTTTCCCCAAAATTTTAACACATAAAAAGCCCTTATATATATATATATTTTTTTATTACACCTTTATCATTAATATTATACAAATGTGCCTAAGTCTTTATTTATCCTAACTCACAACTTATATACATACATAAATGTATATAAATAATAATAATAATAATATGATTCTAAATTCTTTTTTTTTCACATACAAGATTTTTTTTTTTTATTTAAATAAAGCCTTGAGTCAAATAGTCAAAGTCCTAGTCAAAGTCTTAGTCAAACAGTCAAAGTCTTAGTCAAATAGTCAATTCATCATAAAACCTTACTTTATGGTGTTGACCAATTTTAATGGCTAATTGAATCCAAAACTAGTATAAAAACCCACCTATGACCCATTATACTTTGCACCTCTAAATCGATTGTTTCAATCCGATTAAACTTTCCCTCATACCTTTCTTCTATAGTCTATTACTTCTACAATTGAAGCTTTGATTATAAGCTCTTGTAATTGGCAACTTTGGGGCTACACATATTCTATTTCTCGAGACTTAATACTTTGCTAAGGTGAGTTTACGTAACCATGTTTATGCGATTCTTTATACTTGCAACAATTTTAAGCAATTCAACATGCATGTCTAGTAGTAAACTTTATTGCCTCATGAATTAGTCAACAGTTTCAACGAGTTTCAACGAGTTTCAACATTTACATAATCATTAGCTATGGCCAAGCCGGCGATACTCAATAATAGATCTATTGGATTGACAACCCCACCCGGATACGTGTACCTCCTACATAGGTAACGTGGGTGATTGTTATCGTTCAACATATTACTAAGGTGAACCGTAGATGACGGGATGGACCTAAACTAGTCGGAGGTTTGATTATGTCAACATATTATACTATCCATGTAGACTTAAATTTACGATAGACATACGAATTGCTAAACTTTTATACTTAAACTATATGCTTAACATGGATTATGTATTCTCACCAACTTCTAGTTGACCCCCCCATTTTTCCAAACTCAACAGGAAATACTGATGCATGAAGTCTAGAGCTAGCATGAGGAGATATTTAAAGTTTTAAGCTTTGTTTGATTATTTGATGTAGACTTTAATGTAATTCAATATTGTAATGTAATAAAGGATTATTTAAACATATGTATTATCATGAGCTACTGAACAATCATCAATACGTGACATCCCGATGTTTCCGCCATCGGTTGGGGTGTTACATCATCATCGATGACCACGAAACCATCGACGATGAAGGAGTAAGCCATCTGAAATCAAGCAAACGCTGCTGTTGGCCCTGACCGGGTCAGTGATATATGTGGAATCCGCAGAATAGGTGAAGAGGTAAACAAAAAGTTTGTGGATCTAAGATTTTTCAATTGGTACATGATTTTACAGAGTGAAAAAATGGAGTCTTGAAAATGTTTGGAGAAGATGATGGGTATCTTTGTATTCTACTCATTAAAAAATATAGTTAAAATCACTATGTCAAACTTTTTCTTGAATGAATATGTTTATTTTGTTTTGTTATATTTTGTTTGAATGAATATGTTCATTTTGTTTTATTTTTTTTAATTAGGAAATAGGAATTGTTCAGTTATTTTTAATTGGGGTAAATGATATTTGTTTGAAGAGTTAAACAGTGATGGAATCATAAAGTTGTTAATGGGGATAACGATTTTATAATATATAAACAATTTTGGGGATAGTTTGTTCGCACACCAAGTGTTTGATCAAATGCTTGAATGAAAAAAAAAACTTATGTTAACTTTTTTGATTTTTTTTATTATTTTGTTTATGTTAGATTGAATGTAAATAAGATCATATTTTTTGAATTGGGGTAATGTGTGTTTATTGCATATTTTTTGTTTTAAGGTCTTTTAGTTATGAATTAGGAGCTGAATCTATCCCAATTAACATGTGTTTGAGTTCAATTAACATGTGTTAAATAGCAAATGTGTATTTTATTTTCTTGGTATATCTTTTGATTTTCCTCTAATAATTTTACTTTTTCTTTTTTATATATTTGTTTATTCTGTGTGAAGGTTTTGATTTTTTTTTTTTTTATATTAGTGCTTACTTATGTGTCAGGGTTCAATTAACACATGTTAGTGATGCAAAACACTTATTTGTATTGGTGCTTCTTGATGAATCTATCCCAATTGACATGTGTTAGGATTCAATTTAACATGTGTTAGTGATGCTAACACAGGGTTGTATATGGTGCCTACTGATGATTTTATTCCAATTGAATTTGCATGTAAATATTTATTTAATCATCGAATAAAAATGTTTTAATTAGAAAAATTAAAAAACTATTTTTTTTAAATATAACTTGACTGTTTATATGTAAATATGTATATATTTAGAGTAGTTTCATAAAAATGTATGTATTTGTATATATTAAAGTAAAGGTTTGATTTTGGTGAAGGTTTTGAATATTTGTATTGGTGCTTACTAATGTGTCAGGGTTTAATTAACACATGTTAGTGATTCTAGCACATGTTTGTATTGGTTCCTACTGATTAATCTATCCCAATTGACATGTGTTAGGGTTCAATTAACATGTGTTAGTGATACTAACACAGTTTATTATATGGTGCCTATTGATGAATCTATTCCAATTGACATGTGTTAGGGTTCAACTAACATGTGTTAGTGATGCTAACACGTGTTATTATATGGCCAACTAACACGTGCTAGGGTTCAATTTAACATGTGTTAGTGATGCTAACACATGTTAGTATATGTCCAAGTAACACCCAAATTGACCCAGTTAACATTTGCTAGTTACAAATGTTTAATTATTAAAAATAATTAATGTAGGAGGTTCTATGAACAACCACGGGACTTCAAGCCGGCTACTCCGCACAAGGATCAACTAGAGATGGAGTGCTAAGGATTGAAACATGAAGTCGAAAATGCCTAATAAGGAATGAAGCATAACGCCGAAGACAACTATTAAAGAATGAAGCATAATGTGTTTTTTATGTTAGTTTATGATAGTTTTGTATCATCTTTTTAATTGTTTAGATTTATATGAAATTAATTTGTTACACTCAATGTTGATTACAATAAATTTTTATATACATGTGTTCTTTTATGTTAATATACTAGTCCAAAATTAATGTGATAATTATTTGAACCAATTACACGTGTTAGTGATGTGTGTGAAAGGAGTTTGTTTGAAGAGAACAACTAACATGTGTTAAAGGGCTCGTGTGGCATACGTTATTAATAAATATGGATCTTTAAATTAATATGTGAAATAAGTGGTAGAGAAAAAAGTAGGTGAGAGATGGTGGAGAGAGAAAAAGTAGAGAGAGAAGATGAAAAGATGGAGCGAGAATGTGACAAGATAGAGAGAGAAGGTGATCCATTTTACCCTTTTAGTACTTTATGTGTATTATTTTAATGAGAAGGTGGACCTAAAGGTGGGACCATGAATCACAACCATTAATCATGCTTGATCAATGGTTGTGATGGGGTTTAGTGAGTTTCCTTAATTTTTTGAGGTTTTCTATAGAACCTTGCCCTATATATGATATTTTATGTAATTTTGATTCTTTTGTTTGAATCTATCTATACATCTAATAAATCAAACTCAATTTTGACACATGGCACTCCCACAATTCACCTTCAATTTCTCTCCTTCCCATATTGTGCCACATGGCACAACCATGTAATTTATATATATTTTTAAAATAAAAATCATTTATTAATTTATTAATAAGGATTAAATTAAATGAGGAATGTGTAATTTGAAATCCATTACAATTTAAAATTTCAGTCAATCAAAAAGTTGTCAATTGTGTAATAAATATACCATTAATTTTTTTGATTTAATTAATGGAAAATTTGACTTTTTGGTCAACGAACAATATTAAATGTTTGGTATTGCCGATCAAAACAAAAATAATTAAATAAATTAAAAAAACAAACGATACATTGTAGCACTCTTTATTTTAACCTTAAACTCTTATGGCTTAATTATAGAAATTATCTTGAAAATATTCTTCTTCCAAAACCAAAAACCTTTTCATCTTCCACAAATCTTATAACCCTAATACATCAATATCTTTATAAACCAACTTATTATCAAATCTGGTTTACATTTACGCCTTGGCTTCTATATTACACATTCCTCAATGCTCAATTTCTTCAAGGTAATATCGATCCCTATTGTCCGATTGATTAATATTTTTATATTTTAATTGATTTTGATATCATATTTTTTTTATTTCCAGTTGTTTTCTTTTAAAATTCCTTGAAGAAATTGATCTTGTGCCGAGAAGAAAATTATTAAGCAAGGTATTTTATCAATCGCTGATTTTGATGTATTAATATTTTTAGATTTTAATTGATTTTTGATGTATTAATCATATATCTTTTGATGAATCCCTGTTATCTTTTATCAATCTTGACTACTCTGTTTTTTAGTGTTTTCATTGTCTTGGTAATTTGCACTGCTTCAAAGAGGCACTCATTATTTTACAATGATATTTGCTTGAAAGTTTTATCTTGCATTATTTGATTGTTTTTTAGTGTTTTCATTGTTTTTTAGTGTTTTCATTGTCTTTTTCTGCTTGGAAGTTTTATCTTGCATTATTTGATAATTACATTTTTTTCTGCTCGAAAAAGAAACATTATTTTACAATGATATTTGCTTTCGGCTTCAACACAAACATTAATAATCTTTACATCTATAATTTTCCATTTAGAGTTCTATATTCTGGTTTAGAATCACTGGCTTCACGCTACAATCTCTGAAGCAATAACGCTTTTTATCTTCAATTTTTCTTATGTGACCTCCACAAAGTGAAAGACTGCATATAAAACTAAAATCATTGTATTGCTACCAACAATAAAGTGCATCGTTTTAGTTGTTACAAACCAGAAATAATCACATGTTTTGCTTTTGACTAAGACACCTGGAGCCTTGGTGAAAACAGAAAACCTCTATAATGTTGTTACACTAACATTTAGCAATGATCAAAAACTCACATCTCATTGATGGTAGATTATTTCAGATCTGTATTTTGTGTATAACTGTATATGATTTTAAGCCAACTTTAATTTGATTATAGAGACAATAGTTTTCTAAATCTGAGTTGCGATTGCATTTGACCGTTTCAAACAAACAAATATTCTTATGACTATATATCTACTTACATGTTTCAATGTTTTAGTGGTATCATATTATCTCTAAAGTAATAGAATCACCTTGAAGTCTTAGTTTATGATCAAAAACTGACATCTCATTGATGGTAGATTATAGGTTGAGATCTGTATCAATAAATCTTAAGTTAACTTCATATTACATTAGTAGCAGAAAGTAAAATAAATTGAAGAGATGTTGTTCTTTCACGTATTAGTCTTTTTACTTGCATTTGGTTATCTGTAATTTGTATCTACTTAAAAATGAAATATTTTTATTGATCCTTATAGGTTGCATACAAAGTAATTCAAGATGATTTATGGTTTTCTTCTTAAAACTGGATTCAAGCATCACACATCATGCGTAAGTTATTCATCACTCTGTGTATCGCCTCTATTCGTTTTCTCCTAAGTAGTCATTTCAATCTCAACGTTTATAAGTAAAGTTTGTCAACACAACACTTATAACCTGATAACTGTTGATTATTGGCCTTGGTACATTATCAAAAAATGATTTGTTGGCAAACTTTTAGTAAACTTCAGTAATATGTCCACAAATTTGTTGTTTGGGTTTGATTTTGATCATAATTCTTATGATATGTTATAACTATACACCTTTTAGTGGTATCATGTTTAAAAATAACTTTAAACAAAAGCTAATTCATTTATCACTCGTACAATCTAATATTAGGAATCCAAATTAAAAAAAAAACAACTCCACATGCTCTTCAAACAAATGTTTCGTGATTACAACTTCCTTAGAGCAGGTAGATGATTTTTGCTTATTGATTGGCTGGCTTTTCAGGTTGTTTCTCCGTCCTTAACCTATTTTTATTTTATTTTTTTCAATTTGATACATTTACAAGGTTTCTTTGGGATGTATTTTTGATGGTTTTGTTGTGACAACCGGTAAAATTCGGGAATTGGCTGGAGACTATGAGATATTACTCATGGGGTATGTTTAATTTCGATTAGAAACCATATAGAGAAATAATAGTAGAATTAGTGGTGGGTCATAATAAGAGTCTCAAATGTTCTAAGTTGATGGTTTCGGAACGAGGACTCTATGCGGTAGGAAACTCGACAATAATAATTTTAGTTGGATGTGGACGATTCACTAGGAAAAAGGGCATGAGTGGTTAAATGGGTAAAAACCATGAGTTATTGTTATGGAAAAATAATTGTAAGGTGAAAGGAGAATCTATTATGTTTAGATTTTTATAAAAAAAAATATAATACTCAACCCCCCCCCCCCCCCCGAGGTTGCCGCCCCACCTCCTCCAATCAAAGAGTTTTGATTAACTAAAAGGTTATTATTATTGTTGTTGTTGTTGTTGTTGTTATCATTAATAACCCACACTTCCCCATATAAATACCCCCATTCCCATACATCTACCACACCCATAACTTTACACATTCCTCTCCTTCCTCTCTCTCTCTAATTTGAAACCCACACACCCTCTCTCTAGTTCATGTTTTGATGATTCTTTGAAGAATCAAGCATGAATTAACAAGATTATATATGTTTTTATCAAATCTTTCAAGAACTCAAGAGTTTAGAGCAAGAAAACATTGATTTCCAAGAAGTTTAAAGGTTAGTTCTGTGACACCCGGCAAATTCTGGTTAACAACGTTGTCTAGATGAAAGTCTACCTTAGCGAGTCACGCGTATATTGTACTTAACTGGGTTAGTTAAGTCGGGTTATAGTTCGGGAACTATTGGTTTAGTCTAGAGGATCATTGGATGTTGGTCTAGAGGTTCATTAGATGTCGGTCCTTAACCAAGTGTACAAACGGTGACGATCGGTAGGATCGTCAGGGCATACGGAACGTACGAGTCTCGAGTCCCGAGAATTGGTGAACGAGTGTAAATATGTGTATTTACTTGTGTTATGTGTTTACAATCATTATATGACTTGTCGGTACGTGAATATGCATTAACATATGTTAAAACGGGGTTTAACGCGCAAAACGCACCAAACCAACCCCTACAGGCGATTAGGAAGCCTAATCACCTGTAGAGGAGGCGAGTAGAGGACCTTAGGGGCGATTAGAGCCCTACTCGTGTGTAGGTATGGGCGATTAGGCCCAATCACCTGCACAATCATGCGATTAGCAGCCCTAATCGCATGAAACTGCTGCATACTCGCCTATAACGTGCTGGACGACTAGAAACGCCTATAAATACAATGCTTAACCTCCTAAACTTCCTAATATCAACCCTAGTCGTCCCATAACCGCCCCAAACACATAAACAACCTCTGGAAGGCGATTTTGATCAAAAACACAAGGTTTCAAGGTCTAACCATCATTCTTTCATAATCTTAAGGTTTGATTCTCATCCTTAACACTTTGTAAACGTTTTTAATCAATCCCTAATGGTCCAGACCTGTTCATAAACGAAAAAGCTTTCTGAAAATCGTCAATAAGGGTTGTTAATCGGATTATAACTAATATACGTGCGTTATGGGTGTGTATGATTAGAAAGATAGGATTTTTATGATTCTTGATGATGATTTGATGGGTTATTATGCTAGGTCAGGATTGATATTGATAGTATGATGATAGAAATCTCAGTAATTGGATAATAGTGTTATGATTACATGTGTTAGTATGATGTTGCATGCTATGTGAATGGTGTTTGGATTACTTTGGTTGCATGCAGGACTGATTATACGAGGTTGAACGAAGGGTTTTGGGTTAAACATGTTTAGGATAGTGTTTGGGATGATATTGGGTAGTTACACACGTTCTGGATCTGATTTAGAGCATTAAACGCGCGAAAAACCGGAACAGCAAGGTTACAGGCGAGTAGCATTCCTAATCGCCTATGTTATAGGCGAGTAGGGTGCTAATCGCCTATAACACAGGCGAGTAGAGGTCTAATCACTAGTAAGTTCAGGTGATTAGCCCTAATCACTAGTAAGTTCAGGTGATTAGCCCTAATCACTAGAAAGTTCAGGGGAGTAGCCCCTAATCGCCTTTAATAGAGGGGAGTAGCCCCTAATCGCCTATAATAGGGGCGAATAGGACTCCTAATTGCTAGTTGACCAACCTAAATGCTAGTTGACTTTTCCTAATCGCGTGTACTGCTGCTGTAAGTGTAAGTTAGCATTCCGAGACCCGATTTAACATGTAGTAACATGCTAGGAACCCCGTAACATGTCTAATAACTTGGTAACATATATTTGGATGTATTTCGGTGATACGTGAACTATGTGCTATAACTTGTTGTGCGTTAACGTATGTTAAGTGTACTTGCGTTATTGTATGTTTTGGAGCGTAAACATAACACGGGGAGTCTCGGGTCACCAATGGGATGTCGAGTCTTGTACTTTGGGTCGGTTAAACAGTCACGGTGTTTTCAAACGAACTTGGTTATGGTCTGGACATCTAGGGACTAATTAACCTGCGGGTTATTAGTCTAAGTACTTGTAACTGTCGTATGTTAGGTCGCCGCTTACGGGACTAGCATAGCAGCTGGGTTTACTCGGGTTAAGGAGTAACGCAACTTAAGGTGAGTTTACGGCCCCTCTTTTAAACTGGTTTTATACTCTCGGGGGAGAAAACATGTGTTAAAACGATTATTTGGTAACTACTGTCATACTATGGGTTTCTATTGTGTACTACACGATCTTTGGAAGTCCCGGGGGGAACCATGAATGTGCGGGTTTGCACAACGGGGAAATGTGAATAGCGCTATTGGGAGTGACCAACCCCGCTCGTCTACTTGGAGGGTCGGCGGGTGCATATTGTCTCAAACAGGAACAACAGGAACAACAGGAACTACATCGGGCATACTTTTGGTATTCGCGTTAGTAATGGTTTTCCAATCGTGGTAGTAACAAAACGTACGCCTAGCTAGCGTATACTGGTTTTCTATTTGTTATAGTATGGACAGGTGGACTTGGTACTTGGATACAAAACCTGTAAACTCACCAGCATTTTTGTGCTGACGTAAACTTTTACATGTTTTCTCAGGTCGCTAAGGTAGCACGACTGGACTAGGGCGCACGCGTCTGCACGGCGTCTTAATAGGGTTGCATGGTCTTTTGAACGTTGAACTATTGTTTCATTATTGAGATATTGTTTTTAAATAAGCTTCCGCTGTAAACGGGGATTTTAAACTATGTTTTGAAATTGCATTTATGTTCATTTAGACTTGTTTATTGTGATCGTTGGTTTGGATCCTGGTTTCTCATGCGCCTCGCGGTAAAACTCCGCAAGTGGATTTTGAGGGTGTGACAGATTGGTATCAGAGCCAATGGTTATAGTGAACTAGGACTGCATGTAGAGTCTAGTCTATAGCCGAGTCGCACACACTAGACGATCACATGGTACTAAACGTTATAGTGGTTTACGTATGGTCTTGTCGGGGTGTCTCTAAATCGTTGGTCTTTCTACGTTACATCATCCGTTCTATCTTAGGTTGGGTTACTTGTTTTCTAGGCAATGTAGTCTATTGGGGTAACTCGTGTGCTCTCGAGATTTGTCCAAGGCTCGGACATCTCCCTTTCGCACTCCAATAGAAACACTTGTCATGAACTACCGTAGTATTACGGTGTGTAGCTAGGAGTCTATGTTCGGTGATTTGAACTTTGAACTAGGAGAACACTGGGAGGACCATGTAGAGCGTTTTATCATTTTGGGTGCACACAAAATCATAAAACGAAATGCATGGAAGCCCTAGTGAGCTCTGGGTTTGAGGGGATAGTCCTGGATTGGATCTAGCTGTGATCTTGTGAACATTAGTGGTTATCTTTAACTGCGAAACTAAATTTTCTCGTTCTTTCTGCCAGAATCATGTCTGGAGTGCGTGGAGGACGTGGAGGTGGTCGTAATGGTGGACGTGGTGGTGGTCGCGGTGGTGCTGGTGGTCGTGGTGGAGGTATTAACCTATCGCAGGCTGATCTGAACAACTTGCTCCAAGCTGCCTTTCAGTTAGGGCACAACGGTGGTGGTAAGTTGTTTTATCCATTTTCTTTGCCTCATTGGTGAACCTTGGTTACATTCTTCGTGGTTTCTCATACGTTTCATTTCAGGTGGTCCTGTTGACCCACCCCCACCCATGTGCACCTACAAGATGTTCCGGGACTGTAAGCCCCAGGAATTCTCTGGCACTGAGGGTGCGGTTAGCTTGCTAAGGTGGTTGGAGAAAGTGGAGTCGGTATTTCTGATGTGTAACTGTCTTCCAGAAGACCGGGTAAAGTATTCGGCTGCGTTATTTCAGGACGTGGCATTGACTTGGTGGAATGGCATCACCCAGAACATGGGTATTGGGGAGGCATATGCTATGCCATGGGAGAATTTTGTGCAGTTGCTGAAGCGTGAGTATTGCCCGAGGGAAGAGGTACAGAAGCTGGAGCATGAGGTGTGGAACCTCAAGATGACTGGGTCGGAAATTGAGAAGTATACTGTGAGGCGGAATGAGTTGGCAGTGCTGTGTCCCGATCTGCACGTGCCAGAATATCGTAGGATTGAACACTATGTCTCAGGGTTAGTACCGGAAATTGCAGGGTTAGTGGCTGCTGGAAATCATCCTACGTATGCAGAGGTAGTTCGATCGGCCCATAGGATGACCAACTTAAAGGTGAATGAGGGGATTTTGCCTGCAAAGGGTTCAACTGTTAAGGCCCCAGAGAACAACAAGCGCAAGTGGGAAAATGACGGGAAAGGATCTGGGTCTGCACAGCAGGGTAAAAGGTTTGATAATGGGGGTTCATCTTCTTCGGGTAACAAGCAGGGTGGTTATGCGGGAAAACTGCCCAAATGCAACAAGTGTGGACGCCATCACCAAGGGAACTGCGACAGTAACCGTTGTCACCGCTGCCAGCGAATTGGGCATTATGCTAAAGATTGTCGGGTTACACTTCCATCGACTCAGGCTCCAACTAACAGCTCAGCTCCGACTACTCAGGGGACTACAGGGAAACAAGGATGCTACAACTGTGGCGACACTGGGCATTACAAGAAGGATTGCCCAAAACTGAAGCAGGGTGGGAACAACGGGAATGGGAACAACGGGGGCGGCGGCAGAAATGCACGTGCCTTCGTCATTGGAGCTGCTGAGGCTAGGCAGGACCCTGACACAGTCACCGGTACGTTTCTTCTCAATAATCGTTCTGTTAGCGTGTTATTTGATTCTGGTGCCGACAAGAGTTTTGTATCCATGGATGTTAGTCGACTGCTAGATGTAGTACCCGTACCATTAGAGACCAAGTATATTATTGAGTTGGCTGACGGTAAAACGATTGAAGCTACTAGTGTCCTACGGGAGTGTCAATTAGAGTTGTCGGGTATATCGTTCCCCATCGACCTTATGCCGGTACCTTTGGGTAGTTTTGACGTTGTGGTAGGAATGGATTGGTTATCTTTGTATCGCGCGGAGATCGTCTGTTACGATAAGGTTATTCGGATTCCTCTCCCTGATGGAGAATTTCTTTCTGTGTACGGTATCAAGGGTGGTGTTCCGCTAAACATCATCTCTAGCATGAAAGCCCTTAAGTGTCTTCGAAAGGGTTATCCAGCTGTTTTGGCGCTTTTATCTGTTTCCTCTAGTGATGAGAAGAAGATCGACGACATTCCGGTGGTACGCGAGTTTCCTGATGTTTTTCCCGATGATTTATCTGGTCTTCCTCCTCATCGTCAAGTCGAGTTCGGTATTGATCTTGTACCAGGGGCTGCTCCTATTGCTCGGGCCCCCTACCGTCTTGCACCTCCCGAGATGCAGGAATTGTCTAGTCAGTTACAGGAACTCTTGGACAAGGGTTTCATCCGACCAAGTTCTTCCCCTTGGGGAGCCCCGATTTTATTTGTTAAGAAGAAGGATGGAAGTTTCCGATTGTGTGTGGACTACAGAGAGCTGAACAAATTGACCGTCAAGAACCGTTATCCTCTTCCACGTATTGATGATCTATTCGACCAGCTTCAGGGTTCTAGTTATTATTCCAAGATTGATTTGAGGTCCGGTTATCACCAGCTGCGCGTCAGGGAGGCTGACGTTGCAAAGACTGCTTTTCGAACACGTTATGGCCATTTCGAATTCTTGGTCATGCCTTTCGGTCTTACGAACGCACCGGCGGTTTTCATGGACTTGATGAACCGCGTCTGTAAACCATATTTGGACAAATTCGTCATTGTGTTTATTGATGACATTCTGATCTACTCCAAGAACGAGATCGAACACGGGGAACATCTGCGGTTAGTTTTGGAACTCTTGCGACGGGAACAACTTTACGCCAAGTTCTCAAAGTGTGACTTTTGGTTACGCGAAGTTCAATTCCTAGGACATGTGGTTAATGAACTAGGAATTCATGTCGATCCAGCTAAAATCGAAGCGATCAAGGACTGGGGAGCACCAAAGACGCCAACTGAGGTGCGGCAATTCCTAGGCCTTGCGGGCTACTATCGTCGTTTCATTCAGGGGTTCTCGAAGATTGCTCAACCCCTCACCACTCTCACTCAGAAGGATAGGAAATTCGACTGGGGTGAACCACAAGAGTCAGCGTTTGAAGAACTGAAGTCCAAACTGTGTTCTGCTCCTATTTTGTCTTTACCTGAGGGTCCTGATGATTTTGTTGTTTACTGTGATGCTTCCATTCATGGACTCGGTTGCGTGTTGATGCAACGCGAGAAAGTGATTGCGTATGCTTCTCGTCAACTCAAAGTGCACGAGAAGAACTACACAACTCATGACTTGGAGTTGGGTGCCGTGGTATTCGCGTTGAAAATTTGGAGACATTACTTGTACGGTACCAAATGCACCATTACACCGATCACAAGAGTCTCCAACACATTTTCGACCAACAACATTTGAACATACGGCAGCGTCGTTGGATCGAACTTTTGAACGACTATGATTGTGCTATTAAGTACCATCCTGGCAAGGCGAATGTTGTAGCAGACGCCTTGAGCAGGAAGGAATCTACTAAACCTCGTCGCGTTCGGGCGTTGCAGCTCACTATTCATTCATCGTTACCTGATCAACTCCGTTCTGCCCAATTGGAAGCTTTGAAGGAGGAAAACCTTAAAGCTGAAACTATGCACGGTGCCGACAAGCACCTAGAGCGAAGGTCTGATGGTCTGCACTATTTCGCAGAACGTATATGGGTTCCTTTGTTCGGGGGACTACGGGAGCTTGTCCTTGATGAGGCTCATAAGTCCTGGTATTCTATTCATCCTGGTTCGGATAAGATGTACCAAGATCTAAAGGTGCTTTACTGGTGGCCAAACATGAGGTCGGACATAGCCTCATACGTGAGCAAATGCTTGACCTGTGCTAAGGTCAAGGTGGAATACCAGAAACCGTCGGGTCTCCTGCAACAACCTGAAATTCCGGAATGGAAATGGGAACGGATTACTATGGATTTTGTCACACAACTTCCTAAATCACCAAGCGGGAACGACAAGATATGGGTGATTGTCGATCGGTTGACGAAATCAGCCCATTTTCTTGCTATTAAGGAGACCGACACCATGGATCGTTTGGCTCGTCTTTACTTGAAAGAAGTTGTTTCTAAGCACGGGGTACCAGTTTCTATTATCTCGGATCGTGACTCCCATTTTACTTCTCACTTCTGGAAGTCTTTGCACAAGGCTTTGGGTACCCAACTAGACATGAGTACGGCTTACCATCCACAGACTGACGGTCAGAGTGAGCGTACGATTCAAACTTTAGAAGACATGCTGCGGGCATGTGTGATCGATTTTGGCAAGGGTTGGGAAGCTCATCTGCCGTTAGTAGAATTCTCGTATAATAACAGTTATCACACGAGCATCAAAGCTGCTCCGTTCGAAGCACTGTACGGACGGAAATGCCGTTCTCCTCTTTGTTGGGCTGAAGTGGGTGAGAGTCAACTCACTGGGCCTGAACTAGTGTACGAAACTTCGGAAAAGATCGTACAGATTCGTAATCGGTTGGCGGCGGCACGGGACCGGCAAAAGAGTTATGCTGATCAGCGTCGCAAACCACTGGAATTCCAAGTCAATGACAAGGTACTTCTAAAAGTCTCACCGTGGAAGGGCGTCATACGCTTTGGGAAGCGTGGCAAACTCAATCCGCGATATGTCGGCCCATTTACGATCCTGGAACGGATTGGGCCGGTGGCATATCGACTTGATCTACCGACGGAGCTCGGTAACGTACATAACGTCTTTCACGTGTCAAACTTGAAGAAGTGTCTGGCTGACGAGTCTCTCATCGTTCCACTGGAAGAGATCAAGGTTGATGATCGTCTTCGGATTGTGGAAGAACCTGTAGAGATCCTTGATTACAAGATTCGCAGCCTGCGTCACAGCAAGATTCGTATCGTTAAGGTTCGGTGGAACTCGGACCGGGGACCGGAATATACCTGGGAACGGGAGGATCAGATGAAGTCTAAGTATCCTCATCTTTTTCCTAAGGAAGCGTTCGAGTCGAGACATGTCTCTTCGGCAGCTGAATGAATCTCGGGTCGAGATTCCTTTTAACGTGGGGATGATGTGACAACTCGGGTAAATCTCTCTTTTGGTTTCTATCTTTTTGTTTGTTTCCTTCGTTATTTCTTAACTCGGGTAAATCTCTCTTTTGGTTTCTATCTTTTTGTTTGTTTCCTTCGTTATTTCTTTTGTTCTTTTGGTGCTTGTGCAATTTTCGGGACGAAAATTCTTTTAACGTGGGGATGATGTGACACCCGGCAAATTCTGGTTAACAACGTTGTCTAGATGAAAGTCTACCTTAGCGAGTCACGCGTATATTGTACTTAACTGGGTTAGTTAAGTCGGGTTATAGTTCGGGAACTATTGGTTTAGTCTAGAGGATCATTGGATGTTGGTCTAGAGGTTCATTAGATGTCGGTCCTTAACCAAGTGTACAAACGGTGACGATCGGTAGGATCGTCAGGGCATACGGAACGTACGAGTCTCGAGTCCCGGGAATTGGTGAACGAGTGTAAATATGTGTATTTACTTGTGTTATGTGTTTACAATCATTATATGACTTGTCGGTACGTGAATATGCATTAACATATGTTAAAACGGGGTTTAACGCGCAAAACGCACCAAACCAACCCCTACAGGAGATTAGGAAGCCTAATCACCTGTAGAGGAGGCGAGTAGAGGACCTTAGGGGCGATTAGAGCCCTACTCGTGTGTAGGTAGGGGCGATTAGGCCCAATCACCTGCACAATCATGCGATTAGCAGCCCTAATCGCATGAAACTGCTGCATACTCGCCTATAACGTGCTGGACGACTAGAAACGCCTATAAATACAATGCTTAACCTCCTAAACTTCCTAATATCAACCCTAGTCGTCCCATAACCGCCCCAAACACATAAACAACCTCTGGAAGGCGATTTTGATCAAAAACACAAGGTTTCAAGGTCTAACCATCATTCTTTCATAATCTTAAGGTTTGATTCTCATCCATAACACTTTGTAAACGTTTTTAATCAATCCCTAATGGTCCAGACCTGTTCATAAACGAAAAAGCTTTCTGAAAATCGTCAATAAGGGTTGTTAATCGGATTATAACTAATATACGTGCGTTATGGGTGTGTATGATTAGAAAGATAGGATTTTTATGATTCTTGATGATGATTTGATGGGTTATTATGCTAGGTCAGGATTGATATTGATAGTATGATGATAGAAATCTCAGTAATTGGATAATAGTGTTATGATTACATGTGTTAGTATGATGTTGCATGCTATGTGAATGGTGTTTGGATTACTTTGGTTGCATGCAGGACTGATTATACGAGGTTGAACGAAGGGTTTTGGGTTAAACATGTTTAGGATAGTGTTTGGGATGATATTGGGTAGTTACACACGTTCTGGATCTGATTTGGAGCATTAAACGCGCGAAAAACCGGAACAGCAAGGTTACAGGCGAGTAGCATTCCTAATCGCCTATGTTATAGGCGAGTAGGGTGCTAATCGCCTATAACACAGGCGAGTAGAGGTCTAATCACTAGTAAGTTCAGGTGATTAGCCCTAATCACTAGTAAGTTTAGGTGATTAGCCCTAATCACTAGAAAGTTCAGGGGAGTAGCCCCTAATCGCCTTTAATAGAGGGGAGTAGCCCCTAATCGCCTATAATAGGGGCGAATAGGACTCCTAATTGCTAGTTGACCAACCTAAATGCTAGTTGACTTTTCCTAATCGCGTGTACTGCTGCTGTAAGTGTAAGTTAGCATTCCGAGACCCGATTTAACATGTAGTAACATGCTAGGAACCCCGTAACATGTCTAATAACTTGGTAACATATATTTGGATGTATTTCGGTGATACGTGAACTATGTGCTATAACTTGTTGTGCGTTAACGTATGTTAAGTGTACTTGCGTTATTGTATGTTTTGGAGCGTAAACATAACACGGGGAGTCTCGGGTCACCAATGGGATGTCGAGTCTTGTACTTTGGGTCGGTTAAACAGTCACGGTGTTTTCAAACGAACTTGGTTATGGTCTGGACATCTAGGGACTAATTAACCTGCGGGTTATTAGTCTAAGTACTTGTAACTGTCGTATGTTAGGTCGCCGCTTACGGGACTAGCATAGCAGCTAGGTTTACTCGGGTTAAGGAGTAACGCAACTTAAGGTGAGTTTACGGCCCCTCTTTTAAACTGGTTTTATACTTTCGGGGGAGAAAACATGTGTTAAAACGATTATTTGGTAACTACTGTCATACTATGGGTTTCTATTGTGTACTACACGATCTTTGGAAGTCCCGGGGGGAACCATGAATGTGCGGGTTTGCACAACGGGGAAATGTGAATAGCGCTATTGGGAGTGACCAACCCCGCTCGTCGACTTGGAGGGTCGGCGGGTGCATATTGTCTCAAACAGGAACAACAGGAACAACAGGAACTACATCGGGCATACTTTTGGTATTCGCGTTAGTAATGGTTTTCCAATCGTGGTAGTAACAAAACGTACGCCTAGCTAGCGTATACTGGTTTTCTATTTGTTATAGTATGGACAGGTGGACTTGGTACTTGGATACAAAACCTGTAAACTCACCAGCATTTTTGTTCTGACGTAAACTTTTACATGTTTTCTCAGGTCGCTAAGGTAGCACGACTGGACTAGGGCGCACGCGTCTGCACGGCGTCTTAATAGGGTTGCATGGTCTTTTGAACGTTGAACTATTGTTTCATTATTGAGATATTGTTTTTAAATAAGCTTCCGCTGTAAACGGGGATTTTAAACTATGTTTTGAAATTGCATTTATGTTCATTTAGACTTGTTTATTGTGATCGTTGGTTTGGATCCTGGTTTGTCATGCGCCTCGCGGTAAAACTCCGCAAGTGGATTTTGAGGGTGTGACAAGTTCTTAAACAAAAAGATTTATTTAAAGGTTTCTTATTATTTTGGTTTTGATTTATGATTCACCAAACCTTCAAAGATTTTTGAGTAAAAAGTGATAAAACAAGTAAAAGGAAAAGAGAGAAATGGAAAAGATGATGTAAATATGTATGCATGTGTGTCGTATATGTATATATATGTATGTATGTATGTATCGCGTGTATATATATATGTATGTGCATAAATATGAATCAATATTATGAATATATATGTGAAATAGGATTCTTTGTTTAATAAAATGTTGGAAATGGTTAGATCCTTGGATTTTATGGACATGCAAGGGATTTTATAATAAGACTTTAAATCTGAATTTAAAGAATGATTAGTGACCTTGGATGATTTAGATTGTTAGCACAAGGATGAATATAGTAAAAAGTGGACTATTGAAACAATGGGTTAGCATTTAGCTAAGATTTATGTTAAGAAGTGGACAATAAAACACCTAATTTCCAGATCTGAATATTTACAAGTTTTAGGGGTTTTCATGAACCCAAATTTGAGCAAAACAAGTATAAGTAGGAACTACATGCTTGAGAGGTCTTGCATGTACGATCAGGACACGTATTGAGGCATTATGGAATATAATTATGTGAACAATTTTATATTGTTGTGTTATTATGTACTTATTTAGTACGAATACCACTTGTCGCGGATCATGACTTCGTCGAGCACCCGTTTCTCTAGTACCGAGAAAGAGCCGTCACGGGCACCACATGTTCCCAAGGAAGCACCTGTGACTCCGGAAGATGATGACCTGAATGTGCCCGGAATAGGTTGGTTGGTCGAGCATGACGAAGAGACCGTAGTGGCTCCGGTAGTTGATAAGCCTAAGGCAGTAGTGCCGGCTAGTTCAGGGCCGATGGTGGCACCAGTGGTTGATCCTAAACCTACTGAGATAACACCCGTTGTGAATGAGACTGCTCTCAAGAGGCCGATGAACACCAAGGATCAGGAGGCGCCTGTGAGGAAGAAGCGTAGGGCGGAGGCGAGACGTTGGGATTGGTTACCTCATAAGTTGAGTCTGGGCAGAGATAGAAGGCATACCTCGTAACTACGAGAAGAGTAGACCTTTCTCATCAGTTAGTGTTCCCTCGTTGACACGTTAGCCCGTTGTTCGCACCGTGGCTACTTTAGCAGCATTTGGGGCTCGTACAAATATCAGGATCACTACACTTCAGGGGAAGTATGTTAGATCGGGTATGAGGACAGATTCATTACAGTATCATGCAGAGGAGTCAGACCGTGGATTTGATGGCTTGGGTGGGGTTTGCATGCGGATAGTGAGAGATCAGTTTAGCCCTTTGGATGATAAGGTGGATATTGTGGATGGTGGGATCACTACTTTTGAGGAAGATTCCGTGTTGCACAGCGATGCACGTGATCAGATGCATTACCGCATCGAGAAGTTAGAGGCAAATCTGTTGGTTTTGCAAGGAGGATTGCAGGGCTTGAAAAAGAAGATTGGTGAGCGAGTCAGTAAGTTGAAGGGATTGGAAAGTGGCATGGATGGATTGGAACGGCGTGTGATGATGGCTGAGGAGAGATACAGTGCGGCTACGGCACTGTCTACTGTGGTGTTGATGTTTATGGCCACCCATTCTTCGTGGGAGTAAGATTCCGTGAGTGATTATTTCGAGTGATTGTTTGAGAGCATGTTAGACTCTATGTTTTCTTTCTTTTGTTTGGTGTGTTTCTTTGATTAGTCTGTTGAGACAAACTTATGTTGATGATGATTGTCTCTTTGTTTTTGGATTATTTGTTTGGATTGTTCAAAACAATGAATGTCATGGTTGAATGATTTCCTATGATTTATGTTTTTAATGATTGCACTATGTCTTTATATGATTATGATGTTGGACGAGTTGTTTCATTTGATTAGCACTTAGTGGCACGGTATGAATAGTAGAACCTCTATATATATGCAAATATCCTGGATTGATATTTGGGACATACATAATTATCAAATTATGTGGATGGTTTCTTATATACCCTATCATCATTTAGTTAGAAAAGGAAGAATCGATGGCTCCTACACCAAAGACTGACGCTAAGGGAAGAGACTTTTCACTCCCAATTTCACTAGATCAGTTGGCTAGGATGATAGCTCAGCAGGTGACCCTTGCTCTCAATCAGCACGGGAACAATATGGAGATCGATGAAGGTGGGCACGATGGCAAGATAGGTGGACATGCCCTCGGGGCTAGCAGTTCGCAGAAGCAGAATGCGAATGAAGTTGAGATAGGAAAGGAACATTTTGGTGGAAACGCATCAGATGCATGTTTCGACAACCAAGGAGAACTTAAGCAGGACGGTGACCGCGAGATGCCTTTGGCATATCATCTCAGCACCTTCTCAGGAACTGAAAATGCATCGAAAGTTATCAAACGGGTCCAGAAGATGGATGTGGTCTTGGCAACTAGAGATGGATCTATTCACCAGAATATTGGTTATGCGGTGAGTCTTTTGAGAGGCGATCCGTTGGCATGGTGGAATATGCAAATTTGCATGATGGGAAGGGAAGCAGCATGCACTATGACGTGGAACGAGTTAAAGAGAATGTTAATGAGGGAGTATTGTTCCCCCAGTGATTGGAGAAGGATTATAACCGAGTTTGTGACTTTAACTATGGAAGGGTCGAAGGTGAAAGAATACTCGACGAGATTTAGTGAATTGGATGGTTTGGTTCCTAGATTGTTTTCATCAGAACTCGCTGTCATCGGGCACTATATGAGAGGCCTGACACCCCAGGTCAGGGATATGATGGTGACTTTAGAACCTAAGACGTTGTAAAGTGCTATGGCAATGGCAGACTCCTTAACCGATGATGGAGTTAGAATGGAGATGTTGATGAAAAAGGAGAAGGCTAAAGAAAAGTTGAATATGGAAACCAAGGATGACATGAAAGCAAAGGGGTCGAAGTCGGATAAAAGTAGAAAAAGAATGATGAACCCGATGGGTAAGAATGCTAAGAAGAGGAATAAGGTCAACAAGGCAGGAAAGTGGAAGTTTGTAAAGCCTTGTGCGAGATGCAGACAGCTTAAGAATGTGGCTTCAGAATGCCCGGCACATGTCCCAGATCAAGGTAACAAGGCTCGGGAGAAAGCAATTTGCTATGGTTGTGGTAAGAAGGGACATTATAGGAGGGATTGCCCGGAAACTGGTGAGAAGGATGTTAAGAAGAAGGAAACTGGAGGCGAGCATGTACATGATTCTCCAGGACCCTCCGAGCGAACTGGTAAGTTCTTAAGTATTTAAGTAATTTATATTTGATGCGGTTAAAGCTAGCCTAGTCTTAGAGAAAGGTAAGAAGATTGGTTGACAATAGACGTCTCGTGGCATAAACTACGTCACATTGGGCGAAAATAACAAGTCTTAGTTGAGCTTAAAGTATGTAGTTAGATATAGTGAGAAGTGATATAGGTACGCCTTGGAATCTAAGAGTTTAGGTCCATTGTGCAAATGGTTAAATTATGATATTGTAGGTAAAGGGTTCTCCTGGACAGAGGTATCCAACCGTGTGGCTAGCTATAAGATTAATGAAGCCTTATAAGAGTATAAGAAATTAATCGAATTAAGTGATCATCAAGCAATAGGATTCCAACTAGAGTTTTAAGCAACTCAATGAGGAATATGTATGGACACTTTTTAGTAAGGGATATAGAATGGATAGAGCTATAAGATACGTATGAGAAAAATTACAAGATACGTATACCCATCCCAAGATTAGGATAAAGGATTATCTAACGGATATGAAGGAAAATTTTGAGGACGAAATTTCTTAAACGAGGGGAGAATGTGACAACCGGTAAAATTCGGGAATTGGCCGGAGACTATGAGATATTACTCATGGGGTATGTTTAATTTCGATTAGAAACCATATAGAGAAATAATAGTAGAATTAGTGGTGGGTCATAATAAGAGTCTCAAATGTTCTAAGTTGATGGTTTCGAAACGAGGACTCTATGCGGTAGGAAACTCGACAATAATAATTTTAGTTGGATGTAGACGATTCACTAGGAAAAAGGGGCATGAGTGGTTAAATGGGTAAAAACCTTGAGTTATTGTTATGGAAAAATAATTGTAAGGTGAAAAGAGAATGCATTATGTTTAGATTTTTATAAAAAAAATATAATACTCAACCCCCCCCCCCCCCCCCCGGTAGGTCGCCACCCCACCTCCTCCAATCAAAGAGTTTTGATTAACTAAAAGGTTATTATTATTATTATTATTATTATTATTATTATTATTATTATCATTAATAACCCACACTTCCCCATATAAATACCCTCATTCCCATACATCTACCACACACATAACTTTACACATTCCTCTCCTTCCTCTCTCTCTCTCTCTCTAATTCGAAACCCACACACCCTCTCTCTAGTTCATGTTTTGATGATTCTTTGAAGAATCAAGCATGAATTAATAAGATCATATATGTTTTTATCAAATCTTTCAAGAACTCAAGAGTTTAGAGCAAGAAAACATTGATTTCCAAGAAGTTTAAAGGTTAGTTCTTAAACAAAAAGATTTATTTAAAGGATTCTTATTATTTTGGTTTTGATTTAAGATTCACCAAACCTTCAAAGATTTTTGGGTAAAAAGTGATAAAACAAGTAAAAGGAAAAGAGAGAAATGGAAAAGATGATGTAAATATGTATGCATGTGTGTCGTATATGTATATATATATATATGTATGTTTGTATGTGCATAAATATGAATCAATATTATGAATGTATGTGTGAAAAAGGATGCTTTGTTTAATAAAATGTTGGAAATGGTTAGATCCTTGGATTTTATGGACATGCAAGGGATTTTATAATAAGACTTTAAATCTGAATTTAAAGAATGATTAGTGACCTTGGATGATTTAGATTGTTAGCACAAGGATGAATATAGTAAAAAGTGGACTATTGAAACAATGGGTTAGCATTTAGCTAAGATTTATGTTAAGAAATGGACAATAAAACACCTAATTTCCAGATCTGAATATTTACAAGTTTTAGGGGTTTTTCATGAACCCAAATTTGAGCAAAACAAGTATAAGTAGGAACTACATGCTTGAGAGGTCTTGCATGTACGATCAGGACACGTATTGAGGCTTAAAACGCCAAACTATGGACCCGGAATGTAAAAATACTAAAACTAAGTTAGAAAAGGTCCACATAGGCTTTATGAGTGTAAAAATAAAGGTGATAAAGTGAAAATGAGTTATCTAGGTTAAAACTCTAAGATTATTGGGATATAATGCGTATACTCAAGTGATTTGCTAAACTTTACGGTAACAACTTCAGTTATCTCATGACTAGCATTTCACTGTGCGCTGTCGGGGTGTGACATTCTTTGTGTTAATCGTGTTTCTTCATATGCCCGCTAGGTGTTCGACATAATGTTTTTGCTTTGTGTTTTTGTGTATTTTGTACGTTGTTTGCTGCTAACAAATGGTGATGTTTTTTTAGCGATCTTTTATTTTGTGTGCCCCCACCCTGTTTATAGTCTTATTGATTTTATAGTTACTTAGCTCCCCTAATCCTTATATATTCTACTTTTTTATTTTGCATTGTTCTTATGAGCAGGAAAGTGACTCAAAGCATTATACATATTTGACTCAAGAAGATTATGCCAGAATAGTAGTGTTCCCATGGTAAGACTATGTTCTTAAGATCTTCTAATGATGATAGTTAGGTATGAGTTGATTGGGTTGAACTTTCTGAAATGTGTCAACTACAAAAAAGTATACAAAAGGGGAACATGTCATATTGGTTGAACAAATTAAATGTCTCCTTAAGTTGATTTTTATTTGTTTCTCTTTGGAGAAGGCACATCCGAGGTTTATTGTTAATGCTTACAAGTTACAACCTCCTAAATTGGTATATTTAAATATATGGATTGTTATGATAATGATATTGTTTGAGTAATCATTGTTTCATATTCATTCTTCATTATTATTATACAATAAAAAAACAAAATAAAACTTCTTTATACATCGTAATCTATTATTATACGTGTTTTCTTGAAAAATGCAGATTCACTATGAGTTCAACTTCATTACGAACCTAATTTGAATATGTCTATGTTGTTGCAATGGTTTCCACATTCATCAGAAGAGGAACTACTTAACAAGTACGTTGATATTCATCATCTCATGAAATTCTAAGCCATTGATAAAATAACATATGCTACTTACATTACGTCGTAAGAGTGGACAACATAGTAGCCATGCTAACATGAGCCAACATAAGTTCGCCGAAAATTAAGACTCTAATACATGAGCTAACTCTTTTCTTTCATAACTCTACTTATTATTTTTTTTTTATTTTTTTTTTTTTTTTTTGCTGACAATAGAATCATTGAAGAGATCTAATAAAATAGTCAAAATAGTGTCATTTTTATTTTGGTTCCCATATTCTAAAAAGCACAAAACAATAACTTCTATAGGTTAGAGATTTGGTGGTATTTTGTTTAGGTAAAACTAGCTGCAGCCTAAAGTTAAATAATTTTACCATATATAGTATATGCTACAGGTTAAATCTGCATATTTGGTTTGATGCTTTTGTTACTTCTATCATTTGTATAGGGTATAGAAAATCAGTATCTATAATACATGATGATTGGGTTTTTATTTTGAATTGGACTCATTTTAGTTTTTCTTTTTGCAAATTGGTGGTGTAATTCATGTTGTGTTATAGTGGAGTGGTGGAAGGGAAGTAATATCATGTACCTTGTAGTACGATGATTTGGGCTTATTGATGAAGCTCATTTCACATAATAGTCCAACTGGATTTGATTTTACTTCTGGTAAGAGGGTTGAACAAAACAGAAACTACATCAAGTTCATTACTTGACATATTTACTAGGATAATTGAATTTTTGATTTGCGATTCATGAATTATTTAGATAGATTCTAGGGGTTTGAAATAGATAGAGATTGATTAATTATTGACTATTGTTGGTCATTAGGAAAATTTCAAGCAATTTGAAGTCAAAACATGTTTTTTTTTT
This sequence comes from Ambrosia trifida, assembly GCA_028751855.1. Taxonomy (NCBI): domain Eukaryota; kingdom Viridiplantae; phylum Streptophyta; class Magnoliopsida; order Asterales; family Asteraceae; genus Ambrosia; species Ambrosia trifida. Next base: position 68,386,516 of record CM054127.1, read on the forward strand.
CTCATGGAATAGACTTTAGATATTATTTAATTTGATAATTGTATATTGTTTTTAGTTTGTAGGTTCTTTGATTTGTAGTAAAGTTTCAAATTATAGGTTGCCCCTTTTTCATATTTTAACAAGATTATTGATAACTGTATGTAATTACTAGGTTTTTTTACTTCCAAATGTTAGAAGATTTTATTGTTCTTATATATTTAATCTCATGGTTTATTGCAGGAAGAATGGAGCTTTTAGTTGCATGATCGTATATTAAAAAAATTGGTCTTTACGCCAAAAAAAAGTTGTTGCAATTTATGTCCTAGATGGGCAGATTGAGTTCAAGTGGGTCAAATATTTTTACTAAAAGACAATATGCAAACGTCCAAATACCATTCATTAGTGAAACATTATGGCAATCATTTGTATCTTAATTGTTCGGTTTCTTTACTTGTGAGTACTCAACCGTGATGCATATGATTAGAAAAAAATGATGTACGAACCATTTTGACCAGTTTCCATCCTTTTTATACATAATTAACGTGATGCATATGATTAAAAAATGGTCTGTATAGAAGTGAGGGATTGAGGCGTTGGGAATTCTGGACGCACAGTTAGGTGTTCAGATGAGTGTTGTGATAAATTATCAATATTGACACATGTCTTTTTTAAGATGCATTTCTAAAGATAAAAGATCAACCGTTAAACTTTCATTATCTGCCATAAATAATTGCACTTTTAAATAAATGAGTAATAAGAATAAACCAAAGTAGAACAAGAAAATAGTTATGTTCTCAACTAGAAATTTATAAATAACAATCTTAAGAAATCAAGAACTGAATGGCAAGACTAAATTTGTTTGTAGATGAGATAGCAAGACACATGCAAAATTTATTAAATAGGAGTGCTTAGTTTTAAAATCTCGTATCTTTGTACTGCACTTAGAAGACAAAGTAAAACTTGTATACTTCAATCTCTATAGAATTTTATTATTATTTTGTATACTTCAATCTCTATAGAATTTTATTATTATTATTTGGCTCGCAGATGTTTCACAATGACCATCAATAAAAGCCAATGACAGTCTCTATCAAATGTTGGATTGTATTTAAGAGACTCTGTATTCTCACATGGCCAACTTTATGTCACATTGTCAAGAGTTAAAAGCAGGGGAGGGGTGAACTTACTTATACTTGATGGTGGTGGGAATGTCAAAAATAAAACAAAAAATGTGATGTATAAGAAAATATTTAGTGATATTTGAATAAAATGTGTATTCCTTGCTTTTAAATTTTAACAAAATATTTCTACTATATTTTGTTTATAGGATAAATTACAAAATTCGTCCTTTAAGAATAGGGCATTTTTCATTGGATGTCCTTTCGCGTTTCAATTGCTGTGTTTAGTCCTTAACGACCTAAAATCATTACATGACTTGTCCTAAGGGCCTAACCTGGTTAGTTTTTAACGACAAATCAGATCATGTGCCCCTCACGTGAGGGTATCTTCGTCATTTCATCTGGCCCATTTCCCACCCCCCCCCCCCCCCTTTTCTCTTATAAAACCCTTCATTTTGTCAGACAAACTCATAATCCACCTTCTACTTTATCGATCATCTTCTTCATCTCTTCTACTTCACGATCACAACAATGACGTGGGAGGATGGCTGGGATGATGGCTGGACCATACGACGACCAAGGCTTATTGTTGATCTCGATGATGTCTACTGTAAGTTGTAACCTAGGTTTTCTGACATTGTTGATTTTGCTATTGAACGTTGTCTAAAGTTCAAATTTTTTTTAAAATTTTGCAGTTGGAATGCCCCATTTCTTCAGTATAAAGCTTCATCATGGTGGTAGATTGACTCAAAGTCCAGGCCGTGAGTATGTAGGTGGTACGATTGACTATATTGACTTGTGTGATATTGATAAGTTCTCTGTGCATGAGGTTTCTTTAATGATGGGTCTGTTAGGATACTCTGTTGTTGATCATATTTATTACTTTTTCCAAAATCCTGAAAAACATTTAGATGATGATATTGAAGACCTAACTTCTGATCAGGATGTGTTGAGGCTTGCTCAACATGTGGGAGTGCATAAGTTAGTCAATGTGTTTACTCAACATGGTTTAGATAACATAAAGGAAATCTTGCTGACACCAACTAAACCTAAACACAATGTGACCATTGAAGAAATTGATGAACCTGGGCCCTATGCAATAGTCCCTGCTAAGCTAAATGTAGTGAGAAGCTTAAACTTTAGTGGATTAGGCAAAGGTCTGGAGTCAAGTGGGGCTGGTCAAGACTGTGATGGTGTGGAGTCTAGTGTGGTTGGGAAGGGTAGGTTAACTCCATTAGAGGTTAATGATGCCATGTTTTTTAATGATAAGAGTCCATTGCCAAATCAAGATGATGACATGTTTATCACTGATAATGGACCATTGCCAAATGAAGATGAAGAGGTTATAGGTAGTGCAGCACAGTCCAATGATTGTGATTCTGAAACTGTTTCTATGAGAATTGATGAGGATAGTGATAGTGATTTTATAGTTGATGACAATTGTATGGCTGAAGATGAAGTAGATATGAGTGACTATAGGATGCATATTGACCTTGATGTTGAAGAAGAAGATTTAGGTAGTCAGGAAGAAGATAATGTACTGGTTGATGATGATGATGAAGTGATGCAGAATGATGCTTTCTTAAGTGGATCAGAGTCTGATGATTATGAAACTAGTGATAGGAAAAGACAACTAAAAAAACTCAGAAAGGCAAATCAGAATAGGGATGAGGGCAGAGTAGTTTTTTATCTATCCCAAGTCTTTGGTACTAAGAAGGAAGCAAAAAGGTTGATTAAAACTCATTCAGTTGAGACCAGAAGGAAAATTGTTATTGTGAAGGATGATAAGCAAAGGGTTAGGGCAGTGTGCCATGGACCATTGCCAGAATTTGAAGTGGATGATTTTGGTGTTCATGTTTCAAGTCAACCAAAACCTAAAGGGTCATGTGGGAGAAAGTTAAGAAGTGCAACAACTGCTGAAAAACAAACAAAAGATAAGGGGCCAAATATGGACAAGGGTAAAGTTTGGGGACCCCCTGTTAACAAGGGTAAAAGTAGGGGAGAAACCAGTATAAATGTTGGAGGCAGGGGTTACAAGACAAACCCTAATGAACACCAGTGTCCATGGGTCATTTTGATTTCTAAAATTTCAGATGAAGAAAGCTGGATGGTGAGGAAGTTAATTGAAGACCATACATGTGTACAGACAAGGAAAGTTACTGCTTGTACATCTACATTCCTCTCTCAACAATTGGTGGATCAGATCGAAGAAAACCCAGATATTCCTGTGAAAGCTGTCCAGGAACAGTTCCAAAGGAAGTATGAAATAGGCATATCAAGGATGCAAGCATACCGGGCCAAGACAAAGGCAAAGACATTGATGGAAGGTGATTACACTGCACAATATGGTATACTCAGGGATTATGTGTTGGAATTGCAGGATAAAAATCCAGGTACCACTGTTAAGATAGAGGTTGAGTTACCTAATCATCCAGATGACCCCACAAGGAAGTTCAAAAGAATCTATGTCTGTTTGGGAGCATTAAAACAAGGTTTTAAGGCTATTGGTAGGGATGTACTGGGTTTGGATGGTGCATTCATGAAAGGACCTTATCCTGGTCAGATTTTGAGTGCAGTGGGTATTGACCCAAATAATGGAATCTACCCAGTTTGTTATGCAATTGTTGAGGCTGAAAACTACAACTCTTGGTCCTGGTTTCTAGATCTGTTGGGAGATGATTTGGATCTAGATAGAGAGTCAAGGTTCACATTCATGAGTGATAGACAGAAGGTATGTTCTCTACTTTTTATTTACTAAAGTATATAACATTCATTTCATCTTAATATACTTATCAAATTTTTAAACAGGGTCTACTTCCAGCACTTTCAAGGTTATATCCTAATGCTGAGCACAGATACTGTCTGAGGCACATTCATGAAAACATGAAGCAAAGTTTCAGAGGCAAACTGTATAAAGACTTGTTGTGGAAGTGTGCTAGTGCAACAACAGTCCCTGAATTCACTGCTGCAATGAATGAGTTAAAGGCCCTTAACAAGAAGGCCCATTTGTGGTTGTCAAAAATTCCACCTCTACACTGGACCAGGTCTCACTTTTCAGGTATGTTCTTTATAGTTGTATAGCTAATGCTGTTTAGATTTAGATTTCAAAATTTTGATATACCAACATAATACAGGTAGGGGGTTGACTGATATGCTACTAAACAACATGTGTGAAACACTCAATGGAAAGATAGTTGAAGGAAGAGACAAGCCCATCATTAATGCACTTGAGTACATTAGGGAGTATTGCATGAGGAGGATTGTTTCAGTGTTGCAAGATATAGAGATTAGTGAAGGTCTGCTGACACCTAAGGCCACACAAATGTTTGAGACAATCAAAAGAGATGCAACCTTCTATCATGTGCAGTGGAATGGGGGGGATAAATATGGAGTCAGTGGTAAGCCTGGTCACACACGTGTTGTGGATTTGGCTGAAAAGACTTGTGCTTGCAGAGGTTGGGAAATAACAGGTATGTATATCTTGTTCAATTTAAATGTTGTCACTTTCATTCATTAATGCTAAATTTTGTTACTTTAATGGACAGGAATGCCCTGCAGACATGCAGTGGCTGCAATTTGGTTCAAAGCTACTAATGGAGGTAGAGTTGGGGCATTGGAGAGTTGGGTTAATCCAGTGTATACAATGGATAGGTGGAGACAGGTGTATTCCTTTAAGATTAACCCAATCAATGGCAGAGCTTTATGGCCTAAGTCTCAAGTTCCTACAACTTTAACACCACCAAATCATCACACACAAGTTGGAAGACCCAAGAAGGTTAGGAAGAGATCAGAGTTTGAAAGGGATGATCTGGTATCAGGTGGCACACTGTCTAGGAAAAACACTAAAGGAAAATGTGGCAAGTGTGGGAATACTGGACACAATCAAAGGACCTGCAAGGGACAGAGTGAAAAGGTTGCAGGTACTCAGGCCAAGTCTGGAAAGAAGGGAAGAAAGAAGATCAGCAAGAAGGGTACCACTAGCAAGGATCAGGGTAGCAAGGGTTAGGGTGTTTGTGTTTGTTATGTTTGTTGAACATGTATTTTGGTGCTTTTGGGAACACTATTAACTTATGTTTGTGTTTGTTGAACAAGTAGTAATGATTAGGCTATGTTGAACTTGATGTTTATGTATGTACTTAATGCAGCAAAAAATGTTGCAATTTTGGTTAATGGTATGTCCAGAAGTTTATTATGTTGCATTGTATTACACTTTTGTCAAATGGGTCAAAACAGTGTTTGTCAAATGGGTCAAAACAGTCTGCACATTCAAATGGGTCAAAACAGTCTGTCAAATGGCTCAACACAGTCTATTAACAATGTGCATTATAAGCACTTTCATTATCATTAGCCATTAAGCATTTCTTACAAAGACCTAACATTTCAACTAAGAATACAAGATTTTATACACCAACATACATAACCAGCTAAATATCAACATCCTTTTCCATTTGCTTCGTTCAGCTTTCAAGTCTTGAACTTTTTCTTCAAGCTGATGGTTTGCAGCAATAAGGTGGCCATTATAAACTTCAAGGTTGTTCTTGGCTTTTAACAGACCTGGGATAATCTGTTGACACCTTTGGCACTTCAATTCATCACACCATCCAATAAATCCACATCGTGATACCTAATTTGACAGAAATAAATCCATCAGATGCAACATTATGTAATGAAAATCAAAAAATGAGTGTCAACCTACCTGATCAGGACAAGCATAAAACTTTCGACCTGGGTTTTTACTTGTCCAAGATGTACGTATGACTGCTGGTTTTCCACAATGGCAGTAAATCGACTCCATGATCGATGAACGTGGTTGCCCTAATTTGGGTTTCTTGAAGAACCCTAGATGATAATCTGATTGATTTGGTGGAGACATTATAATATAGGAGGGAAATGATAGGGCCAGATGAAATGACGAAGATACCCTCACGTGAGGGGCACATGATCTGATTTGTCGTTAAAAACTAACCAGGTTAGGCCCTTAGGACAAGTCATGTAATGATTTTAGGTCGTTAAGGACTAAACACAGCAACTGAAACGCGAAAGGACATCCAATGAAAAATGCCCTATTCTTAAAGGACGAATTTTGTAATTTATCCTTGTTTATATGTTTTACCGCTCCAAATAATTGTCAGTTGTTGAACCGCGTGTCCACGCAGGCAATAGTATCTATTATCTATTATCTATTATCTATTAATAAATATAAAAGAAAACGTATATGTTGACGTGGCGTGCAATGGAAGCCTCAACCTCCCCTTGAGAGTGCCACGTGGCTTAATAATTGAGTGTTTTTGGTGTTTTTGAATTATTTTCTTTTTTAATTAAATTGAGTTATTTTAGGAAAAAAGAATTTAAAAATAAATTTAAAATTTATCTCTCATATTTCCTCCCATAATTTTTAAACGTTTATATCTTTTATATACGGGATTTTTAAAGAAAAAAATTACACCAAATTAACGAGCGTTTTATTATCTTTCCAACGAGTACCATAGTGCTATATAAAAAACGGAGAAAAAATCGACTATTTTTTGTGGGGTTTCGTTCATACAGAAAAAAACACACAAAGTGTTCATGTTATTCATTAATCATGTTTTTTCTTTTAAACCAGGTTCTTATCTACGATGTTGAAAATCAGCCCAATCGCCATGTTATCATTGGAATTTACTAGGTATACTTTATCAAGAGAAGAAAGAATCGCGCAACACTGCAACACATGATGTCAGCTTATAGCAAGGTTATTTTTTTATTTATTTAATTACAAGAGTAATAATTATTACTATTAGTATTAGTATTATTAGAATGGTTATATTTTTCAACCCCGGGACGCTCCCAGGGAGAATTGATAGTTGCTGACGTGACGTTCAATTGTGGCCTCAACCATTTCTTGATTATGCCACGTGGCATAAAGAGATGCAATGGTTACAACTTCCAACTTAAGTGTTTGTTTAGTTGATAGGTTATGAATTATAAGAGCTATTAGAATGTGAGAAATTAGAGAGATGTGATGAATTTTCGAATAGTTACAGCTTACATAAGTGATTCTTTAGATGATTACTGATTAAGCTTTAGATTAGGGAATATGAGTTATTACTGATTAGAATACTATGAACATGCAATGATTAAGAGATTTTGTGTTTAGTTAACTTGAACCATTTACAATAGGTTATCACGTAAAATTAAATTTTTCAACCCCGGGACCCTCCCGAGGTAATCAGCTAGTAGTATATATTGAATTAGGTAAGAGAAAATAAATGAATATAGTAATTCTCCCCTTAATAATAAGTTTAAAGGGCAATAAACAATTTCACAAGCTGACTTTATGAATTACATATTTTTAAAATTTTATTTTAAATTCAACTAGGTTGACATGTTTATTTGAACAGTTTAAACATGTTAACCCTAACACTGTATATTTACTCGAATGGTTAGACATGACAACTATATTCCTACCATAGTTTATACAAATCATGCACAAAATGTAAATAAACATAATTAAAAAAATAACATTAGGGTTAAGTAAAAAGCTGTACAACTTCCCCACTCAAACAACCCATGACACAAGAGTTCCCCATCTGTGTGCACTTGACATCCCAGATCTGGTTCTTCGGAGTTTTAAGGCGCTGAACTACACCGAGCTTGCATATGTCATGCAGCACCAAGTCAGAGGTTACCTCATTTGCAGAAACAAACATGGGACTATGGTTTGGTTTGTTTATAATGCTGCATTTTGGGAGTCGTATGCTATCAACTTCAGCCACCAACGACGCCGTTTTCTGATAACTGTGGGCCCCGCTCCTCTTGAAAACGACATGACAACCTTCTACTCCACAAGACATGGAAGGAGATTGAGAGATGGCAATTTGAGTCGACGTTTCAATCTTTGGACGGAATGAAGCTACAATGTCATCTCTGCCCGAGTGTGCAAGAGATATACAAACTTGTCCTTCGTTTGTCGATTCCGGAATCAAATATGGCCTTCAATGAGCATCAAAAAGTTGTTGAGAAACTTATAGCGTATGCATAAGTGTTATTGCTAGAGGTAGCAAGTAGGGGTGCGAATTCCCGACACAACACGGGTCATGTTCAGGTTGATTATTTTTTGAACTCTTTAAAAAAATAAAAAAGGAAATTTATGTCATTAACTTTCAAGTATTGTATGGCAAAAAAAAAAAAAAAAAGGAACGAGCTAGGTTTTACACATATATAATATTAATATGCAAAATAATCAGGTTAAACCCGATTGTGTTTGTGTCAAACCTATGAATAAGAGCATGTGTTCGTGTCAAAATTCTGGTTTCGTGTCGGGTTACCCGCAAACACTACCCATTAATAGGGATGAGCAATCGGTACTTGTTAGCAAAAAATACTGGTATAGAACTGGGACCAGCACCAAGCCGTAAGTTACCAATCGAAGTTCAGGAACGGTACTTTCGGTTCGGACCAGCACCCATTTTTTGCGATTTTTGGGATGAGTGCTTTACTGGTAGGGTACTAAGCTCATCCCTACTCATAACACCCTAGCAAGATGGGTCGGAATGTGGGATAGGTAACAAAACGGCTTCCAATTGTTTTCTAAAAAAATATGTTTTTATAGATTAAAGGATTCAAAACGCAAACAACATTGTAATTACCTTTCTTCACTACTACCGAAGTTCCACTCACAGATACCAATTTGAGAGGCAGTGAGAAGGGTTCTTGTACCAGATGAATCAGGTGCAACTATTAAAGTGTGAACCGGATTGCAGGACAACCCATTCCTGATTTCCACGGGTGTGCTTGTTTGACGCATGTCAAAACACAAAACCATGCCATTCTGCAATGCAGACAACACAAACTCTAATCCAACTAGAGAAGCAACAAACAATTCCAACCCAATTTCACTTGATCCAGGTTATATTTTATCTCTTTAACGGGTAAAACATGAAAAACTAAAAGATAATGGATAACCAGGAAATGTGTCAAAAGTAGCCCAATCTGTTTTTCTTTGCATAAACCTTCCTAGCTTGATATTTTGCGAGAAAAAAAAAAAACATTATCACTAAAGTAATAAAATGTTTGTAATCATATTTGACCCACTGTGTAATTATGACAGATTAAAACAAAAGCCAAGTAGCCAACCTAACCCGGCCAATACAAAAACTGCCCACTACCCAACCCAATGGGCAGGGCCACTTTTACACATCTAAACTACAATAAAAGAAAAGGTTTCATTACTCCAAACTTAAAAGAGATACCTGTAATCCTGTATAAACATAATATGAACCATCGATATCCCATGAACATGACCAAGCAGGAGCCTAAGGAAATGACAACCACCATGTATCAGATTCAGATGCTAGTAGACAGAAGAATACAAATTAGACAATAACTGATGTAAAAAAGCAGTGAAACCCGTTCCCAGCACACTTGATGGCTTTTATATGATGTTAATGAAAGATGTTTGATTTAAGCTTTAAAAACCATAAATGAACCTTCCATAGAGTATTTCCAGTAAATCAAGGAATTTAGACATATGTACAAGCCATAACACATTAAAAAACATAGCTAAAACAATATCTTTAGTGAACATAATTACCCATCATACACAGCTCCTAACTTCCTGTAAATGATTGGCAGCTCGTTCACATATATATATTTTTCTAAAAGAAACTTACCGGCAAATCATATGTATGAACAGTGTTGTTGCTTTCTGTACTGAGGCCAGCATAAACAAAGAAACAAGATACACGTTCAGAAAGAGAAAACAATGGTATTTAGATTAGGACAAAGAAAAAATACATTATCACCTGACAATTACTAACTTCTTCCCCAAGGAAGCAACCAGTGCATGCCTGGTATAAGGTCTAACACAAAGGGCCCTGACAGCCTTTGTATTTGAGGGAAGATGAATATCTTCTCTTTCATTTGGAGCTACCAAACTTACCTGCATGTAAAAAGGTAAGTTTGTGCCAAAGTAAATAACTACAAATGCAGCCTGGGCACAAGACTCAAAACTTACTTTCGACAGTACAGTTGTTCCTCCCATTCCGTTTAGTCTTCTAGCTACTATCATAAGTTGACCAGGAGCATCCATGTCAAAATATCGACCTCCATCTACATGGAACTCTCTCTAGCATAAAGAGTTTATAATAACTAGATTAGAAGGCTGGTGGGCAATCATTTTTTTCTCATCATAATATCTTTATACATAGCTAATACATGGACTTGTATCAAAAGCTTAAGCTCTGATACCATAAAATATTTAATCGATATATTAATGATTTGAACTTGTATACAGGGAATATGTATATATATAGACACACACACACAATGCAACCATTAATAAATCAAAGAAAAAGGGTTTAATACATAGATTTAACTTGCATTATTATTTGAAAGTAAAAGCCCACAGTGATTACATACTTGTAGCATTAATGCTCCTGACCCGTTGCCTATGTCTGTGTCCAGTCACGTAGAAACAAATAGCATTCCGTGAGATCATAAATAGGTAATCCACAAGTCCCATCAACAGAAATAAAAATAGGTATACAGTAAAATGGTACCATCTATAACTCTTCTTTGATAGCCCAGATTACTGGCAAATGGCTCTCTTTGTCTATCTTTTAACATCCTCTCCAAATCATTGGTTTTCTGCAAAGTTTGCGTTTAAACAACAAGCATGAGAAACCTACAAAACAGCTTAAGAGAAGATCATCCTTGTATTTCTGTACTCTATTGAAATGAAATTGCTTTTACAGACCAACTATTTCTCATGTAATTAACAAGAAACAAATAAAAAAACATGCCTGTGTTAGTTGTGCCACTTTATGATTCAAAACAGCTTCTCTTGCCTGGGCTTTAACTTCTTTCTTGAGGCAGTCAGCATTCTGCAAAAAAATAAATACAAAAAAAATGATACCTTCTCTCAGAATACATATAATAAACATGGTTAGGAAAGGTATCCTGAGAAGATGGTATTATCAGTCACCCTGTCCTTGAATAATATTAATAGATAAAGATATGAGATACAACCTTATACAAGTAAACAACATTATAACAGCAATTAGAACACTGCCAAAAGATGAAAGAGTTTTCAAGATTGATATAATATTTGATCGATTATTCATCCAGATCGAGTAATGCAAAATACATACTATCAGATGAGCATGAATTCAGATTTGCCTTTATTGTGTACGTGTATATTTATCTATACTGAGTCTGAAATGGTTGGTAAAAAGATTACCTAGGACTTGACAAAAATGTCCAAGAAACAAAAAATGAAAGATGATAGAGAGAAATTCTGAAACAGTAGAAAAATAGGACAAGCCACAAAAATTTGTTTCTAATGGCCCTATATTGGTTCACACCAAAACTACACATAATGAAATCCACATGGTAATATCATTATATCACTCAAGGCATTACAATAAAGCATGCATAAATGTTCCTAATCACATGATGTGGAAAAAAAGATAAAAATAAATTTCAATCACATATTAAGCTAACACAGAAAAGACAACAAGTAAGCATGCTTCGGGTAAGTTATAGCGCTGTACCACCTTTTGCTTAAGAAAAGCACATTTAGCTTCGAGTGACTGCAAATGCTGCAAGTAAAAAAAGGTGTTAGTAATAAGAAGATGCAATAATAATCATGTTATACCCTACTCTTTACACACCAAAAAGTTACCTTTAGTAATTCTGCATCAACAACACAGAGCTGCTCTGCATAAAGTACTCTGACATCTTTCAATGTACATTTTTTGTTGCATTGAGGACACTGGTGACAATTTCAGAATTAAAGACTTTTAAATGAGATGGTTGATAGAGAATAATAGTAGTGATGGCAAAATAGGCAAGGCGGGTCATGAACCAAAACCAGGTGGACTTTTTGTAATATGATTTATGAGGTTTAATGCTTTAAAACACTTTAGCTAACTGTTTAATTTGAGCTATTAAACCTAAATCTGTCCAGTTTAAATTAAATGTGCCACAATCACCACCCATAAAGAAAATGTATGCAACTGATGACAGACAAACCTTCCCAGATCTTCCACGTTGTTGAATCCACTTCTTTATACATGACAATCCATATATGTGCCCACAAGGAAGACAACTGCAGAGGAGTTAATAGAAGACTTTAGCTCTCCCAAATCACACAAACTTGACAAGTATGCCTATAAATCAACTTATCATGCGGTCTCCATATGTTTAACTATTTTATGAACAGGTTCCTATGGATCTTAATATCTTATTAGCATATTGTAATCTTGTCCGAGTCGCCATTGTAATGACAGATCACCATTTTGTCGCATAACTAATCATACATAGCACATGATTCTACAACTTAGATCACAGATTTTTTACGTTACTTGTTTTCTTGTAATCTTGTGTAGAGTATACATATGTAGATAGGTATTTTGAAAGTTTGCTGTTGGTATTGTGCTAAAGTTTACAAAAGATGATTGACGAAACAAGATATGATTCTCATGACTAGCAAAAGTACATTAGTGTTGGTGTAAAAGTGAACCATCATCTTTACTTTTTGGTTTTTGTTTAGCAGAGCCCTAAGAACCAAGGGTTTGTGTTTAGCAGGATAGGCTTTGCGATTCAAAAGGGGATAGCGGCGCAGCTTGTTGCCCGCTTACCCACCATCTAAATGTAACTTGTTTTTGAATTTATATAATAAAAAATGTGCACACGTTTTTGAATGAAAAACTACAGTATTATTAGACAAAGTGAACTTTTTAAAATCCAGATTATGACCCATATGCCGATAATAATCCACATTGAACCAGTGACACTCGCTTTCACTTCCGTTGCCTAGAGCAATCTCACCCACATCATAGATTAAACTTGACTTCGCTCACTAGGAAGGTAAGGTACCCCATTTTGCTCATAATCATTCATGGGAGCAAAATCGAATAGAAATCAAGTGTAAATCCATGCTTGTTATATAAACGGGATCATAGCGACAAGCAACCTACATGCTACGTAGCAATAGAGACGAAATAGCGCCCGGTAGTTCATGTTTAGTGATAAGGTAGTAGAAAATTTAAGAAATATTTTACATGTATATTTTATTAGGGGTGTTCAGAAAAACCGAAAACCAAATAAAAACCACAAACCGAACAGTAACCGAAAAAACCGATCCAAACAATGAATTTGGTGTTTGGTTTGGTTTGGTTTTAACCGAAACCGAATTGCTAATTCGGTGTTTGGTTTGGTTTTTTGTTCTATAATTTTTTTAATTTGGTTTATTTGGTTTATTCGGATAACCGAATAAACCGGTAAACTAACTAATTATTAAATAAAAATAATAATATTTAATAAGCCATATATAATATATAAGCCTAAATATTAAATGTAAGCCCAGCCCAAAATAAAGCCCACTTATTTCTATGATGTTTGTGTGTGTGTGTGTGTGTGTATAAGACTATTTTCTGGATTTATTTGTTTTATTTTGCTTTTAAACTTTCATTTACAATATATTGCGAGGTTTGATTTTTTTGTTTATATTAATTGCTAACTTTATATTCGGATTTCGGAACACAAAGGTATGTAAGTTACAGAAGAAAAAAAACTTTGGTTCAATTCGGTTGAATTTGATTGAAATCGGTTTGTTTGGTTTTAAACCAAAACCAAACCGAATTCAATTTAGTTGAATTTGGTTTGGTTTACGTATTCCTAATTTGGTTTGGCTCGGTTTTTGGTTTGAGGTACAAAATTTTGAAAACTGAATAAACCGAACCGAATAAAGCAAGTAAACCGTAAGCCGAACCGATGAACACCCCTATATTTTATCATATTTTACTAAAATTGCTTCTTTTTTCAATCGTGAAAAAAAAAACCTGCTTGGCATAGTAATTTGCATTTATCAAAAAAAAAAAATACGGAAACTGACGCTAAAATAACTATAGCGCCATATTGACGTATCACTACGCTATTTACATTCGCCAACGTACAGCTAAAACTTTTATTGTCAAGGCTCACCGAGGAGTGCACCTAGGCCCACTTTTTAGGCCCAGCATAGCCTTCTCGGTTCGCTTCAACAACCCCACTTTCAGGCCCTCAGGCACATTTCGAGGCCAAGTTCCGGCGAAATCTCATCCAAAAAACATCTGATCGAAAACAATTACACTAATCCTAAACAAGCTTGGAATCAACCAAAAGGCTAAAACAACCAAAACTAGCCGTAAAGAAGACTTAAACATGTCTAAAGTAAAAAAAAAAACCGTATTTTTATACTATAGGCCTCCCCTAAAACGTCCCTCGCGTTTTAAGCGCCTTGCACGAGGCCCAAGGCTAAATCTTGGCGCCTTGACAACTAAGGCTTAAGAAATAATAAAACAATTTCACTAAATAAATATTAAAAAAAAGGATGAAGCTACATATACATAAACACAAATCAAAATATGCAAAGAAACAAAATCCATCCATACCAAATATGATGTTCTCCACTGGCTGTCCATGGTTCGATACAAATGGGACAATTCAAGCCTTCAATCTCAAGATTCAACACATGATCCTCCTCTTGGCAATCCAGTTTCCCTTTAGACAAGTTTTTATCATTGAACACGAGCCCTGCCTGTGAATTGCCGCTCCCTGATACCCGATCCGAAACCCTAGGTGACGTGGCAACCGGAAGAATCAAGTCCGCATCATCATCATCATCATCATCATCTTGGGTATCGGTTTCTTCTTCTTCCTCTTGGTGTTGGTCTTGATATTCTTCATCTTCTTCGTCTCCCTGGTCTTCAACCGCAATTACTTCAATGTAATCCATCGTCGTTCTACTGTAAACACACACAAGAAGATTCTGTCGCCAAACAAGTAAACAATATATGAGAACCAATATATATAAGTGTTCCTTTTGGGGGAAAATCTGGAACCCTAGCCCAATTGTTTGGCGGGAACGGTTTCTAAAACTTTTACTGTTGGTCTTGTGTTTTCAGATCTTGTACTTTTGGTCCTTAGGGTTTAATAATAACACAATTGATCCTAATGGTTTATAACTTATTACTAACGTTATTCAAAGGTATGAATTTTATAACTATGGTGATCCCTACCTCTAACGGTCGCTAAATTTCTCAATTAAATAGATGTGTACTGTCTATTTTACCCTTCTTCTTCCCCAACCCCCACCCTTCTTCTTCCCCAACAACCTTCTTCTTCCTATAATAGGGTTCGGTTCTTGGTCAATTGGCTTGTGACGTGTCTGCTTCAATTAAGATTACCTGGTTTTGAGCCACTTGTTCACATTTACGAACCTAAAATTAAATATGAAGGTGGTGCATCAGTGGCGTTTAATGTGAGGAATAGAATCAAAGGACTAATTAGTCCAGAAATTGTTCAAAAATTAGCTGAATCACATAGGATTTCTCTTGGCGTTGGTATCATCTGTCATGCAAGGATTATACATAGCACGAAACATAACCGGACTGCAATTGATCTCGCTGATACAACTGTGATACCCCACAATTTTAGGTTCTCACTTTAACTAAACTCTAGTTACATTCCTTGCATTATACTTAACTAGGGTTAGCTAGATATGACACACGTTGCACAGTTATAGGTTAATAACTGCATGAAGTGGTAATTCGGGGAATTACCAGACTATATACATGATTAGTGAACCTCAGACGTTAGTGAACAATGAAGTTAAATAATTGTGAGTTAATTGATTGAGATTGATTGCAATTACGTGCTTCTATGATACTCTGTGAAATTATGTGCAAACTGTATGTGATTACATGAACTTAAACCGAATACGTTGATAAAAACCATAATGGATGGACCATTAGGATGGTTGGGGTCTTAACACATGGGGTTACACTTGTTATGGTCTGAAATAGCGAAAACATCGAAGGAAAACAGGCCGGGCAACGAAGCAAGACACCCGGAGCAAGCCGGGAGCTGTGAGCGGCCACTCACAGGGCGCTGATGAAACTAAACCGCCTTAAACCTATATTTAAGCAATCTTAAGTCTCATACAACCCCTAAACTCAAACTCTAATCGCCCCTACTGCCATATTACGAAATATTAACCCCTAAACACCTGCTAAGGCGCAAGAACATCGATTGGGAAGCTTCAAGAGCATTCGGTTGATTCTTTCGAAGAGCTTGCGGTATAATCTTTAATCTATTATGTTTTAATCTTATTAATATGTTATAAACACCTTATAACTAAGTTTGTCCAGGTCTGAAACCTTTTTATAAAGATTAAAACTTGAAGTTTATTGTGACACCCGGCATGTTTGGGTCAACATTTTATATACACATAAGTCTACCTTAGCGAAAAACGTTTATTAAACATACTTGACGGGGTCAGTCGAGTCGGAACACAGTCCGTATTGTCCAGGGTTCAATGATTTGGAGGATCATTGGGTTAGTCACACACACACACACACGTTACGAGTCCCGTTGTTGGTGAATTACATAAACTAAATTAGGTGTTATGCGTAGATTGATTCTTATATGGTGGGTTATATGCAAATACGTGTTTAAACGATGTGTAGATGATCATCCATGCTTATATATGTTAAACATAGATTAAGATTGCATGTTCATGTGTTAGGATGCGTTAAAATGCGTTAAACACGACAAACTAGAAAGACTAGAAAACACAGGCCCAGGTTCGACCCATAGCGTGGGGGCGAACCTGGGAAATGAGCTTGGTTCGACCCTCAATAAAGGGGCGAACCTGGGATGTGAAAACAATAGAAGTTCATTCGACCAGTTAAGGTACATTCGACCCTGAGAAAGGGGCGAATGTGGGTACATTCGACCATGTAAAAAGGACGAATGTGGACTAGTATAAATACCACACTTTGTCATTTTTCACCATTTCACAAACCCTAAACACCTCTAAACACTCTCTAGCAACTTTAATCACCGAGGAAAGAGTTTTTGCTCTTGTTTTCCATAATCTAACCTACAAACATCTTCTAAACAAAGATCTAAGGTGTGTTCTTCATTCTAAATCATTTTTAAAGCATTTCAATTCGTTTTCATTAAACCCCAAGAGTCCAGATCTGATTCAAACATGTTTTCATGGATAAAAACCTTCCTAATATCTTTCTAAACAAAACCTATTCATAAACAACGAGTTTTCATACAAATTAACATGTGTTATTGGTGTTTTATGTGGTGTTATGTATTGTTTGATGATTAATTGTTGTATAGCTGTTATAACAATGATCTAGGAATGTTATTGATGATGATTTATGATTGAGATAGGTTACAATTGATTATTGATGATGTCTTGCTCATTTTGGGGATTTTGGGTTAGATCTAGGACTTGTTCATGATGATAGTGATAGGGATATGATTGGGGGTTTCTTGTTCATGATAATCTGAGTATGTTAAGTTGATTATTAATTGATTTTAGAAAGTTTCCTAATTGGGTAAAGATTGCATGCGTTTGATGTGACATCTTCATAATTTTCTATTTTGGGTAACTTGTAAAACAGACGGATTTCGGGATAAAATTGGTAGGGTTTTGTAGGAATATGTTAATGATAGTTGACTGCTGTGATTGGTGATGTTTCATGATGTTTTCGGACCGTTTAGATGCGTTTTGACGCGTTTTATGAAGTTCTGCAGCAAAGGGTCGAACGTGGAACTCATTCGACCCTTCGTGTGGTCGAACGTGGCTCAAAAGGGTCGAACGTGGCTCAAAAGGGTCGAATATAGAACCATAGGGTCGAATGTGGCTCAAATGGGTCAAATGTAGAACCATAGGGTCGAATGTGAGTGTCTGGGAGTCGAATGTGGGTGCCTGGGGTCGAATCTAGGTACCCGGGGGTGAAGTAACACGTGTTAGGGTTGAATTAACATATGTTAAGGTCGAATAAACATATGTTAGGGTCAAATAAACATGTGTTAGGTCAAATGAACTTGTGAATAGGTTGAATGAACAGCATGAGGGTTGAACCAAGGGTCCATGGGTCGAACCAGAAGCCCTTGGGGGCGAACCAAACACAGGAACTCCCGATTCGACCTTACGACTTCGTATATGCGATTTTTGATGCAAACTAAATGTTTTATGCTTGAAACTTATGTGTTAACCTTATGTGCATGACTAATTGATGTAATGGGTCACCAACGAGATGTCGAGTCTGTCTGGTATGTCCGGTTAACGTTTAAACGCACTTTTTAACACACGTAGTCAAGATCTGGACAATCGGGGACTAGTTAGCCTTCGGGTTAGTAGTCACCACAATTATGTAAACTCATTGATAGGTTGTCATTACTTGGGATTATCATACACGTGTTGGATTTCTAATTATCAGAAGACGCACTCTAAGGTGAGTTTCACGGCCCCACTCTTTTACTGGTTTTACATTTTCGGGGGAGAAAACATGTTGTATTCTTTAAACGTGTGTCAACTATGTTTTCATGAAATGTGTGTCAACTATGTTTTCATAAAAGGCGTTTCAACTATGTTTTCATGAAAGGTGTGTCAACTATGTTTTGGTATTCACGAATTCATTGGGTTTTGGAGTATTCATTGTGTTTTCAAGTATTCATTATGTTTTGGAATATTCATTATATTACTATGCGATCTTTGGAAGTCCCGGGGAGAACCATGAATGTGCGGGGATGCACAACGGGGGAAATATGGATAGATCTATTTGGGCTTGACCCGCCCCACTCGTTGACTAGATGTCGGACGGGTGCATGTTGTCTCTTAGGTATTCAGTATTCAGTATTCAGTATGCAGTATTCAGTATTCGGTATTCATTCGGGCACGTATTCAGTATTCACAGTATTCGAGTCCAGTAATGGTTTTCCAATCGCAGTAGTAACAGGTATTCATATGTTTTGCATGCATGTGGTCTGGATTGACCATGGGTAGTCATTTGGGAGTTAGTATTCATTGGAGTCGGTATTCATTAAAAACCTGTGAACTCACCGGCATTATTTGCTGACGTTTTTAGCATGTTTGTCTCAGGTCACTAAGGTAGCAGCTGTCGATAGGCGCACGGAGTCTCACGTCGTCTAGGAATCATAAGCATGTTTTGTTAAACATTTCAGACTTTGAGTTTTACTTTTGAGTTGTAATAATACATTTTGCTTCCACTGTGTTAGAACGGTTTTGAAACTCAATAGCAGTTTACGTTGTTTTCATATCATATAGTGTCGTTTATTGTGACCGTTGACTTGGATCCTGGTTTGTCACGCACCTCGCGGTAAAACTCCGCAAGTGGAAATTTTAGGGTGTGACATTTATAAAGATTTAATGGGTTAAACATGATCCTATACGATTAGTGATATGATAGGTTGCTTGTTGCCCAAGTTTGTGATGTTTTGATCTTTAGGGTTTTTGATTTTTGCATGTGTTATGATAGGTTCTAGTCATGCTAGATCATATGAATGTTTTATGATGATTCTTGATTGTTGTTGATCGATTATACACGTACGTGAGTCGTTTAAATAAGAGTTTATACAAGATTAAAATCTAGACAGAATGTTTGGGTCAAATTGTAGGGTCTGTTACGTGACTTAAACATAATGGTTTTGATGATTTCTTTGCATGGTCGTATTATACTTGGTCTTAGCTTTTCATAATGGGTAAAATTGAGTGACTTGGACGTCGTTTGAATAGTTTTTGGAATTTTCTTTGAATAAAGGTCATATCAGATTTTCGGATTAACAAACTGAGTCAACTTTAAACGATCATAACTCGAGTTTTACAAAGAATTAAGTTATGAAATTTTTATAGCAGATTAACACTGGAATAATTTGGCTTTTCCAAGTGTATTCATCCCGTTTGGATGAATACACAATTTTTGGGAAGTTTTCTAATAACCTGACCTGTTGTAGAAACTTTCTGGACATATCTGTGATGTACGATTTTTCATAATTTTTATGTTTGGTGTTTAGACAAAACAAAAATATGGGTTAACAAACGAACCCCAAAGAATATTCAATAAATTTTGGGAGTTTAATTCGTTGGTTAAGTATTTTAAATAAATTAGTTTTCGTGGCGCATAATTTGTCCTAAAAACGCAGATTGTGTATTATGTGTTAATGTGACTAATTGGAGTCCTATGTGGTATTTTTTTGACATGTACTTGGAGGGGCACTTATATGAGACGCATATGAAGTGTAAAACTAATGATAACCAACATATTTACCAACGGGTCTGTAACATCGCGAAATTCGTTCTCGACTAGATACTTGAACCACCTTTATTTTCTAAATAATAATAATAATAATAATAATAATAATAATAATAATAGTAATAATCATAATAATAATAATACCCACATTTTTCTTTTAACTAAACCTTTAAAAACAAACCCATAGCCCAAACCTCCCTTCTTTTAAAAGGCAGAGCCTAGAAACAACAGCCCAAGAGAAGCGGCCCATCTCCCTTTTTCCTTGGATCTGACCCATCTAACCTGTTTTAAAATAAAATAAAAAACGACTGGACCGGGAATCGAACCCGCGTCCAGACCCGGCTCAAACATTTAACACCACCCTACAAGCCACTGGTCCATGTTGCCATTTGTGATAAGATTCAGGAACATTATTTATTTAACATATTCAGAAATCTGATCTGTTCCCTCCTGCTGCCCTGCACGCTACTGTACACGACCGAACCCAACCCTTTTACTTTTGTTTGACTCTTAATTGATGCTATACATGGACACAATTGACTCATCCAACGACCAACACTTAAATTCCGCGTCCATTACACGTAATTACCATTAACAACTCCCAAATCTTAATCAATTACGCGTATAATTATTGAATAGGGTCAAACTTACCATATGTACAATCCCCTCGCCTTAGTATAAATTGAATCCCCTTTGGCAAGCTAAAAGTGCCGAAAACTCTATCTTAATCCTTAATTTCTGATTCTAATTCATCATTTGAAGCTTTTGAGTTCGTGTTGACTTTCTGCTTTGACTAATCAATTTGCACGGAGTCTCACGTCGTCTAGGAATCATAAGCATGTTTTGTTAAACATTTCAGACTTTGAGTTTTACTTTTGAGTTGTAATAATACATTTTGCTTCCGCTGTGTTAGAACGGTTTTGAAACTCAATAGCAGTTTACGTTGTTTTCATATCATATAGTGTCGTTTATTGTGACCGTTGACTTGGATCCTGGTTTGTCACGCACCTCGCGGTAAAACTCCGCAAGTGGAAATTTTAGGGTGTGACATTTATAAAGATTTAATGGGTTAAACATGATCCTATACGATTAGTGATATGATAGGTTGCTTGTTGCCCAAGTTTGTGATGTTTTGATCTTTAGGGTTTTTGATTTTTGCATGTGTTATGATAGGTTCTAGTCATGCTAGATCATATGAATGTTTTATGATGATTCTTGATTGTTGTTGATCGATTATACACGTACGTGAGTCGTTTAAATAAGAGTTTATACAAGATTAAAATCTAGACAGAATGTTTGGGTCAAATTGTAGGGTCTGTTACGTGACTTAAACATAATGGTTTTGATGATTTCTTTGCATGGTCGTATTATACTTGGTCTTAGCTTTTCATAATGGGTAAAATTGAGTGACTTGGACGTCGTTTGAATAGTTTTTGGAATTTTCTTTGAATAAAGGTCATATCAGATTTTCGGATTAACAAACTGAGTCAACTTTAAACGATCATAACTCGAGTTTTACAAAGAATTAAGTTATGAAATTTTTATAGCAGATTAACACTGGAATAATTTGGCTTTTCCAAGTGTATTCATCCCGTTTGGATGAATACACAATTTTTGGGAAGTTTTCTAATAACCTGACCTGTTGTAGAAACTTTCTGGACATATCTGTGATGTACGATTTTTCATAATTTTTATGTTTGGTGTTTAGACAAAACAAAAATATGGGTTAACAAACGAACCCCAAAGAATATTCAATAAATTTTGGGAGTTTAATTCGTTGGTTAAGTATTTTAAATAAATTAGTTTTCGTGGCGCATAATTTGTCCTAAAAACGCAGATTGTGTATTATGTGTTAATGTGACTAATTGGAGTCCTATGTGGTATTTTTTTGACATGTACTTGGAGGGGCACTTATATGAGACGCATATGAAGTGTAAAACTAATGATAACCAACATATTTACCAACGGGTCTGTAACATCGCGAAATTCGTTCTCGACTAGATACTTGAACCACCTTTATTTTCTAAATAATAATAATAATAATAATAATAATAATAATAATAATAATAATAATAATAATAATAATAATAATAATAATAATAATCATAATAATAATAATACCCACATTTTTCTTTTAACTAAACCTTTAAAAACAAACCCATAGCCCAAACCTCCCTTCTTTTAAAAGGCAGAGCCTAGAAACAACAGCCCAAGAGAAGCGGCCCATCTCCCTTTTTCCTTGGATCTGGCCCATCTAACCTGTTTTAAAATAAAATAAAAAACGACTGGACCGGGAATCGAACCCGCGTCCAGACCCGGCTCAAACATTTAACACCACCCTACAAGCCACTGGTCCATGTTGCCATTTGTGATAAGATTCAGGAACATTATTTATTTAACATATTCAGAAATCTGATCTGTTCCCTCCTGCTGCCCTGCACGCTACTGTACACGACCGAACCCAACCCTTTTACTTTTGTTTGACTCTTAATTGATGCTATACATGGACACAATTGACTCATCCAACGACCAACACTTAAATTCCGCGTCCATTACACGTAATTACCATTAACAACTCCCAAATCTTAATCAATTACGCGTATAATTATTGAATAGGGTCAAACTTACCATATGTACAATCCCCTCGCCTTAGTATAAATTGAATCCCCTTTGGCAAGCTAAAAGTGCCGAAAACTCTATCTTAATCCTTAATTTCTGATTCTAATTCATCATTTGAAGCTTTTGAGTTCGTGTTGACTTTCTGCTTTGACTAATCAATTTGCACGGAGTCTCACGTCGTCTAGGAATCATAAGCATGTTTTGTTAAACATTTCAGACTTTGAGTTTTACTTTTGAGTTGTAATAATACATTTTGCTTCCGCTGTGTTAGAACGGTTTTGAAACTCAATAGCAGTTTACGTTGTTTTCATATCATATAGTGTCGTTTATTGTGACCGTTGACTTGGATCCTGGTTTGTCACGCACCTCGCGGTAAAACTCCGCAAGTGGAAATTTTAGGGTGTGACATTTATAAAGATTTAATGGGTTAAACATGATCCTATACGATTAGTGATATGATAGGTTGCTTGTTGCCCAAGTTTGTGATGTTTTGATCTTTAGGGTTTTTGATTTTTGCATGTGTTATGATAGGTTCTAGTCATGCTAGATCATATGAATGTTTTATGATGATTCTTGATTGTTGTTGATCGATTATACACGTACGTGAGTCGTTTAAATAAGAGTTTATACAAGATTAAAATCTAGACAGAATGTTTGGGTCAAATTGTAGGGTCTGTTACGTGACTTAAACATAATGGTTTTGATGATTTCTTTGCATGGTCGTATTATACTTGGTCTTAGCTTTTCATAATGGGTAAAATTGAGTGACTTGGACGTCGTTTGAATAGTTTTTGGAATTTTCTTTGAATAAAGGTCATATCAGATTTTCGGATTAACAAACTGAGTCAACTTTAAACGATCATAACTCGAGTTTTACAAAGAATTAAGTTATGAAATTTTTACAGCAGATTAACACTTGAATAATTTGGCTTTTCCAAGTGTATTCATCCCGTTTGGATGAATACACAATTTTTGGGAAGTTTTCTAATAACCTGACCTGTTGTAGAAACTTTCTGGACATATCTGTGATGTAAGATTTTTCATAATTTTTATGTTTGGTGTTTAGACAAAAAAAAAAAATATGGGTTAACAAACGAACCCCAAAGAATATTTAATAAATTTTGGGAGTTTAATTCGTTGGTTAAGTATTTTAAATAAATTAGTTTTCGTGGCGCATAATTTGTCCTAAAAACGCAGATTGTGTATTATGTGTTAATGTGACTAATTGGAGTCCTATGTGGTATTTTTTGACATGTACTTGGAGGGGCACTTATATGAGACGCATATGAAGTGTAAAACTAATGATAACCAACATATTTACCAACGGGTCTGTAACATCGCGAAATTCGTTCTCGACTAGATACTTGAACCACCTTTATTTTCTAAATAATAATAATAATAATAATAATAATAATAATAATAATAATAATAATCATAATAATAATAATACCCACATTTTTCTTTTAACTAAACCTTTAAAAACAAACCCATAGCCCAAACCTCCCTTCTTTTAAAAGGCAGAGCCTAGAAACAACAGCCCAAGAGAAGCGGCCTATCTCCCTTTTTCCTTGGATCTGGCCCATCTAACCTGTTTTAAAATAAAATAAAAAACGACTGGACCGGGAATCGAACCCGCGTCCAGACCCGGCTCAAACATTTAACACCACCCTACAAGCCACTGGTCCATGTTGCCATTTGTGATAAGATTCAGGAACATTATTTATTTCACATATTCAGAAATCTGATCTGTTCCCTCCTGCTGCCCTGCACGCTACTGTACACGACCGAACCCAACCCTTTTACTTTTGTTTGACTCTTAATTGATGCTATACATGGACACAATTGACTCATCCAACGACCAACACTTAAATTCCGCGTCCATTACACGTAATTACCATTAACAACTCCCAAATCTTAATCAATTACGCGTATAATTATTGAATAGGGTCAAACTTACCATATGTACAATCCCCTCGCCTTAGTATAAATTGAATCCCCTTTGGCAAGCTAAAAGTGCCGAAAACTCTATCTTAATCCTTAATTTCTGATTCTAATTCATCATTTGAAGCTTTTGAGTTCGTGTTGACTTTCTGCTTTGACTAATCAATTTGCACGGAGTCTCACGTCGTCTAGGAATCATAAGCATGTTTTGTTAAACATTTCAGACTTTGAGTTTTACTTTTGAGTTGTAATAATACATTTTGCTTCCGCTGTGTTAGAAGGTTTTGAAACTCAATAGCAGTTTACGTTGTTTTCATATCATATAGTGTCGTTTATTGTGACCGTTGACTTGGATCCTGGTTGTCACGCACCTCGCGGTAAAACTCCGCAAGTGGAAATTTTAGGGTGTGACATTTATAAAGATTTAATGGGTTAAACATGATCCTATACGATTAGTGATATGATAGGTTGCTTGTTGCCCAAGTTTGTGATGTTTTGATCTTTAGGGTTTTTGATTTTTGCATGTGTTATGATAGGTTCTAGTCATGCTAGATCATATGAATGTTTTATGATGATTCTTGATTGTTGTTGATCGATTATACACGTACGTGAGTCGTTTAAATAAGAGTTTATACAAGATTAAAATCTAGACAGAATGTTTGGGTCAAATTGTAGGGTCTGTTACGTGACTTAAACATAATGGTTTTGATGATTTCTTTGCATGGTCGTATTATACTTGGTCTTAGCTTTTCATAATGGGTAAAATTGAGTGACTTGGACGTCGTTTGAATAGTTTTTGGAATTTTCTTTGAATAAAGGTCATATCAGATTTTCGGATTAACAAACTGAGTCAACTTTAAACGATCATAACTCGAGTTTTACAAAGAATTAAGTTATGAAATTTTTATAGCAGATTAACACTGGAATAATTTGGCTTTTCCAAGTGTATTCATCCCGTTTGGATGAATACACAATTTTTGGGAAGTTTTCTAATAACCTGACCTGTTGTAGAAACTTTCTGGACATATCTGTGATGTACGATTTTTCATAATTTTTATGTTTGGTGTTTAGACAAAACAAAAATATGGGTTAACAAACGAACCCCAAAGAATATTCAATAAATTTTGGGAGTTTAATTCGTTGGTTAAGTATTTTAAATAAATTAGTTTTCGTGGCGCATAATTTGTCCTAAAAACGCAGATTGTGTATTATGTGTTAATGTGACTAATTGGAGTCCTATGTGGTATTTTTTTGACATGTACTTGGAGGGGCACTTATATGAGACGCATATGAAGTGTAAAACTAATGATAACCAACATATTTACCAACGGGTCTGTAACATCGCGAAATTCGTTCTCGACTAGATACTTGAACCACCTTTATTTTCTAAATAATAATAATAATAATAATAATAATAATAATAATAATAATAATAATAATAATAATAATAATAATAATAATAATAATCATAATAATAATAATACCCACATTTTTCTTTTAACTAAACCTTTAAAAACAAACCCATAGCCCAAACCTCCCTTCTTTTAAAAGGCAGAGCCTAGAAACAACAGCCCAAGAGAAGCGGCCCATCTCCCTTTTTCCTTGGATCTGGCCCATCTAACCTGTTTTAAAATAAAATAAAAAACGACTGGACCGGGAATCGAACCCGCGTCCAGACCCGGCTCAAACATTTAACACCACCCTACAAGCCACTGGTCCATGTTGCCATTTGTGATAAGATTCAGGAACATTATTTATTTAACATATTCAGAAATCTGATCTGTTCCCTCCTGCTGCCCTGCACGCTACTGTACACGACCGAACCCAACCCTTTTACTTTTGTTTGACTCTTAATTGATGCTATACATGGACACAATTGACTCATCCAACGACCAACACTTAAATTCCGCGTCCATTACACGTAATTACCATTAACAACTCCCAAATCTTAATCAATTACGCGTATAATTATTGAATAGGGTCAAACTTACCATATGTACAATCCCCTCGCCTTAGTATAAATTGAATCCCCTTTGGCAAGCTAAAAGTGCCGAAAACTCTATCTTAATCCTTAATTTCTGATTCTAATTCATCATTTGAAGCTTTTGAGTTCGTGTTGACTTTCTGCTTTGACTAATCAATTTGCACGGAGTCTCACGTCGTCTAGGAATCATAAGCATGTTTTGTTAAACATTTCAGACTTTGAGTTTTACTTTTGAGTTGTAATAATACATTTTGCTTCCGCTGTGTTAGAACGGTTTTGAAACTCAATAGCAGTTTACGTTGTTTTCATATCATATAGTGTCGTTTATTGTGACCGTTGACTTGGATCCTGGTTGTCACGCACCTCGCGGTAAAACTCCGCAAGTGGAAATTTTAGGGTGTGACATTTATAAAGATTTAATGGGTTAAACATGATCCTATACGATTAGTGATATGATAGGTTGCTTGTTGCCCAAGTTTGTGATGTTTTGATCTTTAGGGTTTTTGATTTTTGCATGTGTTATGATAGGTTCTAGTCATGCTAGATCATATGAATGTTTTATGATGATTCTTGATTGTTGTTGATCGATTATACACGTACGTGAGTCGTTTAAATAAGAGTTTATACAAGATTAAAATCTAGACAGAATGTTTGGGTCAAATTGTAGGGTCTGTTACGTGACTTAAACATAATGGTTTTGATGATTTCTTTGCATGGTCGTATTATACTTGGTCTTAGCTTTTCATAATGGGTAAAATTGAGTGACTTGGACGTCGTTTGAATAGTTTTTGGAATTTTCTTTGAATAAAGGTCATATCAGATTTTCGGATTAACAAACTGAGTCAACTTTAAACGATCATAACTCGAGTTTTACAAAGAATTAAGTTATGAAATTTTTACAGCAGATTAACACTTGAATAATTTGGCTTTTCCAAGTGTATTCATCCCGTTTGGATGAATACACAATTTTTGGGAAGTTTTCTAATAACCTGACCTGTTGTAGAAACTTTCTGGACATATCTGTGATGTACGATTTTTCATAATTTTTATGTTTGGTGTTTAGACAAAAAAAAAAAAATATGGGTTAACAAACGAACCCCAAAGAATATTTAATAAATTTTGGGAGTTTAATTCGTTGGTTAAGTATTTTAAATAAATTAGTTTTCGTGGCGCATAATTTGTCCTAAAAACGCAGATTGTGTATTATGTGTTAATGTGACTAATTGGAGTCCTATGTGGTATTTTTTGACATGTACTTGGAGGGGCACTTATATGAGACGCATATGAAGTGTAAAACTAATGATAACCAACATATTTACCAACGGGTCTGTAACATCGCGAAATTCGTTCTCGACTAGATACTTGAACCACCTTTATTTTCTAAATAATAATAATAATAATAATAATAATAATAATAATAATAATCATAATAATAATAATACCCACATTTTTCTTTTAATTAAACCTTTAAAATCAAACCCATAGCCCAAACCTCCCTTCTTTTAAAAGGCAGAGCCTAGAAACAACAGCCCAAGAGAAGCGGCCCATCTCCCTTTTTCCTTAGATCTGGCCCATCTAACCTGTTTTAAAATAAAAAAAAAACGACTGGACCGGGAATCGAACCCGCGTCCAGACCCGGCTCAAACATTTAACACCACCCTACAAGCCACTGGTCCATGTTGCCATTTGTGATAAGATTCAGGAACATTATTTATTTCACATATTCAGAAATCTGATCTGTTCCCTCCTGCTGCCCTGCACGCTACTGTACACGACCGAACCTAACCCTTTTACTTTTGTTTGACTCTTAATTGATGCTATACATGGACACAATTGACTCATCCAACGACCAACACTTAAATTCCGCGTCCATTACACGTAATTACCATTAACAACTCCCAAATCTTAATCAATTACGCGTATAATTATTGAATAGGGTCAAACTTACCATATGTACAATCCCCTCGCCTTAGTATAAATTGAATCCCCTTTGGCAAGCTAAAAGTGCCGAAAACTCTATCTTAATCCTCAATTTCTGATTCTAATTCATCATTTGAAGCTTTTGAGTTCGTGTTGACTTTCTGCTTTGACTAATCAATTTGCACGTAATCGTGTTTGTAAGTCAGTTTCTGTTGATGGGTTTTGATATTCGGCATATACACAACATTAACCCTAAGATTAATTGGGTTAATGTTGTGTATTTTGTCCAATTGGAAAATCTAGGGCTCGTGTAATCAAATTGGGGAAGAACACGATTTTACTTATATTATTTATTTTAAATAAACAGAAACCAACACAACCACTGGTCTGGACCAAGTGGTTGTGTCTGGTACCCACCAACTAAGCCACGCGGGTTCGAGTCCCGGCTGTGGCAAATCCTTTTCCTTATTTTTGTTTTAATCAAACAATCAAATTAATTATATATATATATATATTACTTATATTTTATAAATTCGTTTTAAAATACTAAAACTCTTTTATTAATTCTACAAAAATTATTTTAAGTTAACTTAATGAAAAAGTTTAACATACAATTTTTAGTTTTCAAAAATTTATTTATTTAATATATTAAATAAATAAATCAAGTTTATTCTATTATATTTATAAAATTCCATTAAAATATCAAAACAATTTTATAAATTTCCACGAAAATTATTCTGAGTTTTTATAACAATAAAATTTTCTGAACTGATTTTTATTTCAGAAAAATCATTTATTTAATATTTTTAATCAATTTTTGTTAGTTTTAATCATAATTAAATCATAATAAATCCAATTTTTAATATTTTTGCATCAAAATTTTATACAAATTATTTCTGATTATTTGGAACCGAAATATAATTTTTAAACTAATAATTCTTTAATTTTAGTATTTTTAAATATTAAAGTTAAATTCTGACAATTTGTAATAAATAGATTTAATATTCTATTTTAAAGAAAATAATTTTTATAAAAATTATTTTTATACTTTAAACTTATTATTGTAACCATCTTAAATTCAAATTTTGTAAAAAGATTTTTGTCTATTTATTTACTAAATTTCTCTCAATTATCAAACATTTTTATTATTATTAATCAAACGAGCATTTATCCCCAATCTGAGGCCCTAGAACATATACATTTGTAGATAGACTTAGACATATTTATTACCTTATTATAGGGTGATATTTGGCATTGTTGGGCAACACATATTCTATATCACGAGACTTAACATTTTAAGGTGAGTTACATAGCCCCTTTTTCTATTTTATATTTTTGGGGTGAAACATGTTTAAATATTTCATACACTATCATTTACTCATTCTTACATTGTTGAAACTTGTGATTCAATTACACTATCATTTACTCATTCTATCATTTGACTGTAACAAAAAGACACAGTACAATCATTAACATTGATCAAGCCGCCTGTTTAGATTATAGCGCTATAGGTCTGACAAACCCATCCCCCCGCATAAATTCAGGGATGATCGAAAACAGTAACAACATTAGACTAACTTGCGAGTTAGGCCTCAGTCGACACAAGGTTTGGTTGTACAAAGACGCATTGTTACATGTCGGTATCATACTCTATCATCATACAACTGTGAATGTTGTACAAACTATTGTTATCAAGTATTTACAAAAACCTATGTATTCTCACCAACTTTTGTTGACCCAAAATATTTTCAACTTAACATGTTTCAGGTTCTACTTGCTTGAAGATTTGAGTTAATGCTTGAAGATGTGTGCATAGTATTAGTCATTTTGTTGTACGAATTCTTGTAGAAAAATTGTATGTAATTTATTTAAATCATTTAATGAAATTTATTATACACCATGAGCTACTGAACAATCATCACTATGTGACATCCCGATGTTTCCGCCATCGGTTGGGGTGTTACAGATTGGTATCAGAGCCATGGTTATAGGGAATTAGGTTATTAGAAAAATAATGTAGTCTATAACCATAGGATTTAACCAGTACTTGTTTCTTTTACTTGTTATTCTCTATCTCCCTCCTACTTCTTATCCCTACTTTCATCCTTACAAGAAGGTTGCTCTCCATCACTGGATCTACTCTCAGACTAATAGGACAAAATCCTCAGGTTTAACCTGAACCACCTTGAGATCTCGTCAAAGTTCTAGATTTTAATAACGAACACGTGCAATCTGGAAGGGTGAACGCCTGTATTCTGAGTCTTCTGTCTAGGCTGGCATTGCGCATATATCCCAATCAGACGAGGGACCCGGATGCTTACCTGGGAATTCTCGGGATGAGTGTTCACTTATAGGCTAAAGCATGTCTTCATATGTTATTAGAATTTAGAATCTTTGATAAGTCAACGTTTTCATTTATTCGTTTTAATTAATGAATAAATGATTACATTCCTTATATAACCTCATTCATTTCATTGTGTCTCTTACAGATCATGCCTCCACGTCATAGCACTCGCAATAACAGTGGTGGAAACCGAGAGGAAAGTAGCAACAACCACAACACTAACCACAACAACAACAACAACAATGGTGTTGATGCCCAACTAGCTGCAATCATTTCCCAAAAAATGGCGCAACAAATATCAACTCTAGTTCCTAACTTACTGGCCCAAGTCATCCAGATGAACGGAAACGGCAATGGAAATGGAAACGGTAACAAAAACCACAATGGGAACGGGAATGGAAACGGGAATGGTCTCCCAGCATGCACTCTCAAACACTTTAATACCTGTAACCCCCCTAAGTTCAGTGGAGATGAAGGAGCTACGGGTCTTCTACAATGGTTCGAGGGTATTGAGAATGCCTTCATTAACAGTGAGTGTCCTGATAACTTTAAGGTCCGTTATGCTATGAGTGTTCTTCACAAACGAGCACTCACTTGGTGGAATGAGGAAAAGCGTACCCGAGGAGCTGAAGTTGCACTTACTATGACGTGGGATCAAGTCAAGGAAATAATGAAAGATGAATTTTGCCCACGTAACGAGGTCAAGAAATTAGAGGACGAGTTCCACACCCTTGCTCAGGATAGTGGGGAAAACCTTGCTTATAATACTCGCTTCCATGAGCTCAGTCTGTTATTGCCCCATAAGGTCACTCCACTACCTGTAGCCATCGAGAAGTATATCGGTGGTTTGTCCATGCAGATTCAGGACACGGTATGGGGAAGGAACCCTGCTACCCTTGAAGAGGCCAAGCGTTTAGCAGCTACCTTAACTGACAATCACGTAAAGAACGGGACCTTAGTTCGGAAAGGCAATAAAACAAGTATTGTAGCCGCGGTAATTACTGAAAACCAGAAGCGTAAGGCCAGGGATCCTGATGTCAACCTCACCACCCAAGCTTCTAACAAGAAACCCTATATAGGAAACTATCCATTGTGTAACACATGCAACCGACATCATCCCACTGCTTCAGCATGTCGCTTGTGCACCAATTGTGGAAAGTATGGCCACCTGGTCAACACGTGTCGTGAGACCCCAAATCCTAATGCCAACCAACCCACCAACCCTGCTCAGGCTGTTAATCCTAATCGATACAACTATGGTCAATGCTATGAATGTGGAGACCCAAATCACTTCCGTAACCGATGCCCTAAACTAAACAGAGATCAAGACCCTCCAGCTACCTAACAACAAGTCTCATCATTTGACTAATTGTTGCTTTTATTCTATGTATTGACGCTATTTGATCCAAGTAATAAATTCTAGTATTGATATTTTTTTTTCTGAGAGTCGTTTACATGGTGTATGCATGATTGTTTGAATGTGAACTAAAACTATACAACTACAACTCATATACTGTGCTTGTTATACTTGTAACTTGCTTGCATAAACATGTTATCAATTTGCAATCTATGTGTCATCATGCCTTTTCAACAGTCGGGAGAGGCCCTACAACCTGCTCCACGACTGGTGGAGGCTATCAAACCTACTCAACGATTGGTAGAGGTCATTATGCCTTTTTCAACAGTCGGGAGAGGCCCTACAACCTACTCCACGACTGGTGGAGGCTATCGGACCTGCTCAACAATCGGTGGAGTCATAGAAGGACGCAAAACTTTAATGTAAGGTAAATTGGTGATTGCGGTCCGGAACGTAATCATGAATTTACAGGTACATTAAGGTAGTGTGAAATTTTATCAAGGTCATAAACTCTAGTTGCCTGGTAGTTCATCAACCCACACTAAACACGAGACAGATTATTCTATTCATGTCATGCCTTAACACGAAATTTTCAGACCACACCTTCTATCCAATTACTTCCGACCCCGTGCTTTCAATAAACTTCGGGACGAAGTTTCTAAAAGTAGGGGAGACTGTAACATCGCGAAATTCGTTCTCGACTAGATACTTGAACCACCTTTATTTTCTAAATAATAATAATAATAATAATAATAATAATAATAATAATAATAATAATAATAATAATAATAATAATAATCATAATAATAATAATACCCACATTTTTCTTTTATCTAAACCTTTAAAAACAAACCCATAGCCCAAACCACCCTTCTTTTAAAAGGCAGAGCCCAGAAACAACAACCCAAAAGAAGCGGCCCATCTCCCTTTTTCCTTGGATCTGGCCCATCTAACCTGTTTTAAAATTAAAAAAAAACGTCTAGACCGAGAATCGAACCGGCGTCCAGACCCGGCTCAAACATTTAACACCACCCTACAAGCCACTGGTCCATGTTGACATTTGTGATAAGATTCAGGAACATTATTTATTTAACATATTCAAAAATCTGATCTGTTCCCTCCTGCTGCCCTGCACGCTATTATACAC
This sequence comes from Ambrosia trifida, assembly GCA_028751855.1. Classification (NCBI taxonomy): domain Eukaryota; kingdom Viridiplantae; phylum Streptophyta; class Magnoliopsida; order Asterales; family Asteraceae; genus Ambrosia; species Ambrosia trifida. Next base: position 68,420,025 of record CM054127.1, read on the forward strand.
GACCGAACCCAACCATTTTACTTTTGTTTGACTCTTAATTGATGCTATACATGGACACAATTGACTCACCCAACAACCAACACTTAAATTCCGCGTCCATTACACGTAATTACCATTAACAACTCCCAAATCTTAATCAATTACGCGTATAATTATTGAATAGGGTCAAACTTACCATATGTACAATCCCCTCGCCTTAGTATAAATTGAATCCCCTTTGGCAAGCTAAAAGTGCCGAAAACTCTATCTTAATCCTCAATTTCTGATTCTAATTCATCATTTGAAGCTTTTGAGTTCGTGTTGACTTTCTGCTTTGACTAATCAATTTGCACGGAGTCTCACGTCGTCTAGGAATCATAAGCATGTTTTGTTAAACATTTCAGACTTTGAGTTTTACTTTTGAGTTGTAATAATACATTTTGCTTCCGCTGTGTTAGAACGGTTTTGAAACTCAATAGCAGTTTACGTTGTTTTCATATCATATAGTGTCGTTTATTGTGACCGTTGACTTGGATCCTGGTTGTCACGCACCTCGCGGTAAAACTCCGCAAGTGGAAATTTTAGGGTGTGACATTTATAAAGATTTAATGGGTTAAACATGATCCTATACGATTAGTGATATGATAGGTTGCTTGTTGCCCAAGTTTGTGATGTTTTGATCTTTAGGGTTTTTGATTTTTGCATGTGTTATGATAGGTTCTAGTCATGCTAGATCATATGAATGTTTTATGATGATTCTTGATTGTTGTTGATCGATTATACACGTACGTGAGTCGTTTAAATAAGAGTTTATACAAGATTAAAATCTAGACAGAATGTTTGGGTCAAATTGTAGGGTCTGTTACGTGACTTAAACATAATGGTTTTGATGATTTCTTTGCATGGTCGTATTATACTTGGTCTTAGCTTTTCATAATGGGTAAAATTGAGTGACTTGGACGTCGTTTGAATAGTTTTTGGAATTTTCTTTGAATAAAGGTCATATCAGATTTTCGGATTAACAAACTGAGTCAACTTTAAACGATCATAACTCGAGTTTTACAAAGAATTAAGTTATGAAATTTTTATAGCAGATTAACACTGGAATAATTTGGCTTTTCCAAGTGTATTCATCCCGTTTGGATGAATACACAATTTTTGGGAAGTTTTCTAATAACCTGACCTGTTGTAGAAACTTTCTGGACATATCTGTGATGTACGATTTTTCATAATTTTTATGTTTGGTGTTTAGACAAAACAAAAATATGGGTTAACAAACGAACCCCAAAGAATATTCAATAAATTTTGGGAGTTTAATTCGTTGGTTAAGTATTTTAAATAAATTAGTTTTCGTGGCGCATAATTTGTCCTAAAAACGCAGATTGTGTATTATGTGTTAATGTGACTAATTGGAGTCCTATGTGGTATTTTTTTGACATGTACTTGGAGGGGCACTTATATGAGACGCATATGAAGTGTAAAACTAATCATAACCAACATATTTACCAACGGGTCTGTAACATCGCGAAATTCGTTCTCGACTAGATACTTGAACCACCTTTATTTTCTAAATAATAATAATAATAATAATAATAATAATAATAATAATAATAATAATAATAATAATAATAATAATAATAATAATAATAATAATAATCATAATAATAATAATACCCACATTTTTCTTTTAACTAAACCTTTAAAAACAAACCCATAGCCCAAACCTCCCTTCTTTTAAAAGGCAGAGCCTAGAAACAACAGCCCAAGAGAAGCGGCCCATCTCCCTTTTTCCTTGGATCTGGCCCATCTAACCTGTTTTAAAATAAAATAAAAAACGACTGGACCGGGAATCGAACCCGCGTCCAGACCCGGCTCAAACATTTAACACCACCCTACAAGCCACTGGTCCATGTTGCCATTTGTGATAAGATTCAGGAACATTATTTATTTCACATATTCAGAAATCTGATCTGTTCCCTCCTGCTGCCCTGCACGCTACTGTACACGACCGAACCCAACCCTTTTACTTTTGTTTGACTCTTAATTGATGCTATACATGGACACAATTGACTCATCCAACGACCAACACTTAAATTCCGCGTCCATTACACGTAATTACCATTAACAACTCCCAAATCTTAATCAATTACGCGTATAATTATTGAATAGGGTCAAACTTACCATATGTACAATCCCCTCGCCTTAGTATAAATTGAATCCCCTTTGGCAAGCTAAAAGTGCCGAAAACTCTATCTTAATCCTTAATTTCTGATTCTAATTCATCATTTGAAGCTTTTGAGTTCGTGTTGACTTTCTGCTTTGACTAATCAATTTGCACGGAGTCTCACGTCGTCTAGGAATCATAAGCATGTTTTGTTAAACATTTCAGACTTTGAGTTTTACTTTTGAGTTGTAATAATACATTTTGCTTCCGCTGTGTTAGAACGGTTTTGAAACTCAATAGCAGTTTACGTTGTTTTCATATCATATAGTGTCGTTTATTGTGACCGTTGACTTGGATCCTGGTTTGTCACGCACCTCGCGGTAAATCTCCGCAAGTGGAAATTTTAGGGTGTGACATTTATAAAGATTTAATGGGTTAAACATGATCCTATACGATTAGTGATATGATAGGTTGCTTGTTGCCCAAGTTTGTGATGTTTTGATCTTTAGGGTTTTTGATTTTTGCATGTGTTATGATAGGTTCTAGTCATGCTAGATCATATGAATGTTTTATGATGATTCTTGATTGTTGTTGATCGATTATACACGTACGTGAGTCGTTTAAATAAGAGTTTATACAAGATTAAAATCTAGACAGAATGTTTGGGTCAAATTGTAGGGTCTGTTACGTGACTTAAACATAATGGTTTTGATGATTTCTTTGCATGGTCGTATTATACTTGGTCTTAGCTTTTCATAATGGGTAAAATTGAGTGACTTGGACGTCGTTTGAATAGTTTTTGGAATTTTCTTTGAATAAAGGTCATATCAGATTTTCGGATTAACAAACTGAGTCAACTTTAAACGATCATAACTCGAGTTTTACAAAGAATTAAGTTATGAAATTTTTACAGCAGATTAACACTTGAATAATTTGGCTTTTCCAAGTGTATTCATCCCGTTTGGATGAATACACAATTTTTGGGAAGTTTTCTAATAACCTGACCTGTTGTAGAAACTTTCTGGACATATCTGTGATGTACGATTTTTCATAATTTTTATGTTTGGTGTTTAGACAAAAAAAAAAAAAAATATGGGTTAACAAACGAACCCCAAAGAATATTTAATAAATTTTGGGAGTTTAATTCGTTGGTTAAGTATTTTAAATAAATTAGTTTTCGTGGCGCATAATTTGTCCTAAAAACGCAGATTGTGTATTATGTGTTAATGTGACTAATTGGAGTCCTATGTGGTATTTTTTGACATGTACTTGGAGGGGCACTTATATGAGACGCATATGAAGTGTAAAACTAATGATAACCAACATATTTACCAACGGGTCTGTAACATCGCGAAATTCGTTCTCGACTAGATACTTGAACCACCTTTATTTTCTAAATAATAATAATAATAATAATAATAATAATAATAATAATAATAATAATAATAATAATAATAATAATCATAATAATAATAATACCCACATTTTTCTTTTAATTAAACCTTTAAAAACAAACCCATAGCCCAAACCTCCCTTCTTTTAAAAGGCAGAGCCTAGAAACAACAGCCCAAGAGAAGCGGCCCATCTCCCTTTTTCCTTAGATCTGGCCCATCTAACCTGTTTTAAAATAAAAAAAAACGACTGGACCGGGAATCGAACCCACGTCCAGACCCGGCTCAAACATTTAACACCACCCTACAAGCCACTGGTCCATGTTGCCATTTGTGATAAGATTCAGGAACATTATTTATTTCACATATTCAGAAATCTGATCTGTTCCCTCCTGCTGCCCTGCACGCTACTGTACACGACCGAACCCAACCCTTTTACTTTTGTTTGACTCTTAATTGATGCTATACATGGACACAATTGACTCATCCAACGACCAACACTTAAATTCCGCGTCCATTACACGTAATTACCATTAACAACTCCCAAATCTTAATCAATTACGCGTATAATTATTGAATAGGGTCAAACTTACCATATGTACAATCCCCTCGCCTTAGTATAAATTGAATCCCCTTTGGCAAGCTAAAAGTGCCGAAAACTCTATCTTAATCCTCAATTTCTGATTCTAATTCATCATTTGAAGCTTTTGAGTTCGTGTTGACTTTCTGCTTTGACTAATCAATTTGCACGTAATCGTGTTTGTAAGTCAGTTTCTGTTGATGGGTTTTGATATTCGGCATATACACAACATTAACCCTAAGATTAATTGGGTTAATGTTGTGTATTTTGTCCAATTGGAAAATCTAGGGCTCGTGTAATCAAATTGGGGAAGAACACGATTTTACTTATATTATTTATTTTAAATAAACAGAAACCAACACAACCACTGGTCTGGACCAAGTGGTTGTGTCTGGTACCCACCAACTAAGCCACGCGGGTTCGAGTCCCGGCTGTGGCAAATCCTTTTCCTTATTTTTGTTTTAATCAAACAATCAAATTAATTATATATATATATTACTTATATTTTATAAATTCGTTTTAAAATACTAAAACTCTTTTATTAATTCTACAAAAATTATTTTAAGTTAACTTAATGAAAAAGTTTAACATACAATTTTTAGTTTTCAAAAATTTATTTATTTAATATATTAAATAAATAAATCAAGTTTATTCTATTATATTTATAAAATTCCATTAAAATATCAAAACAATTTTATAAATTTCCACAAAAATTATTCTGAGTTTTTATAACAATAAAATTTTCTGAACTGATTTTTATTTCAGAAAAATCATTTATTTAATATTTTTAATCAATTTTTGTTTGTTTTAATCATAATTAAATCATAATAAATCCAATTTTTAATATTTTTGCATCAAAATTTTATACAAATTATTTCTGATTATTTGGAACCGAAATATAATTTTTAAACTAATAATTCTTTAATTTTAGTATTTTTAAATATTAAAGTTAAATTCTGACAATTTGTAATAAATAGATTTAATATTCTATTTTAAAGAAAATAATTTTTATAAAAATTATTTTTATACTTTAAACTTATTATTGTAACCATCTTAAATTCAAATTTTGTAAAAAGATTTTTGTCTATTTATTTACTAAATTTCTCTCAATTATCAAACATTTTTATTATTATTAATCAAACGAGCATTTATCCCCAATCTGAGGCCCTAGAACATATACATTTGTAGATAGACTTAGACATATTTATTACCTTATTATAGGGTGATATTTGGCATTGTTGGGCAACACATATTCTATATCACGAGACTTAACATTTTAAGGTGAGTTACATAGCCCCTTTTTCTATTTTATATTTTTGGGGTGAAACATGTTTAAACATTTCATACACTATCATTTACTCATTCTTACATTGTTGAAACTTGTGATTCAATTACACTATCATTTACTCATTCTATCATTTGACTGTAACAAAAAGACACAGTACAATCATTAACATTGATCAAGCCGCCTGTTTAGATTATAGCGCTATAGGTCTGACAAACCCATCCCCCCGCATAAATTCAGGGATGATCGAAAACAGTAACAACATTAGACTAACTTGCGAGTTAGGCCTCAGTCGACACAAGGTTTGGTTGTACAAAGACGCATTGTTACATGTCGGTATCATACTCTATCATCATACAACTGTGAATGTTGTACAAACTATTGTTATCAAGTATTTACAAAAACCTATGTATTCTCACCAACTTTTGTTGACCCAAAATATTTTCAACTTAACATGTTTCAGGTTCTACTTGCTTGAAGATTTGAGTTAATGCTTGAAGATGTGTGCATAGTATTAGTCATTTTGTTGTACGAATTCTTGTAGAAAAATTGTATGTAATTTATTTAAATCATTTAATGAAATTTATTATACACCATGAGCTACTGAACAATCATCACTACGTGACATCCCGATGTTTCCGCCATCGGTTGGGTTGTTACAGGGTCCGTAGGGTTTACTTATGCATGTAGAATCACTAGGTGTCACTTACACAATTTTGAACATTTAAACATCTTGGACAAACTGGTTATATGGTGTAATGGTATTACACATATACTTACTAAGTGACACATATACTAGGGAGTCAGTAGCACACCCTACTTTGGAGTTTGGATTTAGTTGCTTGCATACTAAGGTGAGTTTCACTACTTTTTCTCAAAAGCATGCGTCTCGGGTTTGAGACAACTTTGGTAAACATTTTCTAGTCCGGTTTGGGACTACTTTTACATCTCGGGTTTTGAGATGCTTTGACTCCTTGTGTGGGTCGGGTTTTCGATTCCTTGTGTGGATCGCGCTTTGATCAGTTTAAAACGTACTGGTCCTTTGTGAACTAAACACTCTATCACTTAAACAGTCCTTACATATTATTGGGTTAATCGCTGGAGGCGAACGGGGTATTAGTTGATAGCGTTATTAGGTTGTGCAGCAACCTCATGTTTGCGATGCTGGGAGCATGGACATGAACTTCTGACCTCATTTGAGAAGTAGTGTTGATAGACACTAGTTACTGAGGCAAATTATTATATTACTGAAGGTGTCCCAATAATACTGTTTAGTTGCAATGAGTGGGTTAGCTACCCCTGACATGATTAAACTGATAACACTTGAACATTTTGGTCTGGAGGACCTACGCTTTTACTTGGTTACGTGGTTTTGGGAACCAACGCATTTACATACTCATCTTCTTTACTTTGTGAACTCACCCACTTTATGTTGATACACGTTCTTATGGTTTTGGGCTCGGTGTTTTGCGCAGACTTTTATTTAACTATTTTGCTATTTCGCTTCCACTATACTTAATTGGTTTGGTTAAAACTTTTAAACTTGGTTTTACAATAACGAACTAAAAAGTTTGGGCATTTAGAGTCATGCATGTGACTTATGGCTATGGGATCCTGGTTTATTGTAACATCCCAACCGATGGCGGAAACATCGGGGTGCCACGTAGTGACGATTGCTCAATAGCTCATGGTGACTAATAAACGTTTCGATAGATTAATTAATTAAATTACAAACATTACATACAAATCAAATAAATTCAAATAACAATAACAGGTTTAATCTAAGGCTTCAGCTCCTATGTGATCCACAAGCAAATGCTAAAACTTTCACGCAACTGAATACCTGAAACATGTTAAGGTTGGAAAATGGAGGGGGTCAACTATAAATAGTTGGTGAAAATACATATATTTTTAAATAAAATAGTGATTAAAAAGTTCATGTAGCAATTACCGTGACAAAGAATTAAACAAAGATAGTGAGTGTGAACATGATCTACTGGTAGCTCAAGTCATTGTTTTGTACAATCAACCCTTGTGTCGACTGAAATCTAACTCGCAAGTTAGTAAATGTTGTTACTGTTTCGATCATCCCTGAATTTATGCGGGGGATGGGCTTGTCAGACCTATAGCGCTATAATCTACACAGGCGGCTTGATCAAAGTTAATGAATGTACTGAGGCGGACTATATATACCACAACCAGTTCACAAGTGTATAATGTACATAGTATAATGCGAAAATGTAATTGCACAAGTTTCAAACATGTTTCACCCCAAAAACATTAAAAACAGTAAAAAAAGTGGGGATATGTAAACTCACCTTAGCAAGCAAGCAAGCAAAATCCCAAGTATGCAATAGCGGGTAAATATTATTCCCAAAGGTATCAACCTAGATTTAGCATTGTAAAGTCTAAGTGTCACAAGTCTAATAAGTCTAAAATTCTTAGGTCGATCGATTAGGGTTCTCTAGTTTTGGGGAAAGACGCTTAAATGTTAATGCTTTAGTAAAAAAAATATAATAATATTTAAAACATTAAGAATTTCACATAGTCTAAAAGATATAACTTTTGAAAATATGGAAAAAATATTTTTTTATGAACTATTTTCTATTTATTTAAAATAAAACAATTTATTTTTACAAAGGATCTGCATAGGATAAAATATAAAAGTATATATTTTTTTTCTCGAAAAGTTTATATCTTTGATCCATTATATTAGAAATATTTTTAGAAAAAAATTTCGCTTTTGAATCATTAAAAACGGAGTTTTTATGAGTTATTTATGGATTAAACAATATTTATATTCTTATAATATATAACAATAATAAATAAATAAAAATCACTTTAAAAAAAACATTTTATTAAATTGGTTAACAGGTATCGAACTCGGGACCATAGAGTTGAAAAGCCACAAACCACCATCTGGTCTACACAATCAGTTGGAGGTTTAATCAGTTACAGGATTTATAAACAATCTACACAGATTCACAGATTCAGTTTTTTTCTAAAAAAATAAAAGAAAACCACTAACCCGGGTCATCACAAGGATCGAACCTGAGTCATAGGCTTGTTAAACAAACAGACAAACCAACTGGTCTAAGCGACCAGTTTGGTTATTTATCTGATCAAAACGTTTATATACAAATTCGCTGAAAGTCATCTTCCCCAAATTAAACTTATAAAACCCTAACTCAAAACCCAATTAATTACTAGTTATACAGTCTACGATCTAATGATTTATCATAGGGGTTTTGATGAATATTATAAATCGACCAAGAACACCAAGTGAATCGAAAGGAATCTAACCTGAATGTTCGGTTTGACATCGTGACATAGAAGAACAAACTCGTTCGAATCCAGACACAATAGGCGACGAAAACATCAATTGAATGAGGGATATGATAAACGATTAAGGTCTGATTAGAATATCTATTTAATTTAAACAGTAGGGATCGAATTCAAAGGATTTATATAAATATACGAGGCGGCTAAGACGATTAATGGATAATCACCAAATTGACCGACTTGGAATCGTTTAAACTGTGTAATTAGCAACAGATAGGATTGGTTTATGGTGTAGATTGAGATTATACGATGAATTTTGCCAAATCTTCTCTAATTTACTAGCTTTTGATTTGTTTTTAATGAGTTTTATTAAAAAAATTGATTTTTTTATAAAATAAACTCATAAGTATGACGTGTATTCAAAAGATATATCATACATACTAAAATTTTTTTATATGAACTTATATTATACAATGATTCGTATGGATGTTAATAAAAAAAGTATTTACTGTATAAATATAAGTTATATATTTTGTTTATTTACTTAAAAACATGGATAAGTTGTAAAAATACAATTAATAATAATTTTTTTAAACACCACGATGAATGGAAAATATAAAAATACAAGGATAAAAGTAAATAGGAATCAAGTGGACAATAATTGATAAAATGCGCGATGTTACAGTCTCCCATACTTTTGGGAATTTCGTCCTGAAATTAGTGTAAAAAAATACTTCAAAAGCAGGGCTGATAATTTTCAAAGAATCAGAATAATAGGATAAATGCCTGTGTTGGAATAGATGATGGGAATTTGATTGTAGGGTATAAGAATTTAAGTTTCAAGAGGAAACATTCAAAGAGTTTTAGATGGAACCATTATGTTGATCTAATCTAGATAATAGAAAGACATACCACGCAAACAAGGGTCAGTCCTGAGTTCGATTCCCAGTCTAATTTTTGACGCACCATTAGTGTTTATATATAGGGTGTACCGCAGCTAACCCACCACGCCTTTGGTGTTTCGAAAGCATACCGAACATCTCACCAGTTAACCTAAATAGAATTTCACACTACCTTAACGTACCTGTAAGTTCATGATTACGTTCCGGACCACAATCACCAGTTTACCTTACATTAGGGTATTATGTCCTTCTATGATCCTAATCTACAACAATATATCAATGCAAACATAAGTTTCAAAAGAATGATGTGTCTATGTGATTGTGAAGGCAAACACATTGGGTCACAATAGTTTGTTATCACAGTGATGAGACTAATGTGGCTGTGAAAACCAACACATTGGGTTACAACGTGTCACTTAACACAGAAATGAGTCTATGTAATAATGAAAACAAACAAGTTTGGTTACAATGACTTACACGCATATGAAAAGTTTAAGCATGAGTGGATAAATGTAGCAAATGTAACATTTTTTTTTGTAGTTCAACACGTATGATAATACACACATAAAAGCAAGTTTGTAAATGCGACTCATATTAAGTACCGAATGTGACTTGTAATTGAGTTGCCCTAGAAAAGGTTAATGAGCCTAGGTGTGGTTTCACTAGTTGATGATTATAGCAGACAGTTGATATTAGCTACCTATGTTTTCAAGTATCACGAATAATCAAATGTGCAAATAAAATAGGTAATCAAATTCTCATGTATCAAGATGAATCAAGTTTCACGCAACAAACAAGCATTGTAGGATTAAGAATCAGGGATCAAGCTTTCAATAGTTTGGTTATCATAGAAATCAAATCCATGTTTGAAAAGGCGAAGAATATGTGCCTAATCATTGAGAGAATGATGAAAACCCTTACTATAGTCAAGGTTGTAAAGTATAGTGAATGTAAAAATAATTGGTGAATGGTTTAGTTTATAGGTCAAGAAAAGGAATAAAGTAGTCATGTTTGTGATAAAAGTAGGGATGTGGGTACCGAACGGTGTGATCCGAAGAGGGTTTCATTCTTTGTTTAAAGTTGATTTTTCTATGCAACTTTTGTTTTCGAAATCTAATTGAGCATATGGTATGGGGACCCTAATCATTTGTTTGGAAAACATTTTGGTTAATATCTTTTTGCAAATAAGTCAATTTAAAACATCAAAGTCATTTGAAAAATAAGGGGGGTAGGTTTGTAAAATTGGATGAGATCTTTGTTAAAATAATGGTGGTTTGCAGAACTGGTGAATATTTCGATGAGAACAGTAATTGCTGATCTTGGAATCAGGGTATATACTAAACAAAGATTAGGGTAGGAACACTAGTAGTTAAGTCAATATATTTTTAAAACAACAGGGTTAAAACATTTGCATTTTAAATCAATAAGTTTTCAAATAAGAGGACACAAGAAGTAATAAGGTTATAATATATAGGTAAATGTATATGTTTATGTAACTGGGAGATTAACAAGGTTTGGAAAAAGGCTAGAAATAGTAAAACACATGTGGCATAAGGGATCCTTGCAAAAATAAACAGGTTTGTGATAGTCATAAGCAGGGGAATAGATTTTGTAACTCAGGAATTAACACAAAGGCCATGAAGTTTAAACTAATGAAATTATCAAGTAAGGGATTGAATTTTGTACTCAGGATTTAATATTGGGTGTAAGGTTGAAAGGAAGGTTTCTAAAATAATATGAAACTCAGTGTATTGATTCTATTTCCGTGAAGAGAGTTAATAACCAAAGGATGTAGGCACCAAGCCTAGGAATAAAGTCTTCAGCAGATTCCTCTTCGAGATGATGCATTGTAGTTCCACCGTGGATGATGTTAGAGATTTTTAGCATGAGGAAAGAGAGTAAAAAGAAGGAGAAAGAAGCAAGATAAGAACATACAAGATGGATTGGAGAAACACAAACAAATAACAAGCAAGAAATAGGTCACTCATGTGGGACTCTTAAGGTTATAGTCTAGGTTATGTGTTTAATAACCTAATTCCCTATAACCATGGCTCTGATACCAAACTGTAACACCCCAATCGATGGCGGAAACATCGGGGTGCCACATAGTGACGATTTCTCAATAGCTCATGGTGACTAATAAACGTTTCAATAGATTAATTAATTAAATTACAAAAATTACATACAAATCAAATAAATTCAAATAACAATAACAAGTTTAATCTAAGGCTTCAGCTCCTATGTGTTCCACAAGCAAATGCTAAAACTTTCACGCAACTGAGTACCTGAAACATGTTAAGGTTGGAAAATGGAGGGGGTCAACTATAAATAGTGGTGAGAATACATATATTTTTAAATAAAATAGTGATTAAAAAGTTCATGTAGCAATTACTGTGACAAAGAATTAAACAAAGATAGTGTGTGTGAACATGATCTACTGGTAGCTCAAGTCATTGTTTTGTACAATCAACCCTTGTGTCAACTGAGACCTAACTCGCAAGTTAGTAAATGTTGTTACTGTTTCGATCATCCCTGAATTTATGCGGGGGATGGGCTTGTCAGACCTATAGCGCTATAATCTACACAGACGGCTTGATCAAAGTTAATGAATGTACTGAGGCAGACTATATATACCACAACCAGTTCACAAGTGTATAATGTACATAGTATAATCCGAAAATGTAATTGCACAAGTTTAAAACATGTTTCACCCCAAAAACATTAAAAACAGTAAAAAGAGTGGGGATATGTAAACTCACCTTAGCAAGCAAGCAAGCAAAATCCCAAGTATGCAATAGCGGGTAAATATTATTCCCAAAGGTATCAACCTAGATTTAGCATTGTAAAGTCTAAGTGTCACAAGTCTAATAAGTCTAAAATTCTTAGGTCGATCGATTAGGGTTCTCTAGTTTTGGGGAAAGACGCTTAAATGTTAATGCTTTAGTAAAAAAAATATAATAATATTTAAAACATTAAGAATTTCACATAGTCTAAAAGATATAACTTTTGAAAGTATAAAATTTTTTTTTTTTTATGAACTATTTCCTATTTATTTAAAATAAAACAATTTATTTTTACAAAGAATTTGCATAAAATAATAGGATAAAATATAAAAGTATATATTTTTTTTCTCGAAAAGTTTATATCTTTGATCCATTATATTAGAAATAATTTTAGAAAAAAATTTCGCTTTTGAATCATCAAAAACGGAGTTTTTATGAGTTATTTATGGATTAAACAATATTTATATTCTTATAATATATAACAATAATAAATAAATAAAAATCACTATAAAAAAAACATTTTATTAAATTGGTTAACAGGTATCGAACTCGGGACCATAGAGTTGAAAAGCCACAAACCACCATCTGGTCTACACAATCAGTTGGAGGTTTAATCAGTTACAGGATTTATAAACAATCTACACAGATTCACAGATTCAGTTTTTTTCTAAAAAATTAAAAGAAAACCACTAACCCGGGTCATCACAAGGATCGAACCTGAGTCATAGGCTTGTTAAACAAACAGACAAACCAACTGGTCTAAGCGACCAGTTTGGTTATTTATCTGATCAAAACGTTTATAAACAAATTCGCTGAAAGTCATCTTCCCCAAATTAAACTTATAAAACCCTAACTCAAAACCCAATTAATTACTAGTTATACAGTCTACGATCTAATGATTTATCATAGGGGTTTTGATGAATATTATAAATCGACCAAGAACACCAAGTGAATCGAAAGGAATCTAACCTGAATGTTCGGTTTGACATCGTGACATAGAAGAACAAACTCGTTCGAATCCAGACACAATAGGCGACGAAAACATCAATTGAATGAGGGTTATGATAAACAATTAAGGTCTGATTAGAATACCTATTTAATTTAAACAGTAGGGATCGAATTCAAAGGATTTATATAAATATACGAGGCGGCTAAGACGATTAATGGATAATCACCAAATTGACCGACTTGGATCGTTTAAACTGTGTAATTAGCAACAGATAGGATTGGTTTATGGTGTAGATCGAGATTATACGATGAATTTTGCCAATTCTTCTCTAATTTACTAGCTTTTGATTTGTTTTTAATGGGTTTTATTAAAAAAAAAACTCATAAGTATGACTTGTATTCAAAAGATATATCTTATATACTAATTTTTTTTTATATGAACTTATATTATACAATGATTCATATGGTTGTTAATAAAAAAAAAGTATTTACTGTATAAATATAAGTTATATATTTTGTTTATTTACTTAAAAACATGGATAAGTTGTAAAAATATAATTAATAATAATTTTTTTAAACACCACGATGAATGGAAAATATAAAAATACAAGGATAAAAGTAAATAGGAATCGAGTGGAAAATAATTGATAAAATACGCGATGTTACAGTTGTCATGCGCCTCGCGGTATAAACCCCACAGTGGAAATTTGAGGGTGTGACAACAACAGTGTGCAAACCTATGAATAACGATGGAAATGGTGGTGGATTTGTTATAGCCAAGGTTGTTGCTGCTTCACTCGGGTTCTTGACTAATTTTGACCAAGAACCGAAGCCTATTATAGGAAGAAGAAGGTTGTTGGGGAAGAAGAAGGGTGGGGGTTAGGGAAGAAGAAGGGTGGGTGGGGTCCACTTAAACTTCATTTAGTTATATATATATATATATATATATATATATATATATATATATATAGGTTTAGGTTTGTGTACAAAAGATATTTTTCGTACAAAATGTGAGAAGTCTATGTAGCCATTGTGTTTTAAATTTTGGCTATGATGTTTTCGATTCCTTTTGCATTGTATTATATAAAAAAACACCAAACGTAACAATTTAAAACACAATCAAATTTATTCTTAACATGAAATTTAAAACACACTGATTACTTTCTTTGTATGGTATTTTAGATTGCATGTCTAGAAAACATTAATTAGTGTTTCAAATTGTTAAGTTTTGTGTTTTTCTATATAATACTATGCCAAAAGAATATAAAATATCATGCCTAAAATTTAAAACACAATGTTTATATAGACTTCTCACACTTTGTACGAAAAATGTCATTTGTACAGGAACTCCACCCTATATATATATATATATATATATTATTTTGTTTTCTAGAAGGGTAAAATAGACATTACACATCCATTTAACTGAGAAATTTAACGACCGTTAGGGGTAGGGACCACCGTAGTTAGGGCTGCAAACGAACCGAATGAACACGAACAAGGCTTTGTTCGTGTTCGTTTGTTAAGGAAATCATGTGTTCACGAACAGTTCATGAACACTTGCCGAACAAGATTTTTTGTCCGTGTTCGTTCGTTAAGAAAACACTTGTGTTCGTGTTCATTTGTGTTCGTTTGTTAATTTTGTTCATGAACGCACACGAACACAAACGAACATTAACACACACAATGTATACATGAACACAAACGAACACAATGAAATGTTCATGAACAAAAACAAACACAAACGAACATATATTAACTTTGGAATAAAGTATAATTCTTAAGACATCAACTATATCCAACCAAAATATAACTAAATTATTCAAACATATTTACCTCACATATATTATTTATTTGGGTAAATAAAAGAAAATAAAAAATTATAAAAACTATAAACCCTATTAAACTATCGAACATAAACGAACACGTTACCGAACGTTCACGAACATAAATGAACGAACGCGACTTATGTTCATGTTCGTTCGTTTAACTAAACGAACAAAATTTTTTGTTCGTGTTCGTTCATTTATTAAACGAACGAACACAAACGAACTTCCCGCCGAACGGTTCATGAACTGTTCGCTGAAAGTTCAGTTCGTTTGCAGCCCTAACCGTAGTTATAAAATTCATACATTTAGATCACTTTAGTAACAAGTTGTAAACCATTAGGATCAATTGTGTTATTATTAAACCGTAAGGATCAAGAGTGCAAAATCTGAAAAACAATTCACTCAAACTTTTATCTCTCTAACTTAATGCCCTTACATTTATCAACTTAATTAATGCCCTTTACACTTATCATGATGAATTTATTATTATTTTTTTCAATGTTAAACTATAAGTTACTTCATGACTCTCGTGTAACACACGGTTTAACAAATGATATACCATTCTCGTGTTTTTACATAGGATTTCACCTACTCTATACATATAATAAACAAAACTCAATAGGTACACATGACATTCCTTCATTCGGGTAGCATTTGGTATGGTGGAATGAAAGGGGGAATGGAATGGACCATTACAAGGTAATGAAAAATAGTGTGTTTAGTTGGTTAAAGAAGTGGAATCACCCATTCCACAAGGCATTCCATTCTCTCAAAACCATTCCATTCACCCCCATGTTTTTTTTCATTCCCTCCCTAATTCACCCTTTACTAACAACACCATAACCCACCACCACCACCACCCACCACTCACCACCATCGTCACCACCCACCACCGTTATCGCCACCACCCACCACTACTGTCGCCACCACCTATCACCGTCGCCCACCACCGCTGCCGCCACCAACCCCTACCGCCATCAGCTTTCACCCACCTACCCACCATCGTCACCTACCCACCGCCGCCATCCAACGCCACCCACCGCCGCCCACCACCACCCACCGCCGCCTCCACCACCCGCCACCGTCACTCACCATAATTTCCTTTACCCACCACTAGCGCTGCTACCCACCACCGCCACTACTCACCATCGTCACCCACCCACCATCACCGCCATCCACCTCCACCCATCGCCACCGTTGGCGCCACCCACCACCATGCTACCGTCACACACCACCACCTACCATCACCACCGCCACTACTCACCATCGTCGCCCACCCACCATCACGGCCACCCACCTCCACCTTCAACCGTCGCCACCGGCGCTGCCACATATCACCACCACTATCACCGCCACTGACCACCACCCACCACCGCCACTAACCACCGATTTTATTCCTTCGTCTTTTCATGCATATCCAACAACACAAAATAATGTTTTGTTTCATTCCCACATGGCAACCAAACAAGACATGGAATGGTAATGATCCATTCCGTTACCTTGTCCATTCCATTACCTCATCCATTCCATTCCCTCTTCCATTCCATTACCCCATACCAAACAGACCCTCAAAGTTCCATTTTAATCACCTTCATATTGTGTCACATGGCAAAACCATGTAATTTTTAAGAGTTTTATTTTTTTTAAAAAACAAAAATCAATCATTAAATGAGGAATGGTATTTTTAGTAATCATTAAATTTGTTGATTTTATATTTATTTATATATTTATTACGGATAAACTGTTTATTTCCGGCATATTATTTATTGTGTTCATAAATTAAGAATTAATTAATTTTCATTATTTTTTTTAAATCTAACGAAAATAATATTATATTATAATTAATAATTAAAATAATGCAATTTATTTGGTATGGACAATCAGTAACTTTATGTATTTATTCGGTATGGACAATTTCATTCATAAAGTTGTATTATTATTATTAATAATTAAAATAATGCATTTTTTATATTATTAATTTTTATTTATTACGGCATAAACTTTTTTTGTAATTATAATATAAATTAGGAAGGCATTATAATATAAATTATGAAGTCATTTACTTTCAATATTAATTCAGAAAAAAAAAATATATTATGTTAACAATTTAGGTCACATATTATTTTTCCCTTGGAATATAAATTAGATATATTAATAATGCTAATTTTTGTATTTTTTTTCTTTGGTTTTTTAAGTTTTCAAAAAAAAAAATATTATATTATTATTACAAAAATTACAAAAATATAACTTCTATCTTTTTTAATCAATAAATAAGAATAAGAAAAGAAAGTGACATAAATTAGGAATCATTAAATATGTATTTTTTAAAACATCCCTTCCCTTATACTCTTCCTTTTCAAAACTTTTCTTCTATCATAAGAGACAAATCTCATTTCGAATTGCTCTGTTTTTATCCAGATTTGTTCGGTTTGTGTTTTCAGATTTTGAGTAAAAATTGTTCCGAATATCCTCTATGCCCGCAGCAAAAATCATTGGATGAAAAATCTTTGCAAAAATCATTTGAGTAAAAATTGTTTCAAACATCCTTCTCCACTAATCCACTTCCTAACCATTATCTTCCTCCAAAATTTTCGATTCACGCATCAGAGGTAACTTTCTTCTCCGTATTCTCTTTATTGTATCAATACTTTTAATATCTAAGTCATTGAATAAATATCACTCAACCTCTACTCCTTTGTTTCTCTTGATTGTATTATTACTTCTCTATCTCAGGTAATCTTCTTCATATTTATGCTTCAATATCTAAGTTCTGCAATGTTTTGGTCCGATTTTTGTATTTTTTTTTGTTTCAGTATTTCATGTATGTGTTATTTAGATTCAAATAAAAACAGGGTTGTTATTTCATTGGTTTTTTTTTGTTTCTTCTTCTAACCCATTGTCTGCATCTTCTCTGGATTATATCTATTATGTATGCCACTCGGTTCCCATCGTTCAGATATAAGGTAATATTTTGTGGATTTTTTATCTGTTTAAAATTACTCATGTAGGTTTTCTTTGATTTTGATATTCTTATTGTTTGATTCTCTTTTCAAATTATTTTTCATCTATTACGGTGAAATCCAAAACCCTAGCACTCATTATTTCTCTGTTTCGATTTTCGGTGCATCAAAGGTTGAAGACGGTCTACAGGTTAGCCTTCTATTCCTCATGTTTCTTCTTCCGAACAATAATACTCATTATCATCGTCGTTCTGATTATGTTATTTTTCTTTTCGAAATCTACAGCTTATTTCGTTTGTTTTTTTTTATCACACAAACGTGTCGATATCTGTTCTATTTTTATGTGCTTATCTATAATAAAAAATTGATTGGATTTATAATTTTCATTATCAACCCTGTTGAATTAGATATTTCCTAATATGGTAACATTTAGAATTAATTATACAGCTAAGTCAAATTTTTGAATGATTTGAATATTTAAATAAAATCAAATATGTTACTTTAAGTTAATAATGGAAATTATTACACCTACTTATTATCTTTAAATTAAAGATGTCACACCCTCAAATTTCCACTGCGGGGTTTATACCGCGAGGCGCATGACAAACCAGGATCCCATAGCCATAAGTCACATGAACGACTCTAAATGCCCAACCATTTAGTTCGTTATAAAAACCAAGTTTTTAAGTTTAATCAAACCAATGAAAAATATAGCGGAAGCGAATTAAGTAGTAAATATAGTTTGCGCAAAACAACGCGCCCAAAACCAAATAAATAGTTAAAGTGCATAATAGTATAATGTTTACGACCCCATGACATGATGCATGACCTAACAGTGCTCCGTTCCTAGTAACCTGCAAAAGCATGCTATCGTGTGTCAACATAAAGCTGGTGAGTTCACAAAGTAAAGTAATTTAATATGCAAAGCGCTGGTTTTCAAAACCACGTAAGTAAGTAAGTTATGTTGGTGCCCCGCACCGTGTAACCACTAGTTCATCGCATGTCAAGGGTAGCTAACCCATTCATGATAACTAACCGAATATACCGAACTGCTATGTACGTGTAGCCACATAAGTGTGCCGCATGCCTGACATCATTGTCTATCCACAATGATAATGTTTCGTTAAGTTATAGTTCACGCCCGCGCTCCCCGAGCCGGTGTGAGGTTTGTAAGACCTAATAGCGCTATCAACTAATAACCCGCTTGCCAACCCTGGCAACTCATTCGGTACGTGAGGACTTACAGATGATAGAAATGGTTTAGTTTATCAAGGACACAATTGCGAACTAGCAAAGTAACCGACCCTCATAAGGATCCATTGCATCCCAACCCGGGATGTGTAAGTAGTCCCAAACCGGACTAGAAAATGTTAAGTAAAGTGTCTCATACCTGAGACGCATGCTTTTGAGAAAAAGAGTAGTGAAACTCACCTTAGGTCGCAAGTGAAAATCCAAATTCCACGAATAGTAACGTGCTATCGACTCCCTATTACAAATGTCACTAGGTGAGTATACGTGCGTAACCAACACACCATGTAACTCGTTTATCCAAGACTTTTAAAAGTTCAAAACCGTGTAGTGACACCTAATGACTCTACATGCTCAAGTATGTCCTACGTATCCCGTTGGTGATTATAGTGATTATTATCAGTTTAATACATCAAATACATCTCATACAAGTTTTCACACAAGTACATGTCAATTACATACCACATAGAACTCTAAATAGTCACCTAAAGACCCCGTACACAATCTGCGTTTTTAGGACAGATTGTGCGCTGTGAAAAACAATTTATTTAAAATACTTAACGAATGAATTAGAGTCCCAAATTTTTACTGAATTTTATTTGGGATTCAATTGACAATACCTATTTTTTTTTGTCTTAATTCCAAACACAAAAATTATGAAAATTCGTACAACACAGCTATGTCCAGAAAATTTCCTCAACAGGTCAGTTTAGTAGAAAAATTCTCAAAAATTGTGTATTCATCCAAACGAGATGAATCCACTTAGAAAAGCTCTATTTTTCCAGTATTGACCTACTGTAAAAATTTCATAACCTAACTCCTTGTAAATCTCAAGTTATGACCATTTAAAGTTAACCCAATTTACAAATCCGAAAATCTGATATGACCCCTAATCAATTAAAATTCCAAAAACGATTCAAACGATGTCCAAATCCGATGGTTTTGCCCATTATGAGAAGTTAAGACCTTGTACATTACAATCATGCAAAGAAATCATCAAAACAATCAATTTACCAACCCATTACAGCCCCTACAAAACGTTCAACCGAATCTGCCAGAATCTTAAACTTGCATCCCAAGTAATCTACAAACCCTAATTTTTCATGAACATCCCTAATACATGTATAACACCTATAGTACTGATTAAACACCATATTAATCATAGCAAAACACATATGTTATCATGTGAAAACCCTAAGCATGGTTACTAATAACAATCATCATCAAATCATCATCAAATCATCAAGAACGTTCAAGAATCCCTATACATACATGCATGTGATTCTATATTCATTATTTTTAGGGTTTTTAAAGTTTTTTAATCATTATAATTCATCAAAAATCATAAGAATGTATACCTTGCGAAGGATTAAACTCCCTAGGGCCTTGAAATCAAACCCGAACTAGCTTGATTAGGTGAAGGATTACTTGATTGCTTGAAAAACCAAGAGGGGATGGGGGTGGGGGTTCGCACGGCGCAAAGAAGGGACAAGGAGGTAGGGTTTTATCTTTTCCTTGCCTCCTAATTATAAGGGGGCTTTTCTTGTTCCCCAAGCAATTTGTATTAGGGCCCTTCTAGTCCATTAACTTGACCCGTTAACCATATTCTAGCCCAATACCGGACCCAATATTATTAACCATTCTAAATTGTATAAAAACCATTGTTTTTATTATTACATAGCATATTACTCATGTTGTGCACGTAATTTGCATAATCTACGCATTACCTTTCAGTTAGGCGATCATTCACAAAAACATGTAATTCACATAAGCACGTACTTCATGTTCACCATAATTCAATTGTATATATTATTGCTATGTATGTCACATAATTCACCAACGTTTGGGATACAGGACTCATGTGTGTGTTTAACAAGGATTTTCCTACTTATAACATATGTTAACATCATCTAACATATGTTAAACCTACTTAACTAACCCTAGTTAAGTATCTAGCCATGTATGAACATGTAAGTTAACTAGAGTTCAGTAAGAGTATTTAACCTGAAAATGCGGGGTGTCACAAAAGATTTCCAACTTTATAAATATTTAAATATTAAATGTTCTATTTAAGTATATAATTTTATATTTCGATATCTATTATTTTATTTTTTTATTTATTTTTAACATTATAAAAATTCTAAATTATGGATTTTGGATAATACTGGTAACAATAAGACTTAATTATAACATTTAATTCAAATTTTGAATTATCTAACTAATTTTAAAATTTTCAAAATTTGAATTTAAATTAATAATTGTAACAATTAATCCTACTATGACCATTAAAATGGAGATATTATAATTAGAGATATCCTAATATATTTAAAATTTAACAAATAATAGGCTTGATTATAAACTTCTCAAATTAGTTACAAGTTAAAATTCAAATTTTTCTTACTGGAATTTGAATTGATAGATTGCAGTTAAAATTCATAACTATTCAAATATTAAATATTCTATTTAAGTATATAATTTCATATTTCAATATCTATAATATAAATTTTAAAATTCTGTTAACATTATAAAAATTCTAAATTTTTAATTCTAGATAATAATGGTAACAATTAGACTTAATTATATCATTTAATTCGAATTTTGAATAATTTGAATATTTTAAAAAATTTCAAACTTTTGAAGTTAAGTTAATAATTGTAACAAACAGTAAACTATTACCTTTAAAATAGAGATATACTAATGAGATATTTCCTAATATATTTAAAATTTAACAAATAATAGTTTTAATTATAAATTTCTCAAATTATTTTGTTAAAATTATTAAAATTCTAAATTTTGAATTCTAGATAATAATGGTAACAATTAGACTTAATTATAGCATTTAATTCGAATTTTGAATGATTTGATATTTTAAAAATATTCAAACTCTTGAAGTTAAGTTAATAATTGTAACAAACAATCCTACCTTTAAAATAGAGATATATTAATTAGATATTTCCTAATATATTTAAAATTTTACAATTCAAATTACTTACAAGTTAAAATTCAAATCTATCACTATTAATAAAAAAATTGAACTTAGATGATGTGACATTCAATGGTATGTGCCACGTGGCATAATGAGGTGAAAGTGTTTAAATTTTTTTATTTTGTTTTTATTATTAAAATCTAATAATAAAATTAATTAAAACCCTATACAAGATATACATATCTTAGAATTTAAAATAAAAGATTTACGAGATATTTTAAGAAAAAAAATTTAAAAACAAAATTAGATTTTTCTTTTTCATGTTTCCTTCCATAATTTTTAAACGTTAATATCTTTTATATACGGGATTTTTTAAAGAAAAAATTACACCAAATTAACGATCGTTTTATTATCTTTCCAACGAATACCATAGTGATATATAAAAATGGAGAAAAAAACGACCAAATTAACGAGCGTTTTATTATTTTTTTTCAACGAGTCCATAGTGCTATATAAAAAACGGAGAAATTATTAAGCGTATTCACTTGCATATTTGGTAATAGCTGCAAGAAATCAAAAGACTAAATTACCACTTCTATCAATCCAAATAAACTTTCTAAGAAAATAGGGATTACAATACAAACAAACGTTTAGTCATTATCTGTAAGCAGTTAGCAGCACAATCCAAAGTATCCAAAAAACTGCAAACAATATAAACTAGACTACAACCTAAGTGCAACCATTAACGCTTAAACCATCCAATATGTTTAGAATTAAGTCATTACTCATTATTCATTACGTAATTTACCCGGTCACTTGACCCTGTTGTGGCTAAGGGTGAGCACAAGAGCGACCAAAGCTCATTTTCTCCCGTTAATGCACACGACCACCATCACATGTGCTCGCGCCGCAACTGTTCAAGTGGGGCTGTTGTGGCTGGGTGAGCACCAGGCTCGCTCGCGCTTGCTCGCTCACGACCGACAACGGATAGTCTTAAGTTTGGTTCCAAATACAACTGTTTTTGAATAATTTTGTTCCAAGTGATCAAGAGACCAATATAATTAAGATGGTAGCATCTTAGGTGGTTAGGGGATACTATAACAATCGAAATGGTTTATATTTTTTTGTTCTTATTGTAGATAATTGGTGTTATAGTTTTGATGACAATTCGTGATTTGAGTTTTCTTCTTTTATCATTTTTTTATTAAGTCATGTTAAAATTTTCAACCCCGGGACCTTCCCGGGGTAATCAGCTAGTTTTGAATACAAGAAATTGAATTGATAAATTTCAGTTAAACTTTATAAATATTCAAATATTAAATGTTTTATTTAAGTATATAATTTCATATTTTAATATCTATAATGGTAACAATTAGACTTAATTATAACATTTAATTTGAATTTTGAATTATCTGACTCAAACGGTGTCTTACTGTTAACATTTTATCATAAATCTTTTTCACTACTATTTATTTTTTACTACATAATACTCCTCAAATACCATCTGATAACAAGATTCCAGTGAAGTTCTAAAGGCGTAAATTCCCAATATCAGTATGTTTCGCAATGACCATCAATAAAAGCTAAGGACAGTCTCTATCGAAGGTTGGATTGTATTTAAGAGACCCCGTATTCTCACATGGCCAACTTTATGTCGCATTGTCAAGAGTTAAAAGCAGGGCAGGGGTGAAATTACTTATACTAGATAGTGATGAGAATGTCAAAACTAAAACAAAAAATGTGGTGTATAAGGAAATATTTAGTGATATTTGAATAACATGTGTATTTCTTACTTTTAAATTTTAATAAAATATTTCTACTATATTTTTTTTATAGGTTTTACTTTTCCAAATTTAATTGTTGAACCGCGTGTACACGCAGACAATCATCTGGTAACAACTAATAAATAAAACTTTTTCTTGTCACGTGTCGTTTGATTCTTTCTTCTTCAACTTTTGGCTTATCTCCTTATGACACATGGCACCATCTCCTTTAATTTTTATTTTTCTCCATAATTTCTCAAGATTTATTTTTTTTTAAAAAATCCTTCCTCTATTCCTCCTCTATTCATTATACCCCCCCTTTTAATCACAGTTATTATTTTTATATCACATTAATAACTTTCTTCCCTCTTAATATTAGTCAATCTTCCACAAATCAATCTTCCACAAGTAGCTAGGCATCCTCTTTCATTCGCAAACCTTAATCCTTGGGTCCAATTGTTCGCGTGGTTACACCTGAACGACCTTCTTCGTATACTAAAACCGAAGAGTTTATTTCAGTAGGTATGTTCTATTTATATTCGATTGGTTCGATTTTCATTCGTATGTTAGTGTTCAGTTTTATCTATAACTTGAAATAATCACTATAGAAATGTCCGTTAGTTTCTAATCACTTGAATTGGTAAATGTTTGATGTTTTTATTTCGTATTGATGTAGATTTAGAGTAGTTTTGTACAGCAACAATCATATTATAGAAAATTAATCTCAATTCAGAAGATCTGTGATATTGTTGATTGCTGCTCTATTTTATTGTTAAATCGTATCTTCTGAATGACTATTTCGGTTAGATGTTTGTAGGTTATTGTTTCTATTTTTGTTAATCGTTTGTTTAATCTCATCTTTTGTTGACGATTTAGTGTTAAGTGATTTAGGTTTTCAACGTTATTGTTTTTGATTTTGTTCCATCCGATTGTTTCTTCTTTTGTGGATGAGTTTTTTATGTGAATAAAAACCCATATTATTAATGTTATCGATGTATTCGTTATTTATGTTAATAAAACCCCATATTATTATGTTGGTGTTCATCATGTTCATACGGATTATGATATTGTTATTTGAATGCACATTTGAATTGTATGTTTGATCTGACTGTGGTTGATTAATAATAGATTACATGTTTGTAGTTATTGTTTAATTGGTTACCAAGATTGTAGCATTAGTTATAATCGATTTGGTTTGGTTTGACCAATTTTTTTCTTTGTTAGAAAATTCGAATTTAAAATTGATTTAGTTTGACCCTTTTTTTTACATTTTAGATTTTGGTTAACCTTTTAAAATATTCGAATACTAAATGTTCTATTTAATTATTTAATTTCAAAATTTAATATCTACAATTTAAATTTTTAATTTTCGGTTAATATTATAAAAATTCAAAATTTGAAATTAAGATAATAATGGTAATAGTTATAATTAATTAATACATTTATTGCATTTAATTTGAAAATTTTGAATTTAAGTTAATAATGGTAACCATTATGCATATTTTTTTTTGAACGGCCAACAAACATTTCTGTCCGACTACCCAGGGGAGTCCCCACACTATGGACAGACCCCCACAACCAACCTAATGGAGGGCCCATACGTACCTCGGGCGGCTGGCGTAGTCAGGCCCGCCCATGCAGTTCCCGAAACCGGGGAAAACCCAACCCCTCACCCGCCTGTAGGCACGACGGTGAAGGAATGGTAAAACCCGGGCGAGATCATGACTTGAACTCATGATCATAGGCCATGAGTCTTCCTTCATTTCTCATTATGTTCCTCGTGGGGATCGAACCCGGGACACCCAAGCGGGATCTCCGGTCTATTCACCAACTGAGCTACCCGTGAAGGACCATTATACATATTTATTACTTTTAAATTATATTTTTTTAATATATTTTAAATTTAATATGCAAATTTTAAATATTGTAATTTAAACATCTAGATTTAGGTTAAACTATAAAAATATTAAAATACTAAATGTTCTTTTTAACTATTTAATTTCAAGTTTTAACATATATAATTTTAATTTTTAAATTTTGGTTAATATTAAAAAAATAAAATTTTGAATTTACGATAATAATTGTAAAATTAGACTTAATTAAAACATTTAATACATTTAATTCAAAATTCTGAATGAACTAAATATTTCAAAAAAAAAAAATTGAATTTAAGTTAATAATGGTAACCATTACACCTACTTAGTATCTTTAAATTATATATTTCCTAATATATTTAAAATTTAATAATTAATAATTTCGGTTATAAATTTCTTAAATTAGATACAAGTCAAAATTAAAATTTTAAATACTATAATTTGAAATAATAGATTTTTGTTAAACTTTTAAAAGTATTTGACTAGTAAATGTTCTATTTAAGTATTTAACTTCAAATTTTAATATTTATACTTTTATATTTAAAACTAGGTTAGAGCCCCGCGTGTACATGTCCAAGTCAAATAACAAAATTCTATAAACATTGTAGTATACAAGTTTTTTTTATTGAAAGTTACATAATAAAATTCGTATGAATTTTGATTGGATGCAAAATATCATAAAAATGTTTAATGTTACTTAATAATGAATATATGAATTAACAAATGTTTGATTTGACATGATTTAAAAATAAATAATGAAATGATTAATAACATATATATATTTTTTTGTAAGGAATGCAAATGAACATTAAAATTTAAAGCTAAAATTCAAAGCTCGAACTATAATCGAGCTTAGTCCATCTTACTCTTGACAACGCCTTCCGGTATTTCTCCAAGTAGGATCATATTTAATCCCTAGTTCTGCAAACAGGTGGGTGACCATGTAATTACCATCTTCAGCTCTATCCAATAGTACAGTACAGACATTAAAATCAATATTAGCGCCATAGGTAGTTGTTAACAACATTGTTTGTCACTACAAAAAAAAAAAAAAAAAAAAAAATTAAGTCACAACTACTGCTTTCTAAAGATGAGGCAAAATAGGAAATAAAAGTAACATTCAGAATCAATGGGGTGTGGGTGGATAATGTTTGGGTCATTGATCCTCCGGTCATAAAGGACAAGGTGTACTCTTTCTTTGCCGATAAGTTTTTGGAAAATATAAGTTCTCGGCCAGCCTTGGTCTGTCCGAATTTACAGAAGCTGAATGAAGAGGATGCAGGTTCATTATTAGAACCGTTTACTATGTGTGAGGTAAAAAAGGCGGTTTGGGATTGTGCCGGGGATAGAGCACCAGGTCCGGATGGCGTTAACTTCAAATTCATAAAAAGGTGTTGGGAATGGTTGAAAGATGACTGTTTTAGGCTGCTACAAGAGTTCCACAATACAGAGTCTATAAGTGGCGGGTGCACATCATCGTTTTTGGCTCTAATCCCGAAGTGTAATGATCCCGGATCACTTTCAGATTACCGGCCGATTAGCCTCATCGGGTGTGTTAACAAGATTATCTCGAAGGTCTTAGTTAACAGGTTGAAGACTATAATACATCCTCTTATTTCAGAAGAGCAGACTGCCTTCCTTGCTAACCGAAGCATTCTAGATGGGCCATTAATACTAAATGAACTAATCTCGTGGTTGAGGAGTCGCAGACAAGGTGGTATGTTGGTAAAGGTTGATATAGAGAAGGCTTATGACACTCTCAGTTGGAGTTTCGTACGATCAATTCTATGTCAAATGAATTTTCCTATCAAGTGGGTTAATTGGGTTATGGCTACGGTGACCACGGCGAAGGCATCGGTCTTAGTTAATGGGTCTCCGACTCAGGAATTTAGGTGTCACCGGGGTTTGAGACAAGGGGATCCGATGTCTCCTTTTCTGTTTATAATAGCCATGGAGGCTCTGTCGGGGGTCATAAAAGAAGCTTGTAATATTGGGGTGTACAAGGGCATTAGATGTGGGCGTGGAGGGCCTCTTCTCTCGCATTTTTTGTATGCCGATGACGCAATTTTCCTGGGGGAATGGTCGGTCGAGAACGCTAGAAACCTGAGAAGAATCCTTAGATGTTACTACCTTGCCTCCGGTCTAAAAGTAAACATGAGCAAGAGCTATCTTTTTAGTGTGGGGGTTGACGGGAATCGAGCAGATGAAATGGCGGGTATCTTGGGTTGTAAGAAGGGCTCGATCCCTTTCATTCACTTGGGTCTCCAAGTAGGCGCGAATATGAAATTGGTCAAGAATTGGAAACCGGTCGTCGAGGTGTTCCGTAAACGCTTGGCTGTGTGGAAGAGAAATATTCTTTCTGTTGGAGGTCGTGTGACCCTCATTAAGTCCGTGTTGAATGCGCTTCCGACGTATTACTTCTCTTTGTTCCGAGCTCCTCAGCAAATTATTGGCAATCTTGAACGCATCCGTAGGGAGTTTCTGTGGGGCATCACTGAGGACCAATCCAAAATAAATTGGGTCGCTTGGGAAAAAGTTATGGCTCCAAGGGATAGTTGGGGGGCTGGGATCGGATCCTTAAAAGAGGCGAATTTAGCTATGCTTGCAAAATGGTGGTGGCGGTTTAAAATAGATACTAACAGTCTTTGGAGGAAGGTTATCTGGTCCATTCATAGCCGATCACGAAGTTGGAATCCAATTCCACTAAAATTGTCTTTAAATGGGCCGTGGAAGCAAGTGGTAAAGTTGACACACGAGATGGGTCACTACGATTTGATTCTGGAAGAACTATTCCATGGGGTACCGGGGAATGGGTTGGGTTTATTATTCTGGAAAGATTGCTGGTTGTGTGAGATTCCATTATATAAGAAATTCCCTCTGTTATATGATCTTGAGCAAGTAAAGGAGGCTTCAGTTGCGGACCGAGTGGGGTTTTCGAATGGAATATCGACGATATCATTCTATTGGAACAGGGAACCGAGCTTGGCAGATGAATGTGCACAGCTAGAAGATCTTACATTCTTATTAATGGAGGCTAATGTAGGCACTGAAGAGGATAAATGGTCTTATATTTTGGATCCGACCGGGGTATTCTCTGTTAAAAGCATTCGGGATAAGCTTTATTCTCACAGGTTTCCGGCTGTTAATGAACCATTTTGCTGGAATAAATGGACGCCAATGAAGGTAAACTTCATGGTTTGGAGGTTGTTTTTGGATAGGCTCCCGACATTGGATGCGCTGCAACGAAGGAACATTAATGTTGGAACTATGACGTGCAAAGTTTGTGGAGAGGGTCCTGAAACAGCAGATCATGTATTTGCAGGCTGCTCTTTTGCGGTTCAGGTACTGGATTTTGTGGCGGATTGGTGTCGAATTCCAGGAGCTTTCATTTTCCACGCAAAGGATGCTATTGAGTTGTCGAAACATATTAGAGGATCGGAAAAATGGAGAAGACTTGTGTATTCTATATACCAGGTAACCCTGTGGTGCATTTGGCGAAACAGAAACGAGGTGATCTTCAATCAAAAGACGCCCAATTTAATTGGTATTAAAGAAGAGATTAGACGTCAAAGCTATTTATGGGTTAAAACTAGGTCCAATCTTTTGACTTTTGATTGGATTCATTGGTGTAATTTCGATTTACTTAGAATGGGTGTGTAGTGTTGTTGTATTCTCAGTGGTCTTTGGTCATTTGTAGGCTTAGCGTTTTGCTTGCCTTCGTTGAATAAAGTTTTTGTTTGACTTTCAAAAAAAAATATGAGACACATACATTTGTAGCTTTAAGTTGTAACTTCATATCATACACCCCAAGTAAGGTTATTAAAAGTCCTTTTATACCTCAACAACATATAAAAGAAAAAGAACTCTGTAAATATATAGCGTATATATGTCAACTTCTTATTAATTTTTATTTATGTACTTGTATAATGTAATTTATTAATTTTTCACCAGCAAGTTGAAAAAAAAAAGTAACTTGAAACTATAAACTGGCCCTAGAACTGACATCAAGTTAGTTTGTAACAATTGTTGATGAGCAATTGGGTAATTCGAATACAACGTTTTCTAAAAGTGGAAGTGTTACATATTTTAAAAAAACCTAAAATGAAACATGTTGCATTTCTAGGAATAAATGTATGCAACATTCATTATTAAAATTTCACATGTCAAACAAATGCCTAAGAATTTCATTGCCCATGAGATAAGTTGAACTAACTGACTATTACTGTAACACCCGAAATTTGAAACTTTGTTATTATTAATTAATTTTAATAATGTTAGTAATATTTATTATTTTCTTACTATAAAGTGTTCAATTTGATATGTGGTGGAATTTGTCAAAACAATTTTGTGGTTTTGATAAAAATGAGAGTAGGTTATTTTAGTGAAAATATTACGTTTTTTTTTTTTAAATCAAAGAAATTAGTATATACTTTAGTCAAGTTACCATTTATACCACATGACAATTCATTTCATTTTTTTGTTACGTTTCATGCATTAAAGGATTTGGTCAAATCATCTAGTCATGATTTATCAATTCTGGCATTTTTACTATCATTTAATTCGTATTATGACTAAATGAAATCACATTTTGGAAGATCATGTATATATTACACATACATATATGTATCTCAACCTACTTGAAAAGTTGTCTAACCATTTTATTCGAAACCACAGGAATCAACAATTATTTCTATACAATTCTAGTTAAAATTCTGATGATGTCGTACCAAGATTCGGGTTATTTAGGGGTATATACTTTCGTCATTAAGGTATGGACTCTAAACAACATTGCATGAAGGGTTTGGGTTCTTAACTACTTCGTAGTTGAGAATTCAAATTCGATATTGATTGATATATTACATAGTATTGTTTTTATATAAATATTGACTGTACCACTGATATCACCGAAATGTGACCACTGAACCTATAAGTCCTTCATATATACCGGTTGAGAGAGAAACGAAGCCTTCCTTATAAAGGGGTTGATACCCTTTCATATCAGGATGTGTTTCGCCTGGGCGAACAACTCGTCGGGTGAGCCGTGAGCTTTTGGATAGGCAACCCATCGGGGGCAAAATGGTAGCGTCCTAAACCGATTTACGTGGGATATTACAGAAAAGTGATCATTGAACTACTGCACCGAAAGGTGCCCACTGAAATTACTGATATCACCGCAAGGTGACCACTGAATGTGCTACTAGATGTGAACCACTGAATGTGTTACGTGAACTACTGAACGTGCTACTGAAAGTGAACCGCTGAATATGAACCACTGAATGTGCCACTAATTGTTTATATACGTATATATAGATATTGTTAGTAACTGTATTGTTGTTGTCCCACTGAGTAAATTTTACTCAGGCGTGCATATGTGTTTTATGTACGTTAGGTTCAGGAATTCAAGAAGTCTAAAAGTGCGGGCTCAAGGGATTAAAGATCAAGGGATTCAAGACTCAAAAATATATTTTTACAAGACTTAATGATGTTTTTTTTTTGTAATTATTGTAAATCATTATAAAGTTTTATTAAATTTGGATTGATGCATTGAATTCTGATTACTGTAAGTGACACGTCAGCCCTAGAATGGACGGGGTGTTACAGTTACACTTTAGCTTACTTTGGGTAGAAGTATTTTTTTTTTTAGGAAATCCTAAATACAATCAATATGATCATCATGAAAAGCCAAGAACAAAGAAACAGAAGTATGCTAAGTAGAGGGTGAAATGTCACACCACGCCAATGGCGGAAACACGTGGCGCAACGCTCGAAAGCATATCAAAGTCGAGATTAGCACAAACTATATTTAATTAGAAAAGATTAATTTATTAGGATGTCGAAAATGAGTATCTTGTTACAATATTGCACAAAGCATTACATAAAACGATGAACATTAAGTTTCAATGTGGGGGTATTTCCGTTTATGTTCCAACCCGATGGTAACAATGAATGAAACCCCGACCAGTATCCGACATCCCGAATTCCACCGCACTAGCCCAATATCTATTCAGCACTTAGTTACCTGGAAAATATGTTTAAAAAGACGTCAATATATAAAATATTGGTGAGTTCACAGGTTTTAGTTTCATAACAACAACATTTTCACAACCATCGACTCGACTCACTTTACCGTATAATTATTTTCCCATTAAATAATTATACTAGGATCTTGTCGATCGACATTTCATTTTTACAACATGTGCGAAACCTGCACAACTTGTGGCCTTTGTAAGGAGTAGCTAGCTCCTACAAACTATGATGATGAGCAATCCCCTGAGTCCCATAACCAAACCAAGACTAATAAATATGCCCCGCTCCAAGTCGTTTCTCGGATCCCAACGACTTAAGTTCAGAATACGTGCACCCCTGGCATACGCCGATGCATAATCAACGCTATCGAATAGGGGTGGGCCTTGTCAGGCACCAATAGTACTATCCAAATATTCCTTCGGTTTCATTTACCTGAATTAATGGTTACAGTAGCGAGGACTCAAACCCGAGTGGCGAACAAAAACTCAAGTACTCATCATGCCACTCATCACATTTTAACCTTTGAAAACATTTCAACATGTGATAACTTTTGACAAACATACCTTTCCCCCAGTTAAAACAGTAAAATGGGGCCGTGAAACTCACCTGATGTACAGCGTACAATCAAATAGCAGAGAATAGCAAGTCCGTGGTCAAGCACCTACGAACGTCCTAGTGCGTGTAAGTCACTAAGTCTATAGCGTGTGCTTTTCCGGCAAGTTGTACACCCAACTCCCAACACCACCATTTACATATAATTCCCCGTTTAATTAAACATATGTCCTAGGTCCGTTGGTGATGGATTACCCTTGTTACAAGTTATATATATTCGCGTTAATATCTTTAACTTGTATAATATTATCCTCGACTCGACTTCGCTTAACGTATAATTATTTTCCCATTAAATAATTATACTTAAGATCGTATCGTTCGATGTGATATATTTTAACACTCGACCCGACTCACTTTACCGCATATTTATTTCCCCATTCAAATAAATATACTAAGGTCTTGTCGTTCGATAATATATTTTTACCGCCCGACTCGACTCACCACACCGTATATTTACTTTCCCATTAAGTAAATATACTAGGATCTCATCGGTTCGGCATACATACATATATATATATATATATATATTATTTACTCGTCTCGGTTTTCCTTCCCGTATATTTATTTCCCATTAAGTAAATATACTAGAATTTCGTCGAGCCGAACATATATATATATATATATATATATATATATATATATATATATATATATATATATATATGTATTTTCCTCGTTAAGTCCATACGTTCGTTTAACGTTTTTAATCGTTAGATTATCTACGTTATATTTTCTCCCACGAATATTTTTCCATCACTTAGGAAAGTGTTATGTAAATTTTTCACTCAAGTTATATATATTTTAACTCCTTAAAATATATTTTTACTCATCTTAACGTAATGATATTTTTCTCGTTTGTCTGCTTTTACGTCTTAGTTCGTTAACACGTCCAAGTCCGATTTCTTAACTTATATATGTATATATAGTTAACCTTTTTCCAAGTCTTCCAACATGTGTTTTTCTAGGAGTATTATTCAACTTTCTAATTCTCAACACCTATTACTTGGAAGTTTTTATAAACACTTTTGTATTTATAACACAAAACTTGACAAAAAAATGTTCCAACACTTTTATATTCCCATTTATATAAAAATGTTCATTTTTATATAAGTTCTCCCAAGTTTTAGTTTGTCTAACATTTTTATAAAAACCTTTGTTTTTATATAAATCCATATGTTAGAAAAAGTCCATATTTTTATAAAACTTCATTTTATAAAAATACACCTTTATACAAAATACATGTGTATGTTCGCTAGTATTTACCAATCCACCTTGGAAAGTTATTATTTATACTTTTGACACCGAACTTTCCATAGTAGCATTTTTAGACCCAAGTTTCTAAAATATCCATTTTACTCCCTCAACTTTTAAAGTTACAACATTAGTCCCTTAACTTATAAAAGTTGCATTTTTCCATGCTAACTTTCAAGATTAGCATTTTCCTACTAAACTAGTAGGCTTTAAAGGATCATTTTTATTATGTTGGATTAATTTCATATTTTAACACTTTTAATAGTCTCATATATTCTCATTAAGGCTACTAATATGTGTTATTTGTGTATTTTGTCCAACAAGTCCAAATTACATTTTTCAAGCTAATAGACTTTGATGATGTAATTTTTACAACACTTGTTTTCCAACAAAAATAACCTTTTAACAAGTCTTATATCTTTAAGTTAAAATGATTAAAATTGTTTTTCAAGTTCATCCAAGTTTCATTAACAAGTTTTACCCAAATCACTATTTTTCTTCAAGTATTCATGATCTTAGTAAAAACTACAAGAATACTTAACATCCATCACTAAACTTTCAATTTATTCACACTAACTAAACACCATTTTAGTCTTTAAAAATCATATGTTTTCTTATGAAAAGCTTATTCAAGTCCACCCCTTGTACAACTTGCTCTAAGCTAATAAACATAAACTTTTTAAAGACAAAACATGATCAAGAATACTTACAACTAGCACAAGGCTAGGGAAGCTTTCAATGCTTGATTATGATGGGGTTTAGTGTGTTCTTCCTTAGTGGTTAAGCTCCAAGCTTGAAACACACAATGGGGGTTTGAAGGATGGATGTTTAGGAGTGATTTGGAGGTGTTAAAATTTGTAAGAAATGTGTGTGTGTGCGTGCTAGTAATCCCACGGCCACAAGGAAGAAAGAAGAAGAAATTTCCTTTGTTGATCAAATTATTCACAACATGCATATTTTATAATTCCCTAAAATCTTCCAAAGATTGGATACAATCTAGTATAGATTTGTGAGGATTTATGTTGTACCAAGGTGATCTTGGGATGATCTTGTATGTATGTGTTGGTGCCGTGGATATTGAAGAAAGAAAAGGATTTATATAAATCTTCAAAGGACATAACAATATCTCATGCAATCTAGTGTGGATATGAATGTGAGATATGTAATCTTGGGTGATCTTGTGGAGATTGTTTCTAGGGTGTTTGGCCGAGATTTTTCAAAGGAAAAAGGAAGATTATTGTAGATCTTCCAAGTACTCCATATCACATATAAAATCTCATCCACACTTCTAAAGATTTTTCCTTAGATTGCCTAGATTATCTAGGTACAAAAGAAGAGATTTGGGACATGTGAGGGAAATGGGGACGGTTTAGGGGTGGTATTGGTGGGGTCCACAACACAAAATATTTGCTAAATAATATGTTAAGTTTAATTCTTTATCGTTCAGGTGTCGTTCGGGTATTTTTCGGACTTTAACCGCGTGTTATTCGGACATTAAAAGTGCCTCTAATAACCCTTAAACATAGTTTATTTTAAGTGTTGATTGGTTATTTAGACTGTTGTCGGGTGAAATTATAAGTTATACGCGTACCGGGTGCGGTACGCGCACTTTATTCGTTACCGGGAGACTTGTATGGAAAGTTTTCACTTATAGTTTTGGAGTTCCAAAACACATTATATTTTGTGAAAATACACTTTATTTTATATCCTGGGTGTTCGGGATCCTTTTCGTTTATTTAATTTTTATCGGGAAATCACCAACGTCCGTACCGGACAAATTTATTCTCACATGATCCTATCATGCTTCATCATTAAACGTGTGCATTCCTATGCATCTTATGGGGAATTTGCTATTCTCTACGGCATCAGTTAAATTAATCCAATTAATTTAAACATGCACTTAAATCGTTAATTACATATATTAATTACGTACGGAAACATATCGATTTTTGCCAGATGTTACATGAAAGGCCAAATATCTTCTTAGTATTTACTTAAAAAGATTGTATAATGCAAGAAAATGAAATATGTTTACTTAAATTAACCTCGAAGTTATGGACAAAGACTTGATTGTCTTGAAACCATGGTTCTTAGGAAGTGATCAGTTTCTATGCCGAACTGATATCATGATTCCAAACCTGATACAATAGTTGCAAAAACTTATCGTCGTTCAATAGAACCATAGCTTCTAAAATGAAAACTCTAAGCAATTCTGAAGCTAAACTCTGTGAATAGATTTTAAACACATACGTCTACGAACTAAAACCTATCTGAACGCTTTAAATCCAAAGTCCTAGTGGAATTCGAACTTAGGTTCTAAAGCTAAAACATTATTATCTTTATGAATTAAATTTGTTCATCATGCTATTCTATGACTTTATAACCAAAATATAACAATTATGCAAGCCATATGATATAAACTGTTATCACTTAATCCAAGTCATCATGATATAATTTCTCACACTTAAGCGAAACCTCAACACTAAAAACATAAGGCTGTCCAAATCTAGGAGAAATGAGCATGCCAATTGAATATAAGAAACACGCAAGTCATATAATATAAATTGGTATCACCTAATCCAAGTCATCATGATAGACTTTCTATTGCATTTCATTAATGGGTTTACTCCATTGGCAATAACCCAACTATTATCCACCATCAACCCAAATAGTCCACCAATTGAATAAGTTCAGAATTAAATACTCATAGTTGACATCATCATGTTGTCATTGCTTTGACCACTTAGGATTTTTAATAAATTGACCCCAAAATTCAGATTTTTCAAGGCTAAAGTACAGCAAGCAATGAGCACATCTTTTTTCATGCATATAAATAGCAGTTGTAACCAATGACCAAACTAACTAAGGATAATAAATTGTTTACCTTAAATCTTTACACCATGTGATTGATACCGATAATTAATTCACTTGGAAATAACTAGTTTCCTCTAACCCATTCAATCTAAAGTAATAATAAGACAAACAAAAACAAATATTCAGAAGGGTGTTTATTAGCAAGGGTCTCGATAATGTTCTTATACTTGTCTCTAACCCCCTATGTACACCCACACACTTTGAAATAGTATTGGTTCACCAAACAATTATGAAATCATGATTTATGTTATCACATTCTTAATTGAAAGTAATCTTTTAATCTATAACCTCTTTGTGAGCTCATTCCACAATCGAATCAACCTTTCCTTCTCGTAAACCTGGTTCACATATTAGGAATATTAAAAGTAAAGTTAAACATTAAGATCATTATAAACTAATGACCAATAGATAATTTAAACAAAAACTCTATGTAATAATTAAATTTATCAAAAACACAAAAAGCTCATGTCAATGGTGAAAAACCCAATTGTGAGCGATTAAATGGATTCAAAGCGACATCAGTAAATGGAAATCTTAAACAACAATTCAAAAAAATATGATAAATAATAGGCATAACTGAATGGATAAAAACTTACCTGTTCGAGTTGATGTGCTAAGAAATAATCTTTAAATCAATGGAGAAAATACCTTTCTTTTGCCGGAAGGGTATTACTAGCTAAGGCGGTTTTAGGAAATTTGCCGACGTATTTCTTATCGTTATATAAGGCTCCTATGAAGGTAGTAAATACTTTGGAAGGAATCCGAAGGAAATTCATTTGGGGTGGCGGGTCCAACGGGAAGAAGATTAGATGGGTTGGGTGGGAAAGGGTCATAGCTTCAAAAAAGGCGGGTGGGTTGGGTTTGGGGGGCTTAAGGGAAGCAAACTTGGCGCTACTCACCAAGTGGTGGTGGCGTTTTAGAGAAAATGGGGATCAATTATGGGCAAGGGTCATTCGGGCACTTCATGGGAACCGGTGGGTCAAAGGCATCATTCCGGTCAACAAGCAATTAACAGGGGTATGGAAAAACATTGGGGGGTTGGGTGTCGATTTTCTCAAGAGAAGCATGGATATCACAAAGAAATTGGTGTGTAAAATGGGTAATGGGGGGAAATGTAGGTTCTGGGAGGATGCATGGGTGCTTCCTCAAAGTCTCAAAGTTGTTTTTCCTTTGGTTTACAAAATAGCTGGGAACAAGGGTTCCCTAGTGGTGGATAATTATTTGAAAATGGGTAGGGACATAATATGGGGTTGGGTTTGGAAGAACCGTCCAGCGGATGCCGAGTCTTGGGCGCAAAGCATTCAATTGATTCTACTGTTGAGAGATACAAAAGTCAAAGCGGGGGACGACAATTGGGTTTGGGTTGGGGATAAAGGCGAGTACTTCTCGGTTAAACACGTTACACAAGAATTGACGGCTGCTATCGGTATTCAACACAGTGTCAACAATATGAAATGGTGTAATTGGGCAATACCAAAGGCAAACATGTTCGCATGGAGGGCACTATCCGGAAGGATTCCAACTCGTGTCGAGCTATCAAAAAGAGGTATTAATGTTGGTACTACCATATGTTCGTGCTGCGAAGTCGTTGATGAATCTGTGGACCACGTACTAGTATCGTGTCTCATGGCAAAATCCATTTGGTGGTCGATTGGCATATGGCTGAGGTGTACAGAACTGGTCGATGCAGACAATGTATCGGGGATTTTTACAAAGGTTTGCTGCATTACAGGTTCTAAGAAGCAAAAGAAGGCGGCTGTGGCGATTATTATGGCAACTATTTGGACAATTTGGCTGAAAAGAAACGCAAGAATCTTCAAAGGCATTCCGTTATCATTTGCTAAAACAGTGGAGAAGATTAAAGAAGTAACATACCTATGGCTGAAATATAGATCAAGTGAGGTGTTTTCAATTGAAGATTGGCTAAAGGATAGCATATTTAGTATTAAGTGATGCTGTAGAGTTAATTTTAGTCTTGCTTTCTGTTCTGTTTTCATTTCTAGCTTCTGGCTAGAAAGAATTGTAATATTTTGGTTCTGTTGTGAAATGGAAATCCTCCTCTCTGTTCAAAAAAAAAAAAAAAAATCAATGGAGAAAGAAAGGCATAAAGAAAGTTTATGCAAAAGTAAGAACATGGAGAGGTGAGGGATAGCTTCGACTCCCCAGGCCATGTTCTTCCAATGAGTTCTTGAATGCAAAAATGAAGCCAACCATTAAATTTTGGACATGTTAATATTCAATATTAATATCAATAATCAAGGTATAATTTGCACAAATAAAAGAAAAGAATGACACATGTGAGAACCGACTTTTAAGAAATTTCAATAAAATAACATTCAACCTACAAACTAATTAATGTGCTCAGTATTCAATATCATAATGGTACTTCATGTTAGAAAAAAACACAGAAGCCCATATCTTGGTTTCAAAAATTACTTAAACTATATTAAGTACTAGTGGGTTTACCCGCGCGTTGCGGCTGGATCCAAAAAAACTTGTAATACGCTAGTAGTTTTCCCACCGTGTGTTGTGGCGGGTAAAAGATTAAAATAATTTGACTTTTATGGTCAACTATGAAACTAATTAACATGACAAATTCAAATTGTTTGCATATCTATACAACTAATATATGAAACTCAATGTGTACACTTGTCCCTCCCACATTGATCCTTCAGTTCTCTAGCCTATCATATTGTGCCAAGTGTCCAAGTGTGAGAATGTATAAGATTTTGATTTATTTTAAAAATAAAATTACAGAAAATATAAAACCCTAAAAAAACACGGAGATAACATCTTCCCACATTATCATTGCCTCCTTCAAAGAAAACCCTAATCTCAGCTATTGAAGGGCGATTCAAGGGCGATTCAACATAATCTTTCACTCCAATCCAAGGTAATCTGTATTTGATTGTTATTTCACTAAATCCATGTTCATTGATCGATTATTCTTTCTTTTGTTTCACAGAAATCTATTCAATCGCAACTGGAAGTAGTCAAGC
The DNA here is from genome assembly GCA_028751855.1 of Ambrosia trifida. NCBI lineage: Eukaryota > Viridiplantae > Streptophyta > Magnoliopsida > Asterales > Asteraceae > Ambrosia > Ambrosia trifida. The sequence goes on from CM054127.1 coordinate 68,459,702, forward strand.
AACCGAGTAAGTTTTTTCTAGATCTATAATGTTTTAAACTTTGTTTGATGATTTGTGTGTAATGTAGGTTTAATCTCTGATTTAACTTCAGCAAAACTAATAATGAAAATGTTTTGAAACTGAATACAAACACTAATTTGATGAAAACGATGATTTGTTCCTGTTTAGGCTTACCGATCTATCATATTCACCGACTTATTCTCAGTAAGTTAACAAATGATTGCATATTAATATCATGTCACACCTTCACACAAGACTAATTTTTTTTTTTCTGTTTTCATAACATACAGGACACACTTGGTGTTAAATATTCAAGACACGGTGAAGTTGATATCATGACTGCTTTATATCTTCAAATCAGTATCACGCCTATTGCTTGTGTAATGTCGAGTAAACCTTTCATGTGCAAGATACATTGTGATCCAAATAAATTTTGTTATAAGAATGCAGGCGTAACTAAGCAGATGTCCTACTTTGCTTGCTTAAAATATAAATTCTAAAATAGTTATAAATCATGATATGACTATTTTTTCCAGGATGCTTCTTCGGTAGCTGGACAAGCAAGAAACAAGCTTTTAGAGCGCCAGGAAAAGCTTGAGGTAGGGTTTTTTTTAATCATGTTATCATGTAGACGTAGCATATGACATTCAAATAAAGATATGCAATATTCAATTTGAATCATGTTATCATCTATCTTTATATGCAGTCAACTTTGTCTAAAGTAGTTTAATGAACTTATAGGACTTGAGGAAAGTAAGAAGTCAATTATACTCTGCTGCAGAGTTATTGAAGTATGGATGATGGTGATCAAGAGTTTATTTTGTGAAATTAAGAATGGGATTTGAGCATTTGTTAGTTTGTGTATGATGTGAAAGAGCAGATTCAGAAAACAACAGATTCAGTAGCAACAATAGGTTCAGCAGCAACAACATATACAAAAATATTAATAATCAAAACAGCAGGTGCATTATTTTTTACATTTGTTAGTCACACTAGGTTGTGTCTGTGTGTATAAAGAGTTAATGTCTATCTGTATACATGATCTTGATTCTTGAATATGCGGTTATCTTTCTTTCATGTAGGATATCCGGTCACACCTTAAGGAATTAATTCCAGAACAGCAGGTGCATTTCTTAACATTGACGGTTCACTTGTAGCAATAAAAAGTTGGCATGTTGCAAAATTGTTAATCATTTCATTTATTGTACAGGAACGCCTGAAAAAGATCAAATCAGAATATGGAAAAGTGCAATTGGGTAACATTACTGTTGATATGGTAAATCCGTGATTCTTTAAGTAGCTTTTTTTTTTTTTTTTTAATTTCAGGTTTACTATTCTAGCAAGTTAGGCAAATTGGGAGCTCTATATGTGTATACACGTATTTTATTCTATTCTTTTCATGAGTAAAAGTTGTTTTAAACTTCCACCATTTGTTTAGTAAATCATTTTAATTTCTTAATATCTCATGTCGTGTTTTACAAATTTGAAAGGTAATTGGTGGGATGAGAGGAATGACTGGTCTGCTGTGGGAAACATCCTTACTTGACCCAGATGAGGTATATATTCTAGCCACCTGCCAGTAATATAATCTTTTTATCTATTCATATGCATTAGGAGCTATAACTGATTATTACTATTCATATTCTTATGTTACACAACAAAATAAGTTGGTGAATTTATATTGAAAGTGAGCCTTTTGTTTTCATTTTTCAGGGAATTCGCTTCCGGGGGCTCTCTATACCCGAATGCCAGAAGGTCCTGCCAGCTGCAAAGCCTGGTGGAGAGCCGTTACCCGAGGGTCTTCTTTGGCTTCTTTTGACCGGAAAGGTAAACATAAATGTGTCCGATTTTATTGACTTCTCATTTTATAACTGGTCAATGTTATTTCTGTGTTGACTTTGTTTTTGTTTTCTTAATTTCCTTCATAAAGGTGCCCTCTAAAGATCAAGTGGATGCCTTGTCTTCAGAATTACGCAGTCGTGCCACTATCCCAGGTCTCATAAAATAAATACCCAGTTAAACTAATAATGTATAAGTGTCACACCACGCCAACGGCGGAAACACGTGGCGCAACGCTCGAAAAGTATATCAAAGTCAAGATTAACACAAACAATAATTAATTAGAAAAGATCATATTATTAAGACGTCGTAAGATGTTTTCGTTGTTCCAAACGTACACATCTACACAAGTTCAATTTAAACAAAAGGGTTTTTCGACTATATTCCGAACCAACGAAAAATAAGAGTAAAACCCCCAAAAGACCGACGTCCCCGTTTCCCCCGCACTAGCCATTCCTTTCAGCAATCTAATTACCTGAAAGATATGTTTAAAAGACACGTCAATATATACATATTGGTGAGTTCACAGGTTTTAATTTCACAAGCAAAACATTGCAATACCGGCATGTAACGGAAATATAATATAAGTAGTGTCATATATGTGGAGTAGCTAGCTCCTACATGACGATGGCGACTCCCTCCCGGGCCCATAACCAAACCAAGACTATACAACAGATTGCCCCGCGAGTTGCTTCTTGGACAACAACTCAGTTCAGAATACATGCACCTCTTGTCTTTACCGGGTTGACGCTATCAACCAGAGGTGGGCCTTGTCAGGCACCGATAGTACTACCCAGATATCCCTTTGGTTTCATTCCCTGAATTAATGGTTACAGTAAACAGCGAGGTCTTACCCCAAGTGGTTTCCAGTTACCCAGGTACCCATCGTGCTAAATATTATATTCCACATGTTACAGCAATTTAACAAAACATATCTTTCCCCCAAAAACGTAAAAACAGTTTAAAATGGGGCCGTGAGACTCACCTCAAATTCAGCGTGCACAAATACCAGAGAATAGCAGGTATCCAAGGTCAAATACCTACAGGCGTTCTTAGACGTATGAGTCACTAAGCCTATCATGTGTGTTTTACCGGCAAGTTGTACACCCAACTCCCAACAACACAATTGTTATACAATTCCCCGTTTAAAACACGTGTCTAGGTCCGTTGGTGATGGATCACCCCCGTTATAAGTTTCACTTAACTTATGCTTAATAAACATATCAACATTATCCTCGAAATTAGTTAGGTTCGTCGCCGCGAACTAAGATCATTTCCCGATTTTATCACATCATGATCTTATTGTTTAACATATGTGTTTTCAATATATTTACTAACTCGGATAAACTTATCTCCGACTCGACTCACTTTACCGCATAATTACTTTCCCATTAAGTAGTTATACTAGGATCTTGTCGATCGAGATTTCATTTTCCAACACTCGCCTTGACTCACTTTACCGTATATTTATTTTCCCATTAAATAAATATACTAGGATCTTGTCGATTTGATATTCCCTCGACTCGACTCACTGTTCCATATATTTATTTTCCCATTCAAATAAATATACTAAGATCTTGTCGATTCGACTTTTCGTTTTATAACTTTCGACTCGACTCACTGTTCCATATATTTATTTTCCCATTCAAATAAATATACTGAGGTCTTGTCGATTCGATTTTATATTTTTAACTTGTTAAGTTCTCGGACTTAACTTAATTTTACGTGCGCAATCTTTAGAGATCACATTACGATTAGGTTCTCCCACGAATACGTTCCAACAATTAGGAAAGTGTTATATATATATATATATTTTTTTTCACCCATGATGGTCCATATATTTTATCTCATAAAATATATTTTTTCCTTGACGTAGTATATATTCGTATTTCGTACGATATATATTTTCTCGTCCGTTTTACATCTTGTCCGATAACTTGTTGTGTTAAAACATATTTATGTCCGAACGTTCAACTTATATATTTTCGCTCCACGAATAATATAAGTTACGTATATATATATTTTGTAGGAATAAATACTTCACGTCGAATATTATTTTCCTATTTCCGAAAATATATATGTATTTAGTTATTCTTATCAAATTTCCGACAATATGATTTACTCGAAATTAATCCACTATTAATTTCAACATATTTTTATTTGGAAATTTATAAAATAACTTTTGTATTTTCCAAAACCAAGACTTAGTTGTTTTAACTCCAAAATGTCCCAACATTTTTATATTCCCATAAATATAAAAATGTTCATTTTTATAAAACTTCCCTAAGTCTTTAAAATTACCAATTTCTTGTAATAAAATCCCTAGTTTTTGTTTCCTCAAACCTTTGGTAACTTGTATTTTTATAAAACCCAAATTTTATAAAAATAACATTTAATACAAAAATACATTATTTTTGTAAGTCTTGGAAAATATTTTTCATAATCCACCTTTGACTATCCAAGTTTACATTTTTAACACCAAACTTTTAAATGTCACATTTTTGGACTTAACTTTCTAAAATGACGCTTTTCACCCTTTAACTTTTAAAGCTTCCAAATAACACCCAAAACTTTCAAAAGTTTCATTTTCATCCTTAAGCTTCCAAAAGTGACAATTTCTTACAAACTAGTAATCTTGATTAGATCAACTTTGTGATGGAAGGTTATTATTATGTTCTAACTTTGTCCAAAGTCCATAATAACTTACTTAAGGCTAATAATAGGTGTGCTTTGTGTATTAAGTCCAATTTGCCCAAAATGTTAACATTATGTTTGTTTCTTATGTTATGTAAACTTTATATTTCAACATTTCTCACAAGATCAACATGTTATTAAGCTTTAGATAGTTATTTTAAGGTGATCAACATCACTTTCAAGTGTATTCAAGTTACCATAACAATCTATGCCTTGATCAACATTTTAAACTTGAATATGTTACTTTTATAAACTCAAAACATTATCATCCATCACTAAATTTTTGGCCCATCCATACCATATTAACACCATTTTAGTCTTTAAAATCATATGTTTTATCATGAAAAGCTTAATCAAGTTAACCCCTTGTACAACTTGCTTCAAGCTAATAAACATAAACTTTTAAAGACAAGAACAAGATCAAGAATACTTACAACTAGCACAAGGCTAGGGAAGCTAACAATGCTTGATTTTGATGGAGTTTAGTGTGTTCTTCCTATGTGGTTAAGCTCCAAGCTCTTAAACACACATATAAGGGTTGGAATTAAGGGTGATATGAAGTAATATTTATTGTTTAAACTTGAAAATTGAGTGCTTGTGTTTGGTTTGTAATTCACGGCCAAATAGGAAAAGGACAGAATGTTTGAGTTTGTTGGATGATGAATGGATTCAAGTGACTTCTTATAAAATCTCAAAAAGGACATAAGTGATTATAAAATTCAAGCTCCATGCCACAATCTAAATTTTTTGGACACAAGATCAAGTAAGTGTCATTTTGGTGGGATTTTGGTCATGGGGACGGTTGGAATGTGGGATTTAATGGGGTCCACTAGCTTGAAAAATATCTACATGTTTAGGTTTAGTTAATTAGGTGATATTCGGGTTTAATCGGATTTTAATCGCGTGTTATTCGGACATTAAAAGTGCCGCTAATAACCCTTAAACATAGCCTAGTTTAAGTGTTTATTGGTTATTTAGGCTCTTGTCGGGTGAAATTATAAGTTATACGCGTACCGGGTGCGGTACGCGCACTTTATTCGTTACCGGGAGATTTGTATGGAAAGTTTTCACTTATGGTTTTGGAGTTCCAAAACACATTATATTTTGTGAAAATACCCTTTATTTTATATCCTGGGTGTCCGGGATCCTTTTCGTTTATTTAATTTTTACCGGGTAATCACCAACGTCCGTTCCAACACAAGTTGATTTGCACGCGATTTCGCCGTGCTTCAAATTAAACACATGCATTCCTATGCATCTTATGGGGAATTTGCTATTCTCTAAATGCCAAATTAATATAATTAATTCGAAATTGCACGTAATTAAGTTAATGACACATAATTAATTTGTACGGAATTACCTCATTCTTGCCGTTTGTTACAATAAGGGACACATTTTGTTTATCAATGAAGTCTGTTTATTGTTGTAGATCACGTGTATAAAGCTATCGATGCTTGCTAATATTATTAATAGGATCTTTAGTCAGAAGCTAAGATTTTGTCTAAAAGTTTTACTTCATTGTTGTTACTGCTTGCTAATATTATTAATAGGATCTTTAGTCAGAAGCTAAGATTTTGTTTGTTTGTTTTTCTTTTTTGGCATATCAAGGTGTATGAGATCGGCGTTCTTTTAAGAAAAAATGGCTAAGAATTTAGTTTGGGCATTGGTGATTGTGGTGGTAAATTTTAGTGGATGTTTCACTGAAGGAGTTACTAATACCAGTTTTTATAAAGACCAGATGTCGTATCAATTGCGTCTATCTTGACATTCGTTCCATCATCGGGAGGGTAGCAAAAATTGCTTTAGAAGCTGCAATTAAAGATATCAATTCTGATCCAACTGTTCTTAACGAAACCTAGCTAAAAATCACCCTACATGACTAAATACAATGGATTTCTGAGCATGATGGCAGGTAAATATTTTACAGTTCTTGAATTGATTTGAGTGCACTATATTGTTATTTAGTGGTAAATCCGGGCACACTTTTCCTTTTATCGAATCATTATTCGTCTATATTTAGTAGTTTTCTGCATATGCTTGCTTAAAGTGTTTGTTTGACCCATTTATTTATAAAAGGGCCAATTTTGTTTATTAGCGTTCCAAGTTCTATTCAAGACTGTTTTGTGTGTTTTTTTTAATATGTGATGATTTGTATACGGGGCGCACAGCTTAAAAAACACATTTGTATATAGGGCGCACAACTTAAAAACACATTGATGCAACTTTAGGTAGTGGGAATTTGAGGGAAGTTGTTCACCTACCTCCTGGAGAAGATAAGATCTTAAGGAATGGTTAGCGATTAATGGTAATGATCTTTGCTGATTTTAAAATGTAAGTTACCATATGATTACTGATTTTTCATTCTGTAGGTTCTTCTACATTCATGCATGAGTTTTAATTATAAAAAAATGTTATTTTTTTACAGTTGAAGGTTACTATGTGTATATCAAGGGTCTTCCTGTGAGTGCTACACATGCAATGCTGGAGGAGGAATTTAAGAAGATTTGGCCTATTAAAGCTAATGGTATCCAAGTTCGAAGCAACAGGGTAAGTAACAACTTATTTTTTATTTGTTTTTATAAGGTTATGTTTTTTTTTTCTTTTTCATTTTTTGGTTCACTCGAAACTAATTTAGCAGCAATAGGGTTTTTTTTTTTTTTTTTTGGTTTTGTTGAATTTGAGGCCCCTGAAGCTGTTCAAAAAGCGATCGAGTTATTTGTGGAGTCATTTTTTATTTTATTTCTTTATTATACTTTCTGCTAACATTGAGTGTTTATAGTTTAATACTAAGCATGGCAAAATAGGTGGGATGGGTTGGTCAAAACAGACCAGTTTAAAAAAATATCAGTTTGGCTCAGGTTCTGATCAAAATAGGCTTGGGTTAAAATAGTTTTTAGAAAAAAAGTTCGAATTGGGTTTAATAAATATATTAATATGTTCAGGCCTCGCCAATCACAATCAATGGAAAAAATGTTGTCGTTGAAGAGAAGTGACCCACAAACTCTAGAGGTATGTTTTTAGATGTTAATGCACATTCTAAACAAATTATCTTGTATAATGGAACTACCATAAGTACAACATAGTGAGTTCTTGCTTTAAGCTTTTTTGCTATTTCTATGTTTAAAAAACATAGAATGATAATTTTACTATTTTATTTATATTTCTATGTCCACAAAGAAAGAAACAAGGATAGAACGATGGTGACTACTCATAAAGTAGTTTGCATAATACCTATGCATTTGCAGGATAGCATTGTGTAGTACATCTAGAGTTAGTTTGACTTCTTTTTTTTTTTAATGGCACGATACATAAATTAAAAAGGAAAGCATGCAAGACCTAGCAAGAAGCTAGGAATAAGTAAGGAGGTGCACAAGAAGGAGCAAAACAAGTATTTTATGAGTCATTCTATCATAAACCTCATGTAATTTGCTACATTTGTATTATTTTATAGCTCGAAGTAATCTTTATTGACAAGATTTGTTATGAAACTTTGTAACATGACCCATCTTTGGCTCTCATGTAGTTTCCTACATGTGTATTTGCATAACGTGTTAAACGTCCAAAATATTTAGTGATATTTGAATAAAATTTGTATTCGTTGTTTTATACTTTAATACAATATTTCTACTTTATTTTTCTTATACGTTATAATTCTCCAAATAGATGTACGTTGGTGAATCGCGTGTACACGCGGGCAAAAATCTAGTGATACAACATTCCAAAGTCTCCAAAATTGCTGCAAAACAAGAGGCGTCATAACTCTATTTGATTAAAGGAATACGTCAAATAACAAGCGGGAAAATAAAACTTCATGTGTCATAAGTGGAAATGGTCAAATGGACGTGCTGGGTAATGGGTTAAAACGGGTTGTCTTTAATGTGGGCAAAGTGGTTCATGTCGGCCGACTTGCCCCATACTTTTACAAATAGTCATTGTCAAAATATGATGACAAAAATTATGTTATCACAAAAATAATCTATTTTAGTTTATAAATAAAATGATTTAGGCGGCTATAAGATTGTAGAGATATAACACGGGCACTTCCAACCCATTTGACCAACTTGAATAATTTTTTTTATTTGACCCCTTTGACCTACTAGGGAAACATTATAGCCCAAAATGACCCATCAAGTAAAATGTATCAAGGATCACCATGTAAATAGCATTCAAACCTTAATGAGTCGGTTTTTATGATAAATATTGTATCCTCTATTTCTACACCATGTAAATAGCATTCAGAGGCTTTCTTATATGATTTGCCGGAGCCATATATAAAGAGAAAAAAATATGTCGGGAGAGAATTCAGAATTGACTTTATGAGTACCACTCTACCCCCAAAAGTGTCACACCCCGCCAAGGAGGAAACACGGGAATGCGACCTTGAAATGTTTTCAAGCACAAGGTACAAGTAACACACATAAATCTATTTAAAGATATCACCATAGGATGATTATTATTATAAACTTAGTAAAAGTTGAGAAACATTGTCTGGTGACTAGTGCGTTGTCAAAACAACCATAAACCACAATATTACAGAATAGTAAAAATCCAACCCATGATGATACCATCCAGTGCCTGCTTGGACCCCTCTCTCAAATCCCTGCTGTCCTCCATTAGTTACCTGAAAAACATGCATAAAAGATTTGTCAACAATAATGTTTGTGAGTCTACGGGTTTGAGTGTAACAAGTAAAACAATCGTGTAATTCGTGTATGACCAATCATAGGCTAGCTAAGCGAATGATTTATGTGCGAACCATGAGTCCCGTAACCAAACCTCTTGACTGTGGTGCCTCGCGCATTGTACACTAAATACAATGTATGTATAGTAGAATACTAACACTCTTTTGTATGTAACTGGTTAGAGCGACTAACCAAGAGTGAGGGGTGTCAACCCAATAGATCTATTAAAGTGTTCCAAGGCTTTTGATAGCTAATGGTTACAGTAAACGTTGTACGAGGACTAATGAGCTCATGAACCAATATGTCTCATGTTCCACATGGCAGTCACGATAGAATGTACACACACTTGTAAATGACACTAGTTTGAAGCATGTTTATCCCCCGAAATGTAAAATAGTAAAATGGGGCCGTAAAAACTCACCTGATAGAGTCGTATGTGGTCTAGTGAAGCTGTAAACTGTGAGATAGCTACCGTCCCGACTAGGGCTGTAAACGAACCAAACGAACACGAACAAGGACTTGTTCGTGTTCGTTTGTTAAGGAATTAACGTGTTCATGAACTGTTCACGAACACTTACCGAACGAGATTTTTTGTTCGTGTTCGTTTGTTAAGAAAATAACGTGTTCACGAACTGTTTATAAACACTTACCGAAAGAGATTTTTGTTCATGTTCGCTTGTATTTATTTGCTAAATTTAGGTGTCAGATAAAAACAAACACAAATGAATGTGAACGAACAAATAGGCATTATTGAACAAAATCGAGCACAAATTAACACATTAAATTCTGAAAAGTCACATTTTTCATCACTAACATTGTCCGCCTAGAACATACTAATCTAATTACTCAAATATACGTGACATAATCTTGATGACATAATGTCTTATAAAAACACAGAGGTATCATATTAAACTTGAAATCCTCATTTAATCCACCAAAAATAACAGTTAATCAAAACAGTTAAAGTAATATTAACATGTGATACACTAATATATGTTAAATAATCTACCACCGGAAAATTTGAAATACTTAAATTAAATATAAAAAATTAAAAACCCTAATGAACTATCGAACAAAAACATACACGAATACGATACCGAACGTTCACGAACATAAACGAACGAACGCGGCCTCTGTTCATGTTCGTTTGTTTAGCAAAACGAACAGAGTTTTTTGTTTGTGTTCGTTCATTTATTAAACGAATGAACACAAACGAACTTCCCGCCGAACAGTTCACAAACTGTTCGCCGAACGTTTGGTTTGTTTACAGCCCTAGTCCCGACACTGTTTGCCCTATGATTATTAGGAGCATAGTAAATTGTAGTTTCTTATTGTGTGTCAATCATATTGTTCACCTGACATTCGTGGATTCTTAGTTTTTAGTGCTTGTGGGCCAGGTTCTTGTACACGTGAGATTTATATCCGCTTTATGTATAACGGGCATGGTTTTTAGAAATCCCAGGTGTTCTAGGTGGATTTTTATTGTAACCAAGGTGGTTTCCCATATCTTTATGATTATTTTGATACTAATTCAACATGTGTGGTAGGTTTATGAAAAATGTGCACTTTAACATGAGTTTATAACCCTCTTAGTGTTTAAAGTAGGTCTAACATATGTTAGAGCTTCCTTAACATATGTTTGATTAGGCATAGCCGAATCAAGATCATAGCAAGGACTTTGATTTCGTTCATGTAGCAAATCAAAAACGAGTTTTCACACTTGTTGAAACATAGCCGAGAGATATTAAGGGTGGTTTAGAGGTTCCCTCGATAAAACCGATTAGAATAGCCTTTCAAAACATAGTTTAAGTTTGATTATCAAATGGATGTTTAGCCATTTTTTAAAGTCTCACTAGGCCACTTATGACTTAGATCCTCTTTATGTGACATGGTGTGTGCTTCGTGGGTGTAACTTAACACTAAATGTGGGTGTGTTAGTCGATTCATATAGATTATCATCACAAAATGTGATAATTCGGGTGAAGCATGACTAGGTCCGATTGTTATGTAAATCAACAAGTGTTGGAGTGACTTACCTAGTGTAATGCAGTAGTGGATCGGTCCTAGAAACCTCGTGTACCTTCCCTTTAGCTCGATCTCTCCAATGTAGCTTGTAAGTGGTTCGTTTTAGGTGCAAGAAAGGGTTGGGTGTTGGAGGATGGCTTCAGCCAAGTGAAGTGAGGAAGAGAGGAGTGTTGTGAGGCGTTGGTGCAAGGATTAGGCTCACTCAAGACCCCTTTTTATAATGCAATCCATGGCAAGTCCATTCCCTTGATCTTTGTAATTTGCAAGTACATTCTAAGTTAGTATAAGAAGTTGACATTGAGTGAAAAGGATTTGAGCTCTTGTGTTCTTGGGGTTTGGCCGAGATTAAGGAAACAAGGAGAATTATACATGCTTTGGGATAATATCAAGCCTATAGTTGTTCCTTAACAAGGCCTATTATGGTGTAAGTAGAGGTGCATTTTGTCTACAAGTATAAGGCATGTGGGATATGGATAAAATGGTTAGAAAGTTGTCATAGTGGTGGTGTCCCTTTCGGCCAACTTTTGGGAAGAAGGAAGAATGTTTGTTGGTTACTAAGAAGGGTATAGGATTTTCCTTGGATGGTGTGGCAAGTTTTGCTAGTTTTGTGCAAGTTTTGGTCTCTTGTGTGACAATGACACATGAATGGAAGCCTTGTGTTTGTTTCGGCCGATTAGGGAGTCCAAGAGGTTTCCTAGTTTAAGTTAAGATAACATCATGGGGTTGAATGGTGTCATAGGTATAGGTTCTAATTTGGTATAAGTATGATCATACATTTGTCCCTTGTGGTTCCTAGTCTTTCGGCCCAAACAAAGAGAAAAAATCAAAAACATATTTGTGGAAAGGTCTTGAGATGGAGTCAAGTGTGGAAAGGCTCGTGTTTAGTGTAAGTGTGGCAATCATCTAGATGATCTTAGGCGTTAATTGATAGTGACAAGGCAATCAATGATGTATGGGTGTATGTGGCCGTGTGCGTGTGTATATATACATATACATATTCTTGTGTTGTCATAATCACAATATCATGGGTGTTTAATTAGATACAAACCTTATCTATCTCTTTGGTATTGAGTTGTGAACATGGTTAGTGAATTGGTTCGAGTGTGCCCGATAAATTGTGTGGTTTGTAGCCGAGTATGGTGCCGTGTGGGGTGTTCCACTTATCCATAGGAATGGATTGTTATAGGAGTGTAAAGGCATACATGTGTTAATTGATGCATGAACATGTGTTGTAGAGCAATCATGGCTTTAAGCCATATGATGTGATCGATTATTGATCTTAAAGTATCTTGGGCGATGATTAGTATGTACAGATTTCCATTGGAGTGAACATGGGTCTGTTGGCGTTAACATGTGATAACTTTGGTGATCCTCATTCATATGTTAGTGGGGAGTTCTCATGTGTTAGAGTGTGGTAGCCTCATTGAAGGCTTGTTTGGTGATTATCTGGGCGTTGTATGTATAAACCATTGTTCTTAATTGAGTTTTCTGTATAACTCATGCTTCACTAGACTGGGGGGGGGGGGGGGTATCATGTGTGAAAAGTGTCTAAATATGCATATAATGACAATAATGAATGAAAAGCGTACGGATGCTGACCTGGTTCGTTGACTGTTGTCACAAAAGATAACTTCTTGGCTTTCCAAATCGACAAACGACTGCGAAAGATATCCAAAACGGGGTCCCAATGCATACATAGATTCATGTTAGCACCAACTTGTGATCCAATATACTTCAAGGGGAATACCCCAACCTTACTCCTAATCATAGCAGCCATGGTCGAGACCTCTTTGGGATCCACACCGATACCAAAGAGAAAGCACTTCTACACGTTAACTCTCAAGCCCGATACTAAATGGAAACATCGTAGAATCCTTCTTAAATTCTTAACATTTTTCGTCGACAATCGCCCAAAAAGACCACATCGTCAGCATACATTAAATGCGAAATAGCGAGATCCGCAGTTCCACATCAAAAACCATGAAACAAACCCACTTGGCATGCCTTCTTCATAAACCGGGACAAAGCTTTCATGATTAGTAATAATAAAAAAGGGGGATAATGGATCGCCTTGCCTCAACCCTCGAGAGCAATTGAACTCCATGGATGGAGAACCATTTAGTATTATTAAAGAATCCTTGAATAAATATTCTAAATGTCCATAGTCGATCAAAATCATGGGAATCAAGTTTGAATTAAGACTATTATGAGTTGCTGGATGTTCATAGGTGATGAAGGTCTCGAAGATTTGAGATCCAGGATTCATAGATATTCATTATATAATGAACACCGGACATAACTCGCTTCAAAGTTGTCTTCATGAATCATAGTCATAGAGAAACTTTGAAAGTGATATGATCTTTTGTCCTAAGATCTTAAAATCATCATATTAGCTCTACTGCCCTAAGGTTATTCATTGATCTCACTAAACGCTATACCGTAATAGGATAGCAATAAAGGTGTTGGGTTGTGAACAATGCTGAAGTTAAGTGGGAGTTGTATGTTGTCTAAGGACTTTACTTCTTTACAAGAAGAAAGAACGTTCTAGCACCCTCGAGGATAAGACTGGTGTGAAATGTATGGACATACTCAAACTAGCGGTAGTTTGTCATTACCACTCGAATCCGGTACGAGATAGAAATGGTTAAACAATATGAGAATGAATTGGATCCATATCTCATGTTTGACAAGTTCTTGGAACAGAAAGGCTAAATGATAACTGTTATCACTAAGGCTATATGCTTAATTGAGTAAAGCGTTACTCATAACAGAGAAGGTATAGTTGACAAACATAAATCGTCATACTTTGATAGGGACAGTGCGGTATAGCAAGACGCCCAACTGTGTTGTGCATTATACCAAGTAATCGTTACTTGTCCAAGTGGGAGTCTGATGGAAATGATGTCCAAATATCGATTAATAATGCGACTATAAAAGTACGATCCAAAGAATTACACTTTGGACTGCAAACATAGAAATAATTTAATTGTTAACTATTATTAATCACAAATAAAATTTGATTAAGAAATAAATATTTAGCGAAAAATTTATCAAATAGATTATTACGAATAATCGGTGGTGGTTGTTTGAAGAAACAATAGATTAGAAGTGGATTGATTAAACGGATTAATCAATTGATTCGTTTAAAGTGTTGAACGCTATAATAATTATTAGAGAATATTTATTATGACGTTATCGAATAATTTTTATTTGATATTAATTAAAGGTGATAGATAATTGTTGGGACATGATAGTTATAGACAGGTTAACATTTTGATGAATATTAATTAAAGAACTAAATAATAATAATAATAATAATAATAATAATAATAATAATAATAATAATAATAATAATAATAATACTTATAAATCTATACATCTAATATTTGAAAGCAATGTGGGACACTTGTCATTCCCACATTGCAACTTCAATTATCTCTCTTCATCTCACTGTGCCACATGTCACATTGTGGGTTTTTATAAAAAAATTCATTTTTTAAATCAAAAATTAATGAAAATATATAACCCTAAAAAAAACGCGGAGATCACAAAGATCATATTATCATTGTCGCCTCCTTCAAACGAAAACCCTAATCAGGGCGATTCAAGTGCGATTCAAGGGCCATTCAACCTAATCCTTCATCTCCAATCCAAGGTAATCTCCATTCGTATGTTATTTGAATAAATTGATCTTCATCTATCTTTCATTCTGTCTTGTGTTTCACTGATTTTCAATATCTTTTACAAACTGTCGATTAAGGTTTTCTCTGTTTTTTCTATTTCTTCTGTTTTACTTATTGTTCTTAAGTTTTCTTCGTTTATTGTTCATTCTTATTAATGTTTTGATTTTGTATTGATGTTTTAGGGTTTATGTTTTATGTTTGGATTTAGGGGTTTTTTAGTGTTCAATTTATTTTTTAAGGTTTGACTGATTGTTATTTATTTTTCGTTTATTATTGTTCAGGCTGATTAGCTTTTTATGTTTTAGGTTTCGATTTATGATGAGTATGTTTTAAGTTTCGATTTAGGGGTTTATGTTTCATGTTTAGATTTAGGGCTTTATGTTTTAGGTTTTGATTTAGGGTTGAATTGATGTTTTAAGATAGATACGAATGGATATATGTTTTAGGTTTCGATTTAGGGTTTTATGTTTTAGCTTTCGAATTAGGGTTCAATTGATGTTTTAAGATACCTACCTATGGATTGATTTGGGGTTGTATATGTTTTAGGTTTTGATTTAGGGCTTTATGTTTTAGGTTTTGATTTAGGGTTCAATTGATGTTTTAAGATAGATACGAATGGATATATGTTTTATGTTTCGATTTAGGGCTTTATGTTTTACGTTTTGATTTAGGGTTCAATTGATGTTTTAAGATAGATACGAATGGATATATGTTTTATGTTTCGATTTAGGGCTTTATGTTTTAGGTTTTGATTTAGGGTTCAATTGATGTTTTAAGATAAATACGAATGGATATATGTTTTAGGTTTCGATTTAGGGGTTGATGTTTTAGCTTTCGATTTAGGGTTCAATTGATATTTTAAGATACCTACATATGGATTGATTTGGGGTTGTATTCTACTAATAACAGTTAAGATATAAAGATTATAGCTAAAACAGTGTCACAATATTGAATATGTTTTAAAAATCTGGTATTTAGTTGTTTATGTTTTAGGTTTCAATTTATGGTTCAATTGATGTTTTAAGAAAGGTACGAATTTATTGTTATGATTTAGGTTTCTATTGGGGTTTATGTTTTATTTATCGATTTATATGTACAGATTTTCTGATACAAAGATTTGATTGAGTTTGTAAGTATTTTTGTCATTTAAACATTAATTATTATGTATTATTTACTATTTTTTGTGGATTGGTACAGGTGCATACACATCCGTGTTATAATGGTTTACGGATTTTGGGTTAAGTCAGAAAATAACAGTCGTATTTGTTTGGTAAGATATGAATCATGGTTTTAATGTATATACTACACTCATTTTATAATATCCTTATAATTTTAATGTTTGTATTCAGGGGTTACCAAGTGACTATGATGGTTGGATTGACAAGTATGGTTATCCTTCTGGGAATACCAAGATCCGAACATTGGATGATAAAGTCTATGACATTAAAGTTTTAAACATTGCAGGCAAATGGTTCTTCTACAATGGTTGGAGAACTATGATTACTAAATTAAAGTACCCTTCTGGGTGTAACTTTATATTTCAGTATGATGAAAATCTCAAGTCTTTCAGTATGATTACATTCCATCAGGATGTTGTGTGTGCACCTGGTACCTTCTTCTACTGCAGATTGGGCGATCCACTTACAACTGATAAACGTTTGGTATGTTTTTTTATAACATAAATCTAAATAAAACATTATAAAAAAAATTTATACACAAACTGATTGTATTGTGTTAATATTGTTTGTCTTTTTTCCAGCATATCAGTTGTTTTGTTCTTCATGGATTATTCAACCGAACAGTTCCATTGGATCCAATTGACGTAATTGCTCAGTCAATTGCACACTTTCAGATACAGCTAGCAGTTGATGGTGGTACTATTTATGTGACTGAAGGATGGCCAATGATTAAGGAAGCTTTTTCAATTACTACTGATCATCTAATTGTGTTCGAGATCATTAATGAGGTATCCTCTGATTTTATTTATTGATTTTGAAATGTTTATATAATTTTTGTTATTGTTTGCTTTTTATAATTTTTTATACTTTAATAACAATACTTTCTATTAATTGATTCAGAGCACCTACAATATGTCGTTTTTTTTTGAAAAACAAGCTTACTCTTCCTCCCGGTCATGTTTCGAAAGCTGAATTTAATGATGAGGATGATGATGACAGTGAAGAGACTGGTGATGATTATTATAATGAGGAAGACGTCGTTGTCCTTTCTGATGATGACAGTGAAGAGGATCCAATGGTGGAAGATGATGAGTCCGAAGATGTCGAGGATGTAGGTATATCGGTGGTTTTCAAAGTTGATAGACACTTTGTAAGTAAAATTATTTCCTCAATTAGATATATAAGTTATGTGGATAGTAGTCGCTAATTTGAATGAATGTCTTTATACTTTAGTGTATCTGTATTAGTTGCGTGAACTGATATAGACTTTTATGGTACATAACTTATGTGCATAGCCTTCCCTATCAACTGTTAACAGTAGTGGCTGTTGACAGTATTAATGTCAACAGATGCTTATCTAGGTAACATACTATGTTAAACAATATACCAAACGTTGTTAGAAATCAATTACAATTACATATCCCATGAGTTGTAAATTACAATAACTAGCTTGTAAGTGACGACGTTCCATTCTTTATTTTTTTTTCGTAGCGTATGAACACAAATTGGGCAAAGGATAACCAGCTGAACAGGAGGAGGGCTTTGACCATTCGTGATGAGGAGGGCTTTACTTGGGGAGTGTCGGTTGGGATTGAAGATGCGTCAAGATATCCCCGTTACTACATAAGAGGTATGTCAGCTTTTGTAGCTGATAAGGAACTCCAGGCTGGTGATGAAATTCATTTCCTGTTTTTCGAGAATCAAGGTGTGTTCAAGCTTTCTAATGTTGTTAAGGGTAATGGTAATTAGTGGGGTTATTGGTGGTTGTTTTTTGGTATACTGATAATATTTTTGGTGGGTAAGTTTTGAACATAATTGATGATTGGTGATGGTAATTAGTTGCTTTAGTTGTTGACATGGTTTAAGTTTGATAAAAACTTTAGGTGGGTAACTTTTGGACATGTTTAATCCTTTGTAATCACAAAGTTTTGCACGTTTACTACTGATGTAGTCATTCTTGAATTTTGGGTTGTTTTGTGTTTACAATTACTATTATTTTCGGTTATCTTTATTAGTAAAAAAGACTATATTTTGCATTTTATGTTACAAACTTACTTATATCTTTGAATGTTATTTGTTTGTTTATGTCTATTTTTTGTAAATTAAAAAGTTTAATACTATGAATTAAAGAATGAATGTTTGACTTTTTTTAAATAATAAAGTTTTGAATTTTACTCAATTTTTGGTAAATTGAAACACAATAAGATTAAACGGTTTTCATTTAAAAAATACAAAACATATTCGTTTTTTTTAGTTTTGGCAACCTTTGACTTTTTATTAAATTTGGTTGATTTTTAAAGGTTTGAATTTGAAACCGTTTTTGGTAAATTGAAACACAATAAGATTAAACGGTTTTCATTTAAAAAATTCAAAACATATTCGTTTTTTTAGGTTTGGCAACCTTTGACTTTTTATTAAATTTGGTTGATTTTTAAAGGTTTGGATTTGACTCAAATTTTGGTAAATTGAAATACAATAAGATTAAACGGTTTTCATTTAAAAAATTCAAAACATATTCGTTTTTTATTTTTGGCAACCTTCTTGACTTCTTATTAAATGTAAATGTTGTAGATTGTTTTTCGTTTAACACAAAATTCCATTATTAGTAAAAATGAAACAAATTTAACTATTATATTTAAGGTAAATTTGGTATACTTAAACAATTCGTTTTATACCCAAGAATCCAATTTTTAAAAACAAACACTTAACAATTCTTTCAACTAAATTTAACAAACATGCAAAGTAAATTTGGTAGATTTTAGTTTTAAAAAGAAACAATTAAACAATTCTTTGGTAAATTTGAAACCTTTAAATTTTCTAATAAAACATTCAACAACTTTTTTAAACATCAATTTGTTATATTTTTGTTCATAACTGTGACATTGTTTCAATTTTTTTTATACTATTAACAATGGTTGACATCTTTAACAAATTCCATTTTTTGACACGGTTTTACTTTTTTAAAACTTTACGTAGTAACAAACAATAAAATAATTTTTCCACCGTTAACAACTGTCAATAGATTTAGACTAACAATCAAATTAAGACCGCTAAAAGTAATTGTTTTACACACATTTGAAATCTTTATGTTCTATAAACAAACAATAAACTTAATTTTTGGTATATATTAAAAATCGTATATATTAAAAAAAATCGATTATACTAATTATATAAATATGTTAATTAAATTTTATATATGTTTACGTTTATTTTAGGTATTTTGAAATCTTTATATTTGATAACTTTAGATTTTAAAGTGGTATGTAATTTAAATAAAAAAAATCGAGTTTTTAATTATAGCAACATTTAAATCTAAATTAATTCTGATTTCCATTTTATAATTTCCTTTTTAATATTATTAATTGCTTAACATAAATAAATCTGGCAATTTAGATTATAAATACAGATTTTGTTTCGCAAAGTATAGTATAACTATTTCCTTCAACTCTATCAGGTATGTCTATCAAAATTTACATAATCATTCAGTTATTTTTTTATGCATGTAATGTTTTAGTACTTACATTCTATTAACTTGAAGCTTTATGGATCCGAACAACATTACGTTTTTGAATGACATTAATTGGAGGATGTCTCAATATACAATCAAAGTTAAGGTGCTTAGGATTTGGAAGCGACCAAACCGCAAGAATCTTGGAGAAACTCTTTGTCTAGATATGGTTCTGATGGATGAACAAGTTAGTGTTTAACGTATTGATTTTTTCATTTATGTTGTTAACATATTATTGTTAATAATAATTCTGATTAACCTTATTTTGTTTCATTTTAATTTTTAAACAGGGCTCCAAAATGCAAGCTATTGTGTGGAGTAAATACATGAAAAAACATGAAAAATTTTTACGTGAAAATCAAGCTTACTATATCTATAACTCCCAATTGGCTGAAAACAAATCTACTAAACATTTTGATAAAAACGATATTCTTTCGTTTACTTTTGAAACAAGCATTACGAAATGTAACAGGTTTGAAGGAAGTCAGTATGGTTTTAATTTTTCTTCTTTTGAGTCAATTAAGAGTGGCAACCTTCCTTAGGAACAAAGAATTGGTTTGTTTAATCACACTTAATATTTTTTGTATTACTCTTTAAATTTTTTAATAATGTATTTGTATAAATTAATAATTTTTTTTTTAAGATTTCATTGGCTATGTTGATGAATGGACTCCACCAGAACCGACCGAAACAAAAGCCGGTTTGAAAAACAAGATGACCCTTATGTTGATTGATTTAGAGTATGTGTTTCATCTTTACAAATAATCTTTTATTATTTGATAATGATTTCTGCTTTTTTTTTTTCTTATATTCTACGATCAATAAATTGTTATACAAAAGATAGTTTCATTTTAACCAACATTATGTTTATATGCAGGGAGATCAAAATCAGCTGTTCTTTGTGGGATGAGTATAGTGAGCAGATGTTTGGGTACATCAAGCAAAATGAAGATGAAGTTCATGTTGTCCTGATTGTTCAATTCGGTAGTTTTAACAATTATAAAGGTTTGTTATATATTAAGTTTTTTGAATACACTAAATATTTTTTACTTTTATGGTTATTTATACATTTTAATTATTTTTTATATTTAAAGGCAATGTCAGCGTTCAAAATGGCTGCTATATCACTCGACTATTTATTAATGAAGACATTAATGATATTCGGGCTTTTAAGAAAAGGTAATATACTTATGTTGTTATTTGTTTTATGTATTTATTGTTATTTTTTTAAAAAAATATATAAATCTTTTATTTATTTTTATTTACAGTTATATTGAAAAGTTGATATCTGTTGAATCATCTTCTGCTCAACGATCTCTCGGATCTTCTGGAAACATGAATTTGGCAGATGAATTTCTGAACAAGACCCATTTCAGCAGTATTCGTGATTTTCCGTTAATAACAGAGGTACATCAGTTTTGACTTATAATAATCTAATATGAATGTTTATATTCCATTTAAAAGATTATCACTTATGTATTTTAATGTATACACGAATAGTCATTTTGTGTGGAATTATTTTTTTATTAAATGTTGACATTAATATTATTTTATTTTGCAGGTTGTAACATTTCGTATTTATACTTGTACGTTTCACGATCATCATTAATAAAACGTCAAGTTCTATCTATAATATTCGCATTAATTATTTTTGTCGCACTTGTGGAACCCTAATACTCTATATATTATAATTATTATATGGCTAGGCTTGATTATTAAAAAAAAAATACAAAACCGCTTGGGCCGGGAATCGAACCCGCGCCCAAGGCCGGCCCAAACCACACCAGAGCACAAACCAGCTGGGCTGGCCAACACTTTTGTTTGAAATCCAGCGCGTTAAAACTATATCATCATTTCAATTTGTCACAGTTGACTTGGTAAGTCAACTGTGAGCACGCGACTTACCATAATCACCAAATTAACTCGTGATTTGTTCAATTTTTGGCAAACATACTTGATTATCGGCCATCAGTGGTTAAACAATACGCCAATTACAAATCAATTGTCCACCAATTAATCATAATACGCGTATGGACTTCAATGTGTGGTCAACCTTGCCAATTCATCAATCCTTTGATCCACACTATAAATTGATCCTCTGCGAGGCTTCACAACTCGCCAATAATCTTCTCTCAACCACCAATCTTCTTCATTTCACTCTGTTTATTATTTCACGATCGTTGTTTGACTTTTGAGCTTGATCGAGCAATCGAGATCAAAACAACATTGTAAGTCTAATAATTTCTGTGGGTTTTGATCATCGGCATTCACACATCAAAAACCCTAAGATTAATCAGGTTATTGATGTGTGAATCGCTTGATTGGAAAAACTAGGGTTCGTGGATATTAATTTGGGGATAAACTCGTTCTGTATCGTTTATTTATTTTAATCAACACAGAATAAATCACAACCACTGGCCTAGGCCAAGTGGTTGTGACTGATGCTTATAACCATGGCCACCCGGGTTCGAGTCCCGGCCATGGCACCTCTTTTCCTTATTTTTGTGTTTTTAACAAACAAATCAATTAAACATATATTATACCTTTAATCTTGTAAATTCATTTTTAATTATTAAAACCTTTTTATAAATTCTAAAAAAATTATTTTTATCAAATCTGATGTAAAAGTTTTATCTACAATTTTTAGTTTTCTGAAATTCATTTATTTAATATTTATAATAATTAAATCAATTTTATGCTATTATATTTATAAAAATCCATTAAAATATCAAAACAATTTTATAAATTTTCACAAAAATTATCCTGAGTTTGTACAATGATAAACTTTACTGAAATGATTTTTAATTCTGAAAAATCATTTATTTTATATTTTTAATCAATTTTTGTTAGTTTTAATCATAATTAAATCATAATAAATTCAATTTTTATTATTTTTGCACCAAAATTTTATACAATTTATTTCTGAATATTTAGAACAGAAATATAATTTTTAAAAATAATAGTTCTTTAATTTTAGTATTTTTAAATATTAAAGTTTAATTTTGGCAATTTGTAATAAATAGATTTAATAATCTATTTTAAAGAAAATAATTTATAAAAATTATTTTTATACTTCAAACACATTATTGTGAACATCCTAAATTCAAATTTTATAAAAAAGACTTTCAATTATTTAATTATCAAATTTCCCTTTATTTAATTAACATTTTATTATAAATTCAACAATTGGATATCCCCAAATCGAAACCCTAGAAAATACTTATAGACTAGATAGACTTAGACTTATTTGTTGCCTTATACATAGGGTGATACTTGGCAATCTATTGGGCTACACTTATACTATTCCTCAATACCTAATACTATACCAAGGTGAGTTTACGTAACCATGTTTATGCGATTCTTTATACTTGCAACATTTTAAGCAATTCAACATGCATGTCTAGTAGTAAACTTTATTGCCTCATGAATTAGTCAACAGTTTCAACGAGTTTCAACATTACATAATCATTAGCTATGGCCAAGCCGGCGATACTCAATAATAGATCTATTGGATTGACAACCCCACCCGGATACGTGTACCTCCTACATAGGTAACGTGGGTGATTGTTATCGTTCCAACATATTACTAAGGTGAACCGTAGATGACGAGATGGACCTAAACTAGTCGGAGCTTTGATTATGTCAACATATTATACTATTCTTGTAGACTTAAATTTTACGATAGACATACGAATTGCTAAACTTTTATACTTAAACTATATGCTTAACATGGATTATGTATTCTCACCAACTTCTAGTTGACCCCCCCCCCCATTTTTACAACTCAACAGGAAATAATGATGCATGAAGATTAGAGGGTTTTACGAAGACAATAAGGAGTCTATGCTTGCTTGATTCTTGTGTGATGTATTAGATTTCCACATTTAAAACTCTTATGTATTTCTATTTTTGGATATTTGCAATTTAAATTTATTTCATTTAAAATTTGGATTACCATGTGCTACTGTATACTCATTCTTACGTGACACCTCGATGTTTCTGCCATCAGTTGGGGTGTTACACAGGTCAACAAACAAGTCACTGTTGTTGGTACGTGTGGATGCCAACGATGATTGGTATTACCTAGGTTGTGAGGCATGTAATCGCAAGGTTGAGCCAACTCTGATGTTACCTGATGATGAAGATGAAAAAGATGTTAATTCATTTAAGCAGGTTTTGGTTTGCACCAACAATGACTGTCCCAAGCATATTGTATCTGCTGATCCTGTGTAAGAATTATTTTTCATAAACATAAGTTAAAATTTTACGATATTATTTAGTAAATAATTTGTTGTTATTACTTACTTTAGGTTTAGAATTCCAATAAGGGTACAAGATTGTACTGGAATAACATCACTCACATTGTTTGATCGAGAAGCGAAAAAAATGTTGGGCATGTCAGCGATGCAGCTGCTAGAAAAATCCAAGCATATAATTTATTTTTTTCTGCCTTAAACAATATATTTTATTATACCTAATGTTACTTATGAAAATTTTTATCTAGGTTTGTGTTGAAGACAAAATAACTCCTGCTGAATTTGCTTCATTTGAAGATAAAAAGTTTGCTTTCAAGATTAAAATTGGGCAATTTAACATTGATAAGCATCTGGATGGTTATGGTATACGCAAACTTACCGATTTTTCTTCAATAGTTGCTTCGCTGGAACAAAGGTTCCCTGACATTCAGGTTATTATTATCATTGAAATATTCCTTTATTATTACTCTTATGAATCATTAGTACATGTTTATTATTTTTCTTATTAATTTTTTCTGTTTTTATTATCAACGTTTCCTTTGAAGTATTACATGTTTATTTTTTTTCCAGCTCGATCAACCTGTTTTTGAAAACATTGATATAGATGAATCTTCAACACAGAATGCATTGTCTTTGAAGGTTGTTCTTTGACTTATTTAATCATATATTCTAATTAAATTTTTAATGTAGTTTATTCTAACAATTTTTACATTTCATTTAATATTGTTGGATTCTGTTGGAGATAACACTACTCCAGAGTCATCTTCTAGAGTTGGTGTTGTACGTGATGATGAGAAAGTGAAGCGTAGCCTGGACAAAGTGTATGTGACAACTCGGGTAAATCTCTCTCTTGGTATCTATCTTTTTGTTTTGCTTCCTTCGTTATTTCTTTTGCTCTTTCTGTACTTGTGCAATTTTCGGGACGAAAATTCTTTTAACGTGGGGATGATGTGACACCCGGCAAATTCTGGTTAACAACATGGTCTAGATTAAAGTCTACCTTAGCGAGTCACGCGTATATTATACTTAACGAGGGTTATCTAGATAGCTAGATAGGACATACGAGCATTATCTCGGGTTATGAGATGCTTTGACTCCTTGTGTGGGTCGGGTTCTGACTCCTTGTGTGAGTTAACATGTGATTTCATGATTAGTGAACCTCGGACGTTGGTGAATAACAAACTTATGTGTCTCGGTGATATCTGACAAACTTATGTGAAAACCATACGTGATTATGTGAACCTAAACCGAACACGTTAATAAAAATTATTAAAAGTGGAGCGTGAGGTTGATTAGGGTCTTAACGCATGGGGTTACACTTGTTACGGTCCGTAACAACGAAAACGTCGAAGGATAACGCGTCGGGAGGCGAAACGAGGCAAAAGCGCGCCACCCGGAGCTGTGAGCGGCCGCTCACAGGCTCCGAGCGGCCGCTCGAAGGGCACTGACGGGTTTAAACCGCCTCAAACTCGTATTTAAACATCCTTAACTCCCATGCAGCCCTCATACTCAACCCTAATCGCCCCCTTACTGCCCCACACGAATATTTCACTCCAAAAACACCTGCTAAGGCTTAAGATCATCAATTGGGAGGCTCCAAGGCGCGCGATTGATTGATTTGAAGAGCTAAGGGTATAACTCATGATTTCTTACGCTTTTTACTTTATGTTTTATTGTAAAAATCCTATAACAAGTTTGTCCAGGTCTGATTGGATTTAATAAACATTAAAACATGAGTCTTTTTGAAGATTAAACGGATTAAACCTATTAATAAACGCGTAGTAACATCATAGGATGCTTGTTGCGCAAGTTATTGGTGTTTTGATCTTAAAAGCTTTGATCTTGACATGTTTGATAATAGGATCTGATGGGAATAGGTATTAGGAAAGTTGTATGATGATTATTAGGTGTTATTGATTGATAATATGCAACTAGGGTTTGATATAATTGATGATATTGTACGATCAGAATCTGGACAGATTCTGAAAGTCGACTTGTAGGGTCTGTTTCGTGGCTTGAAGATAATTGATTTGATCGATTCTTTGCATGATTGTAACGTACAAGGTCTTAGCTTTTCATAATGGGCAAAACCATCGAATTTGGACGTCGTTTGAGTCGTTTTTGGAATTTTAATTGATTAGGGGTCATATCAGATTTTCGGATTTGTAAATTGGGCTAACTTTAAATGGTCATAACTTGAGATTTACAAGGAATTAGGTTATGAAATTTTTACAGTAGGTCAATACTGGAAAAATAGAGCTTTTCCAAGTGGATTCATCTCGTTTGGATGAATACACAATTTTTAAGAATTTTCCTACTAAACTGACCTGTTGAGGAGATTTTCTGGACATAGCTGTCTTGTACGAATTTTCATAATTTTTGTGTTTGGAATTGAGACAAAACAAAAATAGGTATTGTCGAGTGAATCCCAAAGTAAATTCAGTAAAAATTTGGGAGGTTAACTCACTGGTTTGCTATTTTAAATAAATTCGTTTTGATGGCGCACAATCTGTCCTGAAAACACAGATTGTGTATTATGTGCTTATGTGCTTAATTGAGGTCTTAGGTGGTATGGAATGGACATGTAACTGAAGTACACTTGTCTGAGACACATACGGAATGTAGAAACTAATTGTAACCAACGTATTCACCAACGGGTCCGTAGGGTTTACTATTGCATGTAGAATCACTAGGCGTCGTATACACACTTTTGAACATTTAAAACGCCTTGGACAAACGAGTTATATGGGTAATGATATTACGCCTATACTCACTGAGCGACACTGTTATTAGGGTGTCGGTAGCATATATTGCTTGCTGTTCGGATTCTTTGCTTGCACGTTAAGGTGAGTTTACGGCCCCTCTTTTAAACTGGTTTACACTTTTCGGGGGAGAAAACATGTGTTAAAACGATTGTTTGGTAATTACTGTCATACTATGGGTTTACACTGTGTACTACACGATCATTGGAAGTCCCGGGGGGAACCATGAATGTGCGGGTTTGCACAACGGGGAAATGTGAATAGCGCTATTGGGAGTGACCAACCCCGCTCGTCGACTTGGAGGGTCGGCGGGTGCATATTGTCTCAAACAGGAACAACAGAAACAACAGGAACATACATCGGGCATACTTTTGGTATTCGCGTTAGTAATGGTTTTCCAATCGTGGTAGTAACAAAACGTACGCCTAGCTAGCGTATACTGGTTTTCGATTATTGTAGTATGGACAGGTGGACTTGGTACTTGGATACAAAACTTGTAAACTCACCAGCATTGTTGTGCTGACGTAAACTTTTACATGTTTTCTCAGGTCGCTAAGGTAGCACAATGGAACTAGGGCGCACGCGTCTGCACGGCGTCTAGTTAGAGTCGCATGGTTTTCATATGTTGAACAATTGGTTTACTTTTGAGATACTGTTTTGAATAAGCTTCCGCTGTAAACGGGAATTTTAAACATTGTTTTGAAATTACATTATGTTCATGTTAGACTTGTTTACTGTGATCGTTGGTTTGGATCCTGGTTTGTCATGCGCCTCGCGGTAAAACTCCGCAAGTGGATTTTGAGGGTGTGACAGATTGGTATCAGAGCCAATGGTTATAGTGAACTAGGACTGCATGTAGGGTCTAGTCTATAGCCGAGTCGCACACACTAGACGATCACATGGTACTAAACGTTATAGTGGTTTACGTATGGTCTTGTCGGGGTGTCTCTAAATCGTTGGTCTTTCTACGTTACATCATCCGTTCTATCTTAGGTTGGGTTACTTATTATCTAGGCAGTGTAGCCTATTGGAGTAACTCGTGTACTCTTGAGATTTGTCCAAGGCTCGGACATCTCCCTTTCGCACTCCAATAGAAACACTTGTCATAAACTACCGTGGTATTACGGTGTATAGCTAAGAATCTATGTTCGGTGATTTGAACTTTGAACTAGGAGAACACTTGGAGGACCATGTAGAGCGTTTTATCATTTTGGGTGCACACAAAATCATAAAACGAAATGCATGGAAGCACTAGTGAGCTCTGGGTTTGAGGGTATATTCCTGGATTGGATCTAGCTTTGATCTTGTGAACATTAGTGGTCATCCTTATCTGCGAAACTATATTTTCTCGTTCTTTCTGCCAGAATCATGTCTGGAGTACGAGGAGGACGTGGAGGTGGTCGCAATGGTGGACGTGGTGGTGGTCGCGGTGGTGCTGGTGGTCGTGGAGGTGTTAACCTATCGCAGGATGATCTGAACAACTTACTCCAAGCTGCCTTTCAGTTAGGGCACAACGGTGGTGGTAAGTTGATTTATCCATTTTTCCTTGCCTCATTGGTGAACCTTGTTTGCATTCTTCGTGGTTTCTCATGCGTTTCATTTCAGGTGGTCCTGTTGACCCACCCCCACCCATGTGCACCTACAAGATGTTCCGGGACTGCAAGCCCCAGGAATTCTCTGGCACTGAGGGTGCGGTTAGCTTGCTTAGGTGGTTGGAGAAAGTGGAGTCGGTATTTCTGATGTGTAACTGTCTCCCAGAAGATCGGGTGAAGTATTCGGCTGCGTTATTTCAGGACGTGGCATTGACTTGGTGGAATGGTATCACCCAGAACATGGGTATTTGGGAGGCATATGCTATGCCATGGGAGAACTTTGTGCAGTTGCTGAAGCGGGAGTATTGCCCGAGGGAAGAGGTACAGAAGCTGGAGCATGAGGTGTGGAACCTCAAGATGACTGGATCGGAAATCGAGAAGTATACTGTGAGGAGGAATGAGTTGGCAGTGCTGTGTCCCGATCTGCACGTGCCAGAGTATCGTAAGATTGAACACTATGTATCAGGGTTAGTACCGGAAATTGCAGGGTTAGTGGCTGCTGGAAATCATCCTACTTATGCGGAGGTAGTTCGATCGGCCCATAGGATGACCAACTTAAAGGTGAATGAGGGGATTTTGCCTGCGAAAGGTTCGACTGTTAAGGCCCCAGAGAACAACAAGCGCAAGTGGGAGAACGACGGGAAAGGATCTGGGTCTACACAGCAGGGTAAAAGGTTTGATAATGGGGGTTCATCTTCTTCGGGTAACAAGCAGGGTGGTTATGCGGGAAAACTGCCCAAATGTAACAAGTGTGGACGCCATCACCAAGGGAACTGCGACAGTAACCGTTGTCACCGCTGCCAGCGAACAGGGCATTATGCTAAGGATTGTCGGGCTACACTTCCATCGACTCAGGCTCCGACTAACAGTTCAGCTCCGACTACTCAGGGGACTACAGGGAAACAAGGATGCTACAACTGTGGTGACACTGGGCATTACAAGAAGGATTGCCCAAAACTGAAGCAGGGTGGGAACAACGGGAATGGGAACAACGGGGGCGGCGGCAGAAATGCACGTGCCTTCGTCATTGGAGCTGCTGAGGCTAGACAGGACCCTGACACAGTCACCGGTACGTTTCTTCTCAATAATCGTCCTGTTAGCGTGTTATTTGATTCTGGTGCCGACAAGAGTTTTGTATCCATGGATGTTAGTCGACTGCTAAATGTAGCACCCGTACCATTAGAGGCCAAGTATATTATTGAGTTAGCTGACGGTAAGACGATTGAAGCTACTAGTGTTCTTCGGGAGTGCCAATTAGAGTTGTCGGGTTTATCGTTCCCCATCGACCTTATGCCGGTACCATTGGGTAGTTTTGACGTAGTGGTAGGCATGGATTGGTTATCTTTGTATCACGCGGAGATTGTCTGTTACGATAAGGTTATTCGGATTCCTCTCCCTGATGGAGAATTCCTTTCTGTGTACGGTATCAAGGGTGGTGTTTCGCTAAACATCATCTCTAGCATGAAAGCCCTTAAGTGTCTTCGAAAGGGTTATCCAGCCGTTTTGGCGCTTTTATCTGTTTCCTCTGGTGATGAAAAGAAGATCGACGACATTCCGGTGGTACGCGAGTTTCCTGATGTTTTTCCCGATGATTTATCTGGTCTTCCTCCTCATCGTCAAGTCGAGTTCGGTATTGATCTTGTACCAGGGGCTGCTCCTATTGCTCGTGCCCCCTACCGTCTTGCACCTCCCGAGATGCAGGAATTGTCTAGTCAGTTACAGGAACTCTTGGACAAGGGTTTCATCCGGCCAAGTTCTTCCCCTTGGGGAGCCCCGATTCTATTTGTTAAGAAGAAGGATGGGAGTTTCCGATTGTGTGTAGACTACAGAGAGCTGAACAAATTGACCGTCAAGAACCGTTATCCTCTTCCACGTATTGATGATCTATTCGACCAGCTTCAGGGTTCTAGTTATTATTCCAAGATCGATTTGAGGTCCGGTTATCACCAGCTGCGCGTCAGGGAGGCTGACGTTGCAAAGACTGCTTTTCGAACACGTTATGGCCATTTCGAATTCTTGGTCATGCCTTTCGGTCTCACGAACGCACCGGCGGTTTTCATGGACTTGATGAACCGCGTCTGTAAACCATATTTGGACAAGTTCGTCATTGTATTTATTGATGACATTCTGATCTACTCCAAGAACGAGACCGAACACGGGGAACATCTGCGGTTAGTTTTGGAACTTTTACGACGGGAGCAACTTTACGCCAAGTTCTCAAAGTGTGACTTTTGGTTACGCGAAGTTCAATTCCTAGGACATGTGGTCAATGAACTAGGAATTCATGTCGATCCAGCTAAGATCGAAGCGATCAAGGACTGGGGAGCACCAAAGACGCCAACTGAGGTGCGGCAATTCCTAGGCCTTGCGGGCTACTATCGTCGTTTCATCCAGGGGTTCTCGAAGATTGCTCAACCCCTCACCATTCTCACTCAGAAGGATAGAAAGTTCGACTGGGGTGAATCACAAGAGTCCGCGTTTGAAGAACTGAAGTCTAAACTGTGTTCTGCTCCTATTTTGTCCTTACCTGAGGGTCCTGATGACTTTGTTGTCTACTGTGATGCTTCCATTCATGGACTCGGTTGCGTGTTGATGCAACGCGAGAAAGTGATTGCGTATGCTTCTCGTCAACTCAAAGTGCATGAGAAGAACTACACCACTCATGATTTGGAGTTGGGTGCCGTGGTATTCGCGTTGAAAATTTGGAGACATTACTTGTACGGTACCAAATGCACCATCTACACCGATCACAAGAGTCTCCAACACATTTTCGACCAACAACATTTGAACATACGGCAGCGCCGTTGGATCGAACTTTTGAACGACTATGATTGTGCTATTAAGTACCATCCTGGCAAGGCGAACGTTGTAGCAGACGCCTTGAGCAGGAAGGAATCTACTAAACCTCGACGCGTTCGGGCGTTGCAGCTCACCATCCATTCGTCGTTACCTGATCAACTCCGTTCTGCCCAATTGGAAGCTTTGAAGGAGGAAAACCTTAAAGCTGAAACCATGCACGGTGCCGACAAGCACCTAGAGCGAAGGCCTGATGGCCTGCACTATTTCGCAGAACGTATATGGGTTCCTTTGTTCGGGGGACTACGGGAGCTTGTCCTTGATGAGGCTCATAAGTCCCGGTATTCTATTCATCCTGGTTCGGATAAGATGTACCAAGATCTGAAGGTGCTTTACTGGTGGCCAAACATGAGGTCGGACATAGCCTCATACGTGAGCAAATGCTTGACCTGTGCTAAGGTCAAGGTGGAATACCAGAAACCGTCGGGTCTCTTGCAACAACCTGAAATCCCGGAATGGAAATGGGAACGGATTACTATGGATTTTGTCACACAACTTCCTAAGTCACCAAGCGGGAACGACAAGATATGGGTGATTGTCGATCGGTTGACGAAATCAGCTCATTTTCTTGCTATTAAGGAGACCGACACCATGGATCGTTTGGCTCGTCTTTACTTGAAAGAAGTTGTTTCTAAGCACGGGGTACCAGTTTCTATTATCTCGGATCGTGACTCCCATTTTACTTCTCACTTCTGGAAGTCTTTGCACAAGGCCTTGGGTACCCAACTAGACATGAGTACGGCTTACCATCCACAGACTGACGGTCAGAGTGAGCGTACGATTCAAACTTTAGAAGACATGCTGCGGGCATGTGTGACCGATTTTGGGAAGGGTTGGGAAGCTCATCTACCGTTGGTAGAATTCTCGTATAATAACAGTTATCACACGAGCATCAAAGCTGCTCCGTTCGAAGCACTGTACGGACGGAAATGCCGTTCTCCTCTTTGCTGGGCTGAAGTGGGTGAGAGTCAACTCACTGGGCCTGAACTAGTGTACGAAACTTCGGAAAAGATCGTACAGATTCGTAATCGGTTGGCGGCGGCACGGGACCGGCAAAAGAGTTATGCTGATCAGCGTCGCAAACCACTGGAATTCC
The DNA here is from genome assembly GCA_028751855.1 of Ambrosia trifida. Classification (NCBI taxonomy): domain Eukaryota; kingdom Viridiplantae; phylum Streptophyta; class Magnoliopsida; order Asterales; family Asteraceae; genus Ambrosia; species Ambrosia trifida. Next base: position 68,491,873 of record CM054127.1, read on the forward strand.
AAGTCAATGACAAGGTACTTCTAAAAGTCTCACCGTGGAAGGGCGTCATACGCTTTGGGAAGCGTGGCAAACTCAACCCACGGTATGTCGGACCATTTACGATCCTGGAACGGATTGGACCGGTGGCATATCGTCTTGATTTACCGACGGAGCTCGGTAACGTACATAACGTCTTCCACGTGTCAAACTTGAAGAAGTGTCTGGCTGATGAGTCTCTCATCGTTCCACTAGAAGAGATCAAGGTGGATGATCGTCTTCGGATTGTGGAAGAACCTGTGGAGATCCTTGATTACAAGATTCGTAGCCTGCGCCACAGCAAGATTCGTATCGTTAAGGTTCGGTGGAACTCGGACCGGGGACCGGAATATACATGGGAACGGGAGGATCAGATGAAGTCTAAGTATCCTCATCTTTTTCCTAAGGAAGCGTTCGAGTCGAGACATGTCTCTTCGGCAGCTGAATGAATCTCGGGTCGAGATTCCTTTTAACGTGGGGATGATGTGACAACTCGGGTAAATCTCTCTCTTGGTATCTATCTTTTTGTTTTGCTTCCTTCGTTATTTCTTTTGCTCTTTCTGTACTTGTGCAATTTTCGGGACGAAAATTCTTTTAACGTGGGGATGATGTGACACCCGGCAAATTCTGGTTAACAACATGGTCTAGATTAAAGTCTACCTTAGCGAGTCACGCGTATATTATACTTAACGAGGGTTATCTAGATAGCTAGATAGGACATACGAGCATTATCTCGGGTTATGAGATGCTTTGACTCCTTGTGTGGGTCGGGTTCTGACTCCTTGTGTGAGTTAACATGTGATTTCATGATTAGTGAACCTCGGACGTTGGTGAATAACAAACTTATGTGTCTCGGTTTGGATCCTGGTTTGTCATGCGCCTCGCGGTAAAACTCCGCAAGTGGATTTTGAGGGTGTGACAGTGTATGACCTTGATGATGATGCAAGTGAATCTACAACAAAAGTTGCAAAGAAATCACATGAGATCCCCCTTTTGGTTCCTAAGGTTGAGAAATAGGAACAATGAACAATTTCTTTAAACATTTATGCTTCGTTTGGTTTTTTGGACAATTTCGTTTTTTTATGCTTGGTTTGGTTTTTTGGATAATTTTGTTTTGTTTATGGTTTGTTTGGTTTTATGGACAAATTTCATTTAAATAATTTGTGTGTTTGCATTTTATTTTTTTAATTTGTTATTTGGTTAAAAATTTTAATTATAGAATATATTTTTATGAGGTAACATTATTATTATAAAAATTTTTTTTCAACATTTTTAATAAAGTCAATAATATTAATAAAACAAATTTGAAAAAAATATAATTATATTAAAATTATAAACAAAATATTAATAAAACCAAATTAAGTTGTTACCATAAATTAAGCAAGTTGTTATAATTAGTATCAATTATACATATTTATACTAATTATAATAAAAAATTGGAAATTTAAAAATTTCGAATTACATAAAATTTGAAAATTTTGAATTCGATTTAGTATACATTTATAAAATTAAAATTTTATTATGTCTAAAATTTTAAATGCTAATAACTGTTCACAGGAATATTTATATTTTCGTGATGTCCTTAGTTGTTTAAAAATTTGTATATTTCCTAATCTTTGATTAGCACTAAAGATCGTTGTTCCCGTTATGTTGTTGAAAACATATATCAACAAAATGGCTTGTGTAACGGCCCGAGGTTACGTATGATGGGAAGTTGAAGACTAAAACACAAAAATCGGTGTATAAAGAAATATTTAGTGATATTTGACTAAAATGTGTGTTGCCTTCTTTCACATTTTAATAAAATATTTCTACTACTTTTTTTTTACGTCTAACCTCTCAAAATAATTGTACGTTATTGAACCGCGTGTAAACGCGGGCAAAAGTCTAGTAAGGTATTAATTATTAAACTTGGTGGATTTGTAATTAAATGGTTAATTACAAATAGGCAAGTCCTTGGAGGACAAGCCAATAGATTACAGACTTGGATGCAAAGTTTATTATTATGTAATAAACCTTTAGTAAACCTTAATCCTCAAAATCATTAGTTTTGCCACCACATAATATTATATTGATAAAATTCTCAAAAACCCTAAAACAACAACCATAACCATCGCCGTCACCTCCACCTTCGGCCACCACCACCACCACACCATCCACCCCTTCGGCCGACACCACCTCATGTGCCACCACCCCCGCCCACGCGGTGCCTCTCTCTCGTCCCTATACACGTGCGTGGAACTGAGGGGCATGATTGCCTCAGTTCACGTGGTGTGACCTCAGGTCGCATGTGGGTTTTTTGGGTTGCCTCGATTTGCGTGTTCGTGAGAATTCGTGTAGATTGAGATTTACACGGTATTCTTGGTGATTCGGAGATTTGAAATTTGGTGATTTGCTAACTAGCGTGGCGTTCGTAGATCCATCGTGCGATCTAATTGGTGTTTTATCAAAGGTAGTTTTCTAAACACCTATGGCTGTGATTATATTATTTATTCTTGATTTGTATTTAGATCACTGGATTGGGATTGCGCATTTGGTTTGAATAAGAATATATATTGTTTTAGTATAACATGTTTCCGCTTTGATTATTGATAAATGTTATTAACTAGTATTATACCCCGCGCGTTGCGGCGGGTAAATTTAGTGAATATAATTATCATTAAGAGCTACCTAGCATGAGACTATAAGTTATATGACAATAGTAAATATAACACCATCTATTACAGAAAATTAGGATGATCCAAAAATGCAACTAACCTGCACTCAAAATTCTTGCATCCATGCTTCCATACGTCCCTGCTTCCATCCATTCATGCTCTTATCTCACCGCCTTTGTTAACTATTGTCCTAATATACTTTGCATACGATGCTATTCTAGCAAAAAAAAAAAAAAAAAAAAAAAAACTTTCATACCAAGTCATTTTTTTTTATAAAATCATGTAGTCTTGGAAAATTTATGTCATTTGGGAATTAATATGACAAAGAAACTAATAAATTTAAGAAAAAAAACCATCAAAAGATAATTAAAAAATCCAGTTGTTTGGGAAATACCAATACCTTCATCTTGCGGATTTAGGAAATTGACTCATCAACTCCTCCAAGCTTGAAATCAATGACATGTATACAAATTTATCAAGGGTAAGGTAATCAATGAAGAATTGATTATAAAGAACCTCATTATCCATCTAGTTTAGCCATCTACTCTATAGTCTTGAAGGCCTAATAGAAAAACAAATGGTACATTGATATACAATTTTATATAACTAAAAGATCTTTTTCATATTTTGAAAACAACAAAAAGTAACTCTTGGTATATGTTACTGCATCATTTCACCCAATTAGGCACTCCTAATATTGGTGGGTCAGTACAACTACAAACATTACCGACAATTCTAAAGCTTTACCAATAATTTGGGAAGGGCTTAAAATTTTCTCTGTGTATATGATTTTAGAAACACGGACCAAAGAAGTTTTGGCCTTGTTATCTATATCCTCTCAATCCACTCTATTGTATTATTTGCAGCGTGCCTTATAAAATCTAAATCAGGTCACAACTATTTACTTAAAATGAGGAGATTTGTGTGAAATTGGCTACAAAAAGTACAGTTCTTATCACATTTGCAAATAGGTCCTAGAAATATCAAGTACACTCAAGTTAGTTGTAAACATAAAATCTCAATGAAACACCGACCTAAACAGAGAGCGCCTAGCCGAGACCACGCGGACAACTTGCTAAGCATAGTCAACAAATCAAACTCAACAACCATATCATGGAGTTATACATAGCCAAACTTCTTTGGGCCATTTAACCGAACACCTTTAGCGCAATACCCAATTCATTACACTTGTTATGCCAAAGTAGCATGAACAAACAAATCCAACAGATAACCACAAACCATTACACGACAACAAACAAAAATCAGGCACCCCACCAAATGAAGAGCATGGAACGGTGGATAGAAATACAAGGAAACAGTGGGTACAACATCTAAAGTGTGGGATGTCATTTTAACAAAGTTAGATGATACCATGTGCAATAGTAAGCCAAAAAATTCAGAAATCCATCATAAGCTTAAAGAATCGGTAACAAACTCAAAAGAGTTAAAAACTACAAAATAATAAAAAAACATAAGCAATCAGGGTTTAGAAATGGTTTACCCATTATCATCACCATCTTATTTTGTTAATCTCAGATGAAGATTTCATCATATCTGGAAGCTAAAGACGGAGCGGGCAGAGCATGGGGTGAGTGGTGTAAGGTGAAGACGGCAATGCAATTGGTGGTTACAGCAGTGGCGGTGGGGGTGGCAGTGGTTACCTCAGTCGTGCTGGTGGTGGGGGTGACGGTGTCAGGTGGTTACACTAGTCACCTCCAACGATGGTGGTTAGAGAGATAAAGGATTCTTGTGAATCTGATTTTAAAGGGTTATGGTGCTTGTCAATGATTTGGAGAAAATAGCATGCAAAGAGCTATGGATGAGGTGGGTTTCTGTGGAGGCGTGTGTAGAAAGATGTAGAAGAAGTTAGATGTAGACAAAACATGTAGTAGAAGAAGTAAGATGTAGACAAAATGTATAAGGAGATAATCCATCAAACGCTTGGACCACAAAGTACAATAAACTATGCATGAAAAGCTTACTAATTATATATATATATATATATATATATATACATATAATATTATATGTGTTAAAATAATATATTTATAAAATGGGATTTTATAATAGAGAAAGTTTACTGTAAAAAGTAGTTTAACGTAAAAACTAAAAAGAATAATAAGTATTTTGGGCTTTTGATCAAAATAAATCAATTGATGAGATTAAAAAGGGAAAAATATACGTTGAGTTTCTAAAAGAGGAGAAGAAGGGCAAAATAGGTATAACCCACAATAGTTGAGTTCCACCCCTATTTTTTTAACGTCCATAACTTTTTCGTACGACATTATGTTTTTTTTTAAAAAAAAAAAACCATAAAACCAAGCATTTTATCCTCTTTCATTTGCATACCATATTGCTATGTACTTTAAAAAAAATTGATGGGTTGATATTACTTGCGTCTAAATGTAAAAACTTGATATTATTACTTGCGTTTAAACATTCTGAGTGTAACAATAGCGTTTTTTTAGTTTGTTTCTTTGCTAGGTGGAGAGCCACGAGGTTGGAAATCAATTTGAATCAATGTGAGAACAGTAATAGTTTTGTTTCTTATGTTTGTCTATTTTTGTTAGGTGATTAATAACTGGAGGTTCGAAGATCACCTTCGTTAACCTTCTTTGACATTCTTTCATGGTTTTGCTAACTGGAGGTTCGAAGATCACCTTCGGTAACCTTCTTTCATTGTTTTGCTAATATCTTCTTTCACCTCATGTGATGGTGGGATATTGTTGTCGTTATATTCCCACGAACTAGTTCCTTGAAAATTATTCATTTATAAAGAAAGATAATCCTTATTATCTACTTATATGATCAATATGTAAACCTGCTTATATGTATATAAAAACTTGATATTACCTACTTGCGTTTCCTTCCAAAAAAAAAAACCTACTTGCGTTTAAACAATAATAATGTGCGTCTAAATGTAAAAACTTGATATTACTTACTTGCGTTTTAGCGTGTATAACTTGCGTTTTATCATTTATAACTTGCGTTTGATCATGTCGTTTTACCAGGTCGTCTTATCAGGTATAACTTGTGTTTCTAAAACGTAAGTATATTCTCAATAAAACGCAAGTTATCAACCCAGCAAATTTTTTTTAATAAAAGTATAGCAATATGGTATGAAAATAAAAGAGGATGAAAAACTTGTTTTTATGGTGTAATTTCGCTTACATATGTCAGCCCCTTATTCCTTCTTACGCTTCTCACCATAAGCTACTTTTTACGTTAGCCTTACAAAACCGGGTAAACGGTTTGGGTTGATTTGACCTTGAACATGTCACGCGATTCCCAACAATATTCATATATTTTTAACTTTTATACCTCTATTTCATGTACTTTTAGGCAAAAAACATTTTTAGCCAAAGTTTGATTTTTGTTATTAACAAACATTAATTAAACCGGACTAAAAACCGAAGATCTAACCATATAAACCGAACCAAGTAAGCGATTGTTTAATAAAATCGATTAACTGATGACTTTGGTTTTAGTTTTACTTTCGATTAAAGCTAATAATCGAATTAAACCGAACCTTACACACCCTTAGAAGTGTATGTGTTCCCTACTGCATCGTGCAGGCACTCTACTAGTATTTATAATTTTATAAAAGTGGTTAAAACTCAATTTATGTTTATATTTTTATCAATATAACTATTTATATAACTAATAATACTCAAACAAACATAAATGAACATAAATAAACGAATATAAAGGGACTTTCACGAACATAAATGAACGAACACAACGTTTGTTAATATTCGTTAATTTAACTAAATGGATAAATTTTTTGTTCGTGTTTATTCGTTTATTAAATAAAAAAACATAAAGAAGACCAAAAAGATAATGAATGTTTGGTTGGTTTATATAAGAGTAGATAGAAAAGTAAAATAATAAGAAGAATAAGAAATAGAGATTCCCAAATAACCTAAGCTGAAAATAAATAAGTGGAAAACGAGAGTAGCGACGATCTTGGAATCTACGATGGTAAATATCTTGTTGTTGTTGTTGATTGATTGATGTTTTTTTATTGAATGAAACCCTAAATGATGAAGAGCATGAATTGAAATGTATAGGTGTGCATAGCTTGTTTGTTGCCGCTGTTCCTAGTCCCCATCGTAAACCTATTGCCCCTCTTGTTGGACATGATCATGGTATGTATGATTTTATTTTAGATAATAATAATAATATTGGATCGATGCATATGTTATTGGATTTGAATCAAATTTTAATTTAATTGCATTGCATTCAGGGAAGAGTATACAGGCTTTTAGGATGGGAGTACCGGAAACCCGAACGTACCCCTGCAGCCTGTCCTTATAAACCACCTGCAAATGCAAATGTAAGATGCCATATTATTTATATCAACTATACTTGTACATTGGTTGCAAGATCATAAGTAGACATCTTGAATTCTAATGAACATGTAGATTACTAATTCTTATTATTATTCAAAGTTGCATCACTATTTATGCGGCCTAGCCTATTGTAGATTACTAATTCTTATGATCAAACACTGTGGCTTCTAAGATTTGATCCTACATATGACTGACTGACTAGATCGATATCTCACCACGATAACCTATATCTCAAATACCAGTCCTTGACCGATATCCGATATTTTACCGCATTAATTGCTTAGATCCAAGGTCGTTAGAGGTGAATGTGCAGTTAAGACGATCAACTCCGCATAGGGAGTAAGGCCATTTATCTTTCATTCTGGTGTATGTTTTGTTCACCATGGGATAGTTTGTGGTTAGGCTAGTTATCTTCCTGTCCACCCACCGTAATTTTATTCATCTGCATCAAATCTATAATTGCCATATAAGCTGGACATTCTGACGCTATCTTAAAGCCCAAAAAGATATTATTACAACACTAATCCAAATCTTGTATAAAATGATATAGGATGGCGTATATGTTAAAACATTCTCCTAAGAGACAAAAATCCTTTCCTCTTTTAGCTCAAGTGTGTGTGTGTGTGTGTGTGTTTTTTACCCGTTGAACTCAATTCACAACCCAAATTGACCCATTTATGTATAGCGGGTCAAAAAAATTCTTCTGAGAATTTGTCCTAAAGGTGATTCATCAAGCATTAACATATAATCATCGATCTTTAGTTTTACAGGTTCTAAATGGATACTGTTCATTGTAGGTTGTAGGAGAGCACAATGTTACTGATTCTAATAAGGCAGCACCAGTCGATGATGCCAAACTCGATTGAAGATAAATTGTGTTTGCTCAATTGGTATATCTATCTTTCTATGTAAAATGTTTTGTGTGGATGCGGATGATGACAAGTTGTGTTTGATTGTATGCTGATGGAATTTCAAAACTTTTAAACTTCCTGAACAAGTTGAGGCCATTGGCGGAGTGATTTGTTAATGAACCATCTTTTACACTGAACTCCTGAAAAACATTCAGGGTACATGTATGTAGGTGCTTCTAACTTTTAACTGAAAGTTTTGGTTATTGAAATGCAAAACTGAGTAGTTTGGTTATTTTTTATGTTTTGGTTATCGCTAGTTGGCATATATTTTTAGGCTGGCTTTAACTGGGTCAAGTTTAATATAGTTTTAGGTTAATGGGGTTTAAATACATGTAAGAGATTTCAGTAGATCTAATAAGTGTTTTGATTCAGTTTAAAAAATAAATAAATAAAACCGAAAGGTCAGTTATCCACAGTAAGTTCGTTGTTTGTTTCCTTTTTTTTTTTCTAGGCTAGGTTGCAAAAAAAAAAAAAAAAAGGTTAAGAGGTTAAGTTAAAAGTAATTTTTTAGTTGATTTTCTGGGTTAGGATTTTGGTATGAAGTTAAGTTTTCAGGCTTCGAATAATGTTTGGTGGGCGGGCATTGTGTTTAATATTTTGCTTTGCTTTGTGCTTCATTACTTATTTATATATATATATATTTTTTGGTAGGTAGATGTTTATTCTGTTTTTAAAGCTTTTTATGACTAATAGAATAGATCATCAGCTTAATACATATTAAAGTGGGCTAACCCGGAGAAGAGACCGAAACAAACAAATGGTCTCCAGACAAGGATGACCTAACTTGTGAGGAGGAGGGAAGGATCAAAATTTTATACAAACGCAATTTTATAACAATAATTATTTTCATCGACACCATAGAAATCTGTTTCAACTGATGATGACTGGAAAGCCAAAATCTTATGTTTTGATGCATTTGACTCAAAATACGCCCTCCACGAGCTTCAGATGAGATCCTACATGAAATCTTGTCCTCTTAGAACATGTGTATTGGTGGAGAAATTTCAAGCCTCACTTAAAAGGACACTGTGTGATATGTGGCATTCTAGTCACACGTGAGGCATTATGAGGCTTGAAATTAAAAAAAAAAATGTGTAGTAGTTTCAAGCCTCACAATTCCCCTTGCAAAGATCATCCAATTAGTATTTTTTGTTTTTTTAAATTAAAACATATAATATTTCATTAAAGACAAATAATAAAAATTACAATATCATAAATTAAAAATAAAAACGAAACATGCAAAAGTACTAATAAAAATAAAATAAAATAAACAATCTAAAATCTGTATTTATCACGGATTTGTTGCCTATGCATTTGTTCTAGGAGTAACGCGTCTCACGTGATGTGATCGATTGATTTAGACATAAAATTGATGTCTTTCTCCATTTGTCTCGCCTCTTGGATCGTAATGAACCTTTTGTTTTCGGCTATTCTTTCTTGTATTGTGTCCAAACGCCTAGTTCCAAGGTCTCGTGTATCTTGAAGTCGTTGATTCATTTCTTCGAATTCTTGTTTTCGGCCCTTCCCCCCTTTTCGTGTACTTCTACCGGGCGGTCGGGGCAACTCTTCTTCCTCTTCGGCGACATCCTCATTTAAATCGGTGTTCCGAGCATCCGAAGTGGGGTGTCTCTTGATCAACTGAGGAAGAGATTTTGGACTGTTTGGCTTTACGCCTACTAGTAGACTTAATGCCCGGTACGTTGGCCCATTTAGGACTTCCTTTTAGAAGCTCCTAACACCTCATGTAGGCGAACGTCAAACGCGATGCGTTCTACTCCTCGAACGTTTTTTTCAATATATCCGCATCGCTACAACTGCTACCCCAATTGTCTTACACACGTTGGAAAACTTCTTGAAACGCATGGCATCTCCCGTTTATGTCGATCCATTTGCTTAAAATCGATTCGTTTTCCCGATATTCTCTTTTACCCATGGCCTTGAAAAAGGTTTTTCGAATCCTCATCCGAAATAGGGGAAAACTTTGATAGTTGGCAACAAAAATTAGAACACATGTATTATTATACTTTATTTTATAAAAATAAGGGTGAACTACTAAAATCGTCCCTGTGGTTTGGTGAAAGTTACCACTTTCGTACAAACTTATGATTTTTTGTTATAATCGTACCATGGTTTCAGTTATTTGTTATTCTCGTCCCTGGCACTAACGCAATCTAGTTAGTCTAGTTAAGTCAGAGGTAAAATCGTCAATTCACGTTTTAAAGTTTTAATTTTCAAAATCGCCTTCCTCTAAAATTAAAAATTAAAAAATAAAATAAATATAAATATTATTGAAAAATTCAACACCCACTACCCCACCCAATTCATCTTCTCCCCTCTAACCCACTCACCACCCATCTCCACCTTTCACCCTCACCACCACCACCACCACCACCACCACCACCACCACCACCACCACCCATCTCCACTAACATACATAGTTAAAAGATTTTAGAAAATTAAAAAAAAATTATAAAGACCCACCACCCCACCCACCCACCCTACCCTACCCAACCCTACCCTACCCTACCCTATCATACCCTCCCCCTCTCTCTCTCTCTCTCTCTCTACCATCAACTTCCCCTTGTCGCCCGCCTGCCCACGTATTTCTTCTCTAAATGTCATACTGTTTGACTTTGAAATTCAATCTGCTTTTTAATTTCTTCAAACTTGTGATTTTTTGTTATAATCGTACCATGGTTTCAATTATTTGTTATTCTCGTCCCTGACACTAATGAAATCCAGTTAGTCTAGTTAAGTCAGAGGTAAAATCGTCAATTCACGGTTCAGAACCGCTAGAATCGAGGAACCGAAACCGAACCGCTAGATCCGAACCGTATTCTTGTTTACCTGCACAAGCGTTTTAAAAAAATTAAGGGTGAAACTGTATGGTAAGAAAGGACTCCAGTTGCTTGACATCATGGATGAAGTATCACCAACAATATTCCCTTGCTTGAACTGAAAATGAGAGCTTGGATATTCGGCTTAATCAGTTAAGTGAACTTGGTTTTCTTCGAATGGGATCCACGATCCTAATCTGTTCGTGTTTTCATCTATTAATACTTGATCTAAATTAGGTCTAAGTTTTGAAAACTGATGACAATTTGCATCATCATCATAACAACCAATTTACAGTTACTTGATTGTATTGCTAGCCTTATTAAACCCTGCTGCTGGAGTGATTAACGTTGTGGTAGAGATGAGTGTTGCAAGTTCGTGACATAGCAATTGTTATAATACATCGTTGGTGGTAATGGAATGTGTGGGACCCAATTAAATTTTAAATATTATTTGTATTTCTTTTAATTTTAAAATTTTTAATTTTTGGGGAGGGATGACTTTGGCAAAAAAAATAAAAAAATAAAAAAAAAATAAAACATGATTTGACAATTTTACCCATGACTTAACTGGACTTAATTGGATGTCGTGAGTTACAGGGATGAATGTGACAAATAATTGAAACCATGGTACGATTATAACAAAAAATCACAAGTTTGTACGAAAGTGGCAACTTTCACCACACCACGGGGACGATTTTAGCAGTTTACCCTAAAAATAAATATAAATATATGTTATTATACTTTATTTTATAAAAATAAATAGAATTATAAAAAATAACACTTACCAACATTGGCATCTTTCGAGATGTCTAGCCAAGCCCGTGCGAGCATGTACTCCTCGTCTTTGATCCAAGGTTGATAGACCCTTCTCGTACGAGACGTGGAAACTTCCTTTTTTTTTATGAGAGCGTCTTCCACGTTGAGAGCTCTCAGGTTCGCGCTCGGTTGTGACATGTGTTTGAGGTCGAGTTTTTCTTGAGAACCCGACATACCACCTACGCTAATATTCATATTGGTTGCGAAACCCATTGGACCTTAAAAACATTGTTGGGGCATGTTAAGTAGTTGCGAAAACCCCATCGTACTACTCGGGTCACACTCTTGGTAGTTAAAGGTTGGTAGCGGTTCGGTGGTGTTTAGGCGATACGCGTTTGGGTTGGTTGGGCGAAATGGATGCATGATAATATTTTTTTATAAAGAAAGGAGAGTTTATAAAAAAAAGTGAGAGAGAGTATAAGATTATAGGAGATAGTGTATAAAAATGGGATGAGTTGGGGTTTAAATATGTAAAAAATTGAATTAAAAGAATTGTTTTTTTTTTTTTTTTAAATGAGAGAGTATAAGATTGTAGGAGATAGTGTCAATTCTCGAACAAATACAAATTCCACGGCGTTGCATTTTTCACACCAAAACATTTTTTTGCCCCATAACGTCGGGGGGCGCAGTGTGCTTAGGCGTGGTGGGGCGTTTTTGAGGCATTCCACGCCCAAAAACTGCCCAACTACGAGTGTTCTTATAAGAATTCGTCACTAAGAACTATGTCTTTGTTGACTACATAAGCCAACTGCAGTGTTCTTTAAAAAAATTGTTTTTGTTTTTCTTATTTTTCAGCTAATAAATCCCTAACTATTAACTATGGATATCTATAAAAGAAGATTTGATTTTTGGACTTTTTTTTTTTTTTTTTTTTTGCGTTATTTCTAGCAGTGAGGAAGGTCTATAGTTAACTTTATTTTCAATTTGAATCCTTTATAGTTTTCATCGGATCGTCGATCACATTAATGTGGCCAAATTATACTCTGGTGACATCAAATTGCTTGGAAGTGGGCTTTGCTCTTTATCAAAAAGTAATCATGATTGAATCTTGCACGCAAAACACAGCTTTATGTTTCTAGCCGTTATAATGTCATATACACAGTGACCCAACTAAACATATTATTTTCCCATTTTCTTAGACCGCTTGGTGTGGAGGCGGCATAGGCACGCCTATGCCGGCCCGGCGTACACCGCCCCCTACCCGGCAACGGCATGAGCATTGTATACACGCTGGGGATGATGGACCAAGACAATTTAATATTCGAACGTTAGTGACCAAAAGACCATTTAAAAAAAAGGGTTTTTTATCATCACCGTCGACTTGAGCTCTACCACGACGCCACCGTACGCGGTGGTCGGAAACACGGCCCGAGACTCACCGTACCCTCTCTCCTCTGTTTTTCTCTCTCTACGGCCCCTCTCTCTCTCTAGATCTCTGTTCATCTTTTTCTCTAACAATATAGATGTATATGTGAGGTGGGTGTTGGTATACAGTAGCGTAGGCGGTATCACCATCGCTGAGAACCACCGGAGCTACGCCCTATGGTGGTGGTGGTCTCTTGCTTTCTCTCTCTCTCGGTCCTTTCCCTCTTTCTAGAACAATAAGTGTGTGTTGTATGTTTGGTGACAAAGCGGATGTATGCTTTGAGATTTTTATAATTAAAAAAACAAAAAGAAAAAGAAAAGGGTGATGCTCCTACCACACCCTTGGACCATCATCATCATAATGCTCATACCCCACGCTGATTTAACATCTGAAGTGAAGGACCATCATGAATGATGGGCATCCTTTCCATCCACTAACCAATGGAACTTATTTCTCCTAATTGATCGGCGGCTAATATTATGATCCTTTCTTTCTTACATGGGTGATCAGGATACATTATTGTAGTTACAAGGATGCTTTTCTTTTTTTCTCCCTCAGGCTCAGTTATAAATTATGAATTGTTGGCTAAATATAAAATTATTAAAGTTTGAAGAATAAAGCTACTAAAACTGTAATAAAATAAATCAAAATGGCAATCTGAAATTCAAATCATCAGAAAGGTGTATAAAATAATATTTCATATAACATGATATTCAAAAAGTTTTGAAAGGTGTATATATGCAATTCTACCTTGTTTTAAATAAATTATGCTTAGTCAAACACCAAATCCAACTAATAAATGCAACAGTTACACCCTCTCTGAGCTGCTTTCCGTTCCGAGGTCTCTATTGATGTAAACAAAACAAAACAAACTTCGAATATATCGCTAAAAGAGAAGGAAAAAAAGACACCTCTAGCTATTGCAATCATCCCTTCAAGTTGAAATGCTAAAGAATCATATTGGTTGGAGTGGAGTGACTATGATGATAAATAAGAAAACAGATTTCGGTACCATGTCCCGACATCTTCGCTTTTACAAATGTGAGTTCCGAGTCGGCCTACAAAAAGGTAAAATAAGGAAAAAAGAAATCGAATGAGCTTTAAACATATGCAAATATCTTCTCCCATCACACTTGCTTTGAATCTTTCCTAGCAACCATTAGAGAAAATACACAGTACCCATGAATACCTAGCGTAGCGAGCAGTGGCGAACCTTGGTTTCGGAATCAGTGGGGGCCGGACTCAATTTTTTTCGATCGGTAGTGGCAAATCGGTGGGGGCCGAACTCAACCCGGACTCAATTTACCTATGAAAATTGCAAACTTATACCACTGCGCCAAAAAACTGGTAGCGAGCATGTGGCCCTCAGGGGTCAAGACAGAAACTAGTTAAAGTTGGATTCAAATCTTATCTGAGGTCTCTCCTAGAAATAACAGTTTGACCCATCTGCTTGCAATTTGGTTGATGATAAGGTAGGTGTCTTATAGCAAGTTAAATTGAAAAAAAACCAACCATGCTAGGAAAGGAATATGTCAAACAGGTTAAGTCACCCAGCAACACATGCAACCTCCTATACCTATATATTGTTGTTGATGCATGCATGCATGCAATTTCGATAAGAGAATGTGTGGCTATATTAACGTGTACACCACACCTACTTGGCCTAAGGTAAAAGCATCACAAGATCATATAGTATGTCAATCAGGTCTTATTAAGTAATGAATTATATCATATGATGATTAAACCTAAAACAAATAATAAACAATGGGCAAGAGGATGTGAGAAAAGACAGTAGGGAATTTGAACACCAATTAGTTATAGTTATGGATGGTGTATAAAATAGATAAGGATAGTGCTATTGCTATTTCTGAATACAGGTATGCAACTAAAAAAGGCAAAAATATTTTTGAAATATAAGGATTTGCTGAGATATACATACATTTGAGATCATCTCCGGTTCATTATATATGGGCATGGGCTTAACATTTTCACCTAAACCCTCAACTGGTCTAAATTCAGTTTGTAATTATTGCATTTATTATGCCTGGTAGTATAAATTTTATATTATCATCATCTCATTTTAATATGAAGATCATGTTCTGTAAGGCAGATGAAATGACCTTCAAATTACATAATCATTGAAGTGTGAGAGAATGCCACAGAAAGTTAGGAGTTATTTACGAAATTGCGACCATCATATCGCACTATAAAAGTGCCCGAAATTCATTTTACACATTGTCAAGAAAAGATTAGTCTTACCAAGCATGAGTCGGTTTAATTTGATTCTTGGGAAGTCATATGCTGATATCCTCAGGGTAACTGCCTAGCACGCTCAAGAAAGTAGCGAACTCCTGTGCAACATATTAACATCAGTAATTCATAGTGTCAAATGTTAAACATGTGAAGACAATATCAAGTTAGATTTAAACCTACCTTAAGATGCGAAAGAGCATTTTGGGCCCTTTGGTCTGCCATAGATGCTTGGAAGTCAACATAGAAAAGGTAAGGGAAAGATCTGTACATGATTAAGCGGAGTTGAATCAAAGAATGACGCGCATTTAATAGCAAAACTAGATGTGGCCTTTTCGACCCATTTACTTATCAAAAGGGCGATTTGGCTTATATGTCACCTCAAAAAAGTTAAAACAGGTAAAAATTAACTATCTAGCTTAAAAGAAAACTGTTGGAAGTCGCCAAACGACCAAAGTGCATTTATGTTTGGGATTGAGTTTGGAAACAACTTATTGACTTATTAACTTTTTGAAAAAGCCAATAAGTCAATAAGTCATTTTGAAAAGCCAGGATTTGGTGCTTTTCCAAATGACTTATTGACTTATTGGCTTTTCAAAAAGTTAATAAGTCAATAAGTTGTTTCCAAACTCAATCCCAAACACTACATTGCATCAACAAGCTAGTTATATCATTTTATTCACAATATTGGATTAGTATTAAAATAATGCATTTTGGACCAAAAATGTATTGGGACAACCCTACCTACCTGGCCATACCCACAGTATAAGTAGTTTTGACCTCTTAAATGGCATCATTTTGCCAGCTCTAAGAAAAACTTAAGGAAAAAAAAGTCACTTTACATACCCAGGGCTACCATTGGTACTTTCATTATGTGCAGGTAAAGCCTGCCTTTGCAGAGGACGGCTTTCAATCTGCATTTAGGTAAATTAAACGGAAAAATCAGCATCATGTTACTTGAACCAAAAGCAAATTGTGAGTGATGAAAACAAAATAAGGAACCTGCCTTAGTTAGATTTATTTGTCTCATAGCAAACACTGCAAGTGCCTTGAAAAGCATCCCAGGACCCTCATCGAGTGAGAAAACGATACTTGTCTGACATAAATCATATATTATATGTTACTAAGGTAAATAAATAAGCTGCATAACTGGATGATGTTATTTATTTATTAACTTTTCAGAGTAAGCAAACCTTGAATGGTCTATCTGTACGCGGAATTATGGGTTCCCTTGCCAGCATTAAGAATCTAGTCACATTATCCGAATAATCCTGAAAAAAGAACTCATACAGTCTCAAACTAGATGTGGCAATTTTGACTCATATACTTGTATATATTATAATTATAAGTTTAAAAAAATTGGAGTTGAATACTTGAATATGTCAAAAGTTGCAAGAGTGTATTTTTAATGCATGTAAGCTCCTCAATCAGTTACTAAAAAAAGTAGATTATTAATTAATTAATATAATGTGAAGTAATTAATTATATTTAACGCAGTAAATATCTGTTAAAAAGGTACAAAAAAAATGTGTTTATGCCGACCGAGCCTAAGTGGGCTTGTTTGCCATGAACCAAATCACCCATTTTGACAGGTTACCCGACCCACCTATTATGACAATTTTACCCAAAACCAAAGAACAATCATCCTACAACTTTGAGAGGTACCTGGATGTCCTCTTGAAGCAAATTTAATCCATAAATCTTAGCAGCAGCAGCACTAGCAACTGCTCCAGTATCATCAAGTTTATGGAGAGCAACATGCTGCCAGGATGGATGACGACACTATAAAACATTAGCGAATAATAAACTATAGTCGATCATAGAGATTCTAATAGAGTTAACTACAGAACATATCGAAACATTTTAAACAAGTTTTAACACTTATAAAATGTATTCATGTCACTAGGTAGAAACTCTTGATAATCAATTACAAACCAGATCAACTGTTGTGTTGATTAAACCTTAATTCACATCTGCTCGAGATCACACAAAGATGGGAGGGTAAAAGGGATAACTCTGTAACACAAACTTTTACGATACAGAAAATCCTACTCAAAATTTTATACAATTTTTTTTTGGCTAAAAACCGGAAAAGGATCACTACTGTAATTTTCACTGATAATCAGGGACTGGTGTGACGCATTCCCAATAAATCAAGGAACTACATTGGCAGCCTCATTATCAATT
The DNA here is from genome assembly GCA_028751855.1 of Ambrosia trifida. Classification (NCBI taxonomy): domain Eukaryota; kingdom Viridiplantae; phylum Streptophyta; class Magnoliopsida; order Asterales; family Asteraceae; genus Ambrosia; species Ambrosia trifida. The sequence goes on from CM054127.1 coordinate 68,509,264, forward strand.
CAAATCCTGCTAGCTAAAGATTCAACAATATCCAAAAGATTAACCTATTTAGGTAAATCTATACTTGAATAGATCCATCATCCATCCATTTAGCGCTGATATTAATATCTTAGTATCTTACACCCAGTCCCACCCCAAACACTGAGATAATACAGTTTCCTTACTGACGATCCCATTTCTCTAGATAATTACGAGCATTATCAACTTTATATCAATATATATAATATATTGGAATTGAATCTTAACATGATATCAGCTTTTTGAATACTTCGTCCTTTTCTTCATAGATAGCAGCAATCAGACTCTCGATACAGGACTTGTTTGCACAATTAATAACTATCCATGCTTTCAAATGAAAACGATGACAATTAGTGAAGGTGAAGAAGGTTGATGCTAAAGAGATTCTGTTATTTATAGTTCTTGTTTATTCTTTTTCAAACCATATGTATTTATGTTGGTGTATTATCTCTTAGCAACGTAAGGGAGCATGTGACTACCTTTGCAGCACCAGCAGTATCATCGACAGCTTCTCTCACTATTCCAAGTCTTGTTAAAGTGTTCTCACATTGAGCAAGAGCCTGTAAAAGCATACAATTAGATATTACATTTAGATAATTAGGAGTGGTTCGAATTTGATTTTGAATAATAAGAATTGAGATAAATGGCGGTAAGACAAAGGGTTGTTGGACATAACCAATTGCGAGTTCAAAAACCTCTTATTATATAAACACACACACAAAATCACCAAAAAGGGTTATAACTCTAGAGAAAATAGGCGATAGGATAGGTTTAAAAGTACGGAATCGTGTCTCGAGGCGTTTCCCTTTACCTCACGAGGCGTACGCCTCGAGGCAGGCCGAGCGGTAAGCCCAAGGCAGAATTAAATATATATATATATATATATATATAAATATTATATATCATAAAAAATGAAATACCAAATAATTTCATATCGAATTTGTCAAAAACATAAAAAACACACATTAAAAATACATGGAACGCTTGAAATTGACACAAAAAGTAACACATCAAAAACCTCTGAGGCGCAGTTTTTGTTACGGCCCCAGCCCTATGAGGCACACGTAGAAAATAACACCCTAAGGCGCCGCTTTCTTACCGAATTGCGTTGAGGCACATCTCAAGGCGTGCGCCTCAACTGTTTTTTTTAAAGCATAGAGATAGGTAATGTAAAATGGGAGTTAAAGGTCTGTTAGATTAGGTTGAAAGAAGGGGGAAAGTAGTCGAAACATTGACAAAAATAATAATATGTAGTTGGGAAATAAACCTGTGGATGGCTTAGAACCCTTTTCAAATGTTGAATTTTGACGCCATGGTTAGCTAGCAAGCAATGGCGAATGGCAAGTTTGACTTCCCCGACAATGTGCAATCTGTGTCGAAGTAACAAATCGTAATTCCTATGAATGCTTCCTCCCAAAGAGTTCTCAATAGGTAAAACTGCGCGGTCCACTAGCCACCGCTCAACGGCCTGCAGTGAGGTATGCATGTTAGTTTAATTAATTAATTAATTAATAACCACTAGGAGGAGAGTAGACAATTTGTATGTAGTAATTATTTTAATTACCTCGAAAGCAGTTTCAAACTGTTCACAAGGGACAGCTTCACAGTTAGGGTAGGCCTTCTCGGCAGCAGATTCACTATACGCCCCTGGAACACCCTGCCACAATCCAAACATATAATATAATTACAACTCATGCTGTGCTGTGCCTTGTTATTAGTATAGTAATAAGGCTGATTAAAAAGGAAACCTGGTAAGCAACACGAATGCGAGACCCCTCAGAAGCCAACCCACTTAAATCACTAGAGGTTAAAGGCCCTATCATATCATGTATATATATTCAACAATCAGAAACAGAAAATCAATCTTTTTAATATAAAATAAAATAAAATAAAAGATGAGTACTTGGGAGAGAAGTATTTTTGGATTCGCTGGTGGCTCCTTGAATCGAAGAAGAAGAAGATGATGATTTGGCTGATAAACGAAACCGCTGTTTGTGGATTGGGAATTTTGCTTTGGAGGGGATGATGATGACCTTTTGATTGGAATTTGAGATTATAGTTGGGTTATGGAAGTGATGAGGAGGAGGAGGCTTTATTGGGGTTTGAGTGACGCTGGCCGCCATTCTTGAGCTTTTGGTTACTCACACCAGGTAGGTGATCAAGCAGCTTTCTTTCTTGCTTGCTTGCTATTCACAAAATTATTTAAGACAAAATTCCAGAAAACAACCTTTATGTATTACCAAAACTACACCTTTCACCTTTATCTTTAAAAATCACTCTAATCAACCTTAACCTATGCTATTTATTGCAAATCCAAACCTTTAACACTAACTGAGTTAGTTTCCTCAGTTAACTCCCCTCACATGCCTTGCATGTGAGGGCTTTTTAGTCATTTTCTTTCTTTGTTTTTTATTTAAATGTTTGTTAAATTTTATAATATCACTACCGCCGCCTACCTAGCTCAATCCGGCCTCTCCATCGCCATCCTCGAGCGCTGCCACGTCATCGGCGGCGCAGCAGTCATCGAAGAACTCATTCCTAGCTTCAAATTCTCTCGCTACAGCAACCTCCAAAGCCTCCCTGTCCTTCCATCATCAGGTATTATTATTATTATTATTATTATTATTATTATTATTATTATTATTATTATTATTATTATTATTATTATTATTATAGATTTACAAATTCGTTTTTCCTAATTGTCTTATTTATGGTATTTATATTGAACGGTTAGATTTATTGGTGTAATGGATTTGAAGAGATTTGGGGCTGCATAGGCATGGATTAAAACTGTTGAAAATGAATCCGTCTTCGTTTACTCCGTGTTTGGATCGACATTATCTTATGTTAGGTTCTGTTGCTGAGATGAATCGGAATGATAATTTGAAGTTTTCGGAACGAGATGCTGATGCTGATTATGATTATTTGTTTGTTAAATTTCATGATGTTCGTGGATGCAGTAATAGAATTGGTTATTGGTTTATTGATAGCATAAGTTTTCTCTAATTTGTACCTGATTGTGATTATTTGTTTGTTAAATTTTATAATGTTCATAGATACAATATTAGTTAAATAGTGACAGGTGATTAGAGTGTTTAGTTTTTTAATGAACATTTAAATAAAAAAAGAAAATGACTGAAAAGCCCTCACATGTAAGGCATGTGAGAGGAATTAACTGAAAAAACTAACTCAGTTAGTTTTAAAGGTTTGGATTTGCAATAAATAACATAGGTTAAGGTTGATTAGAGCGATTTTTAAAGATAAAGGTGAAATGTGCAGTTTTGGTAATACATAAAGGTTGTTTTCTGTAATTTTGTCATTATTTAATTAACAATTACAACCGATATTTATTTATTTATTTTATTAACTAGGATTTCTACCGCGCGCGTTTCGGCGCGCCGCGGTGATTTCTGCTTCATCTTGAATTTTTTCTTTACTCGGTTACTGTATGCACAAAAAATAAGGTTTTTGAAAAAAAAAAATTAATTGTGATGGCCTAGTCTCGAACCCAAGACCTCCTATTGAGAAAATGCATCTTATAGCACTACACAACCACATTTGTGCTTTAATATGAAATAGATTATAGTTAACATTAAATATGGCTGTTGAAATGAGAAAAAATGGAAAAAATAAATAAGTTGTGTTTCCCAAAAATCAAACTTGTGACCTTATAAGGAATGGAAGTTCACCACAAACCACTCCACCACCAACAGAACATGTATTTTCAAGTGAAAGAGATGATATATATATTATATAGTAAGGTGTGGGAAAACAAAAAAAAAATGAAAAAAATGGTAAAATAAATAAGTTGTGTCCCCAAGGAATTGAACCTTAGACCTTGAGGTTTGAAGATAACCACAAACCACTCCACTATCAACACCACATATGCCTTGTAGTGAAAGAAATCATATATATTATATAGTAAGGTGTGGAAAAAACAAAAAAAAAAAAATATAAACTAATGTGGTTAGTGTTCATGAACAGTAAAAAACCATTCCAAATTAAGAGGGTGTTTGGGATTGCGTTTTGAATCTGATTTTTAGATTATTGCGTTTTGAATCTGATTTTTAGATTATTGCGTTTTGAAAACGCAGATAATCAGTTTTTTAGGCTACCAAAACGCAATAATCTAAAAGCAGCTCCACCCCTGCTTTTCCAAAACGCATAATCTGTTTTGAATAATCAATCCCAAACACCCCCTAATACATTATATAATAGATTCGGTATACCCTTCAATATTCACTTTCTATAAATTTGATGATACGAGAAAGAAAGTAAGGTGGTGTTTGTTTTTCTCCCAGAAGCAGTTCTGACCTCTTTTGTCTGCGTCGCGCAGACGCGGGCAGACGTTTGGGGCGGGCAAACTGTTTGTTTTTCGGAAGACATTTCACTCCAAAAAGCTCTTCCTGACCTCTTCTTGGTGCAGACTTGGACCAAAGTCTTCTAAGGTCTTCAAAGGTCTTCTCCTTTTCTCTTCTCCTCACCCACCACCACCACCACCCACTACCACCACCACCACCACCACCACCACCACCACCGTCACCCACCCACCACCACCACCTAGCATCGTCCACTACCACCGTTCACCACCACCACCGTCCATCACCACCACCCACCACCCACCACCACCACCACCCACCACCAACACCACGGTCCAACACCACCACCACCTACCACCGTCCACCCACCACCACTACCACCACCCACCACCGTCCACCACCACTACCACCACCCACCACCACCATCACCCATCACCACCACGGTCCACCACCACCACCACCACCCACCGCCACCACGGTCCACCACCACCACCACCCACCACCACCACGGTCCACCACCGCCACCCACCACGGTCCATCACCACCACCACCCACCACCGTCCACCACCCACCACCACCACCACCATCGTCCACCACCACCCACCACCGTCCACCACCACCCACCACCACCCACCACCGTCCACCACCACTACCACCACCACCCACCACCACCACCCCCCACCACCATCACGGTTGTAACACCCCAACCGATGGCGGAAACATCGGGATGTCACGTGTTGATGATTGTTCAGTAGCTCATGGTGAATAATAATTTCATTAAATGATTTAAATAATTTACATACAATTGTTCTACAAGGATTCGTACATCAAATTGAATAAAACTATGCACATATTGTGACATCCGTCACCCTCGTCTTTCGTCAGATTTACAAAAATAACCCTTGAAATATTTCCATTAAAATCCCGATAAGTTTCATCGTTTTCAAATTTAATTTTAGAGCGAACTAAAAATTTAACATTTATATTTATTTATTATGGACCGGGTATAAGTTTTAATCGAATAAGTATGTGTAAACGTGTTCGTAAAATCTTTTATATATAAAAAAAAAAAGTTTTATAAAAGTTTTAAGTTTAATCTAGTTATCTTGGTTAAGGTTTGTTAAAGGAAAACTAACTTAGTTATATAGTAAACTAACAAGGTTAAACATGAGGGACTAAATCTGCCAAACCTCCAAAGTTGAAAAGCTGAAAAAAAAATATAACAGAAATCCGGCCGCATTTCCGGCGACCGGAATTTCTTCTCCGGCGAAGTTAGGGATGGTTAAATTATGGTTCTATAACGCGTCAAGGAAGTCGATTGAAACTTAAAATTATGGGTAACCGACCGGAATTTTAAAACCCATTAAAATGGGCGTTTTTGATGACCAATATATAAATTGTTAGCACCATCTTGTTTCTGCACATCCACACTTTATAAACCCACAAAAAAAATTCCACCTTGAACGAGTATAGAGAGCTCCAAATTGAACCCATAAGTCGCGCCCCTTTTCTTTTTTTTTCGGCTTCAAGACGTGAAATTGTAAGTAATTCCTTGTTACAATCATGTTAATCGGCCCTGTAGGAACATAAGCCCTATGATTCTGTTCGTTTTTCTTGTCTGAATCGAGGTATTGATTTTGGATGTTAGGGTTAGGGTTCTTAGAGATTTGGGGAAGAAGATGAACATACTAATAATGTTTAAATGGAATTATCCTTGATATAAAACAACAAGTAGACTAGATGGTGTAGTGGTTAGATCTTCAAGGTTGCACAAGGGGGAGCCGAGTTCGAGTCCCCATGGCTGCATCATTTAGAGTTTTTTTTTCTTTTTTTCAGATTTTGTATTTCTTATTTTTTTGTTATTTATTTATAAATATATATATATATCTTAAAATATTCATAATAAATTCATCTTTTGCCCAAAAATTATGAAAATTTAGGTGTAGCTTCTTGACATCATAAAGAACATTTCCACATTTTTATTTTCTGAAAAATGTTTTATTTTTATATTTTTATTGAATTAAATTGTTTTAATCATAAATAATTGATAAAAAATTCATTTTTAATGATTTTAATCTCAAACTTTTTGAGTAATTATTTCTAACCATTCTCAACTGAAATAAAAATTATTGGTCAAGAAAACATTTATTTTTATTAATTCTCCTATTTTTAATCATTTAAACATGATTTAATCTCATTAAATCAGTTTTAAATATAAATAAGTTTATATAAATTATGGGAAAATTATTCTAATATGTTTACATCAGAAATCATCCATTTTCTATAAAATAAATATTTTTGGATCACGTATAGTATTATTAGTCTTATTTACGTTTAGTTAGACATAATAAAACATTTATTTATTTATACAATTTAAACATCTATTTTATAAATGTTTTTCTTATAAAATAGAAATACTCGTATGGTTTAATGTCTTAATTATTTTTTTGTTGAATCGTTGTGTAACACAAAAATTATTTATTTATATATTTATGATTATCGTATTATTTTAATTTAGTTAAAGTAACTAATTAAATTATTTTGTCTTAATTATTCAAACATATTGTTATCTAAATATTTAATCGGTAATAATTATATTACCTAAATCATATTACAAACTTTGGTATATTATTTTTAATATACAACTTTTACATTAATTCGACTAATCATAAAATCTCTAATTCCCCAAATCGACTTAGCAAACCCTAATGCCTTAGACCCTAGTTACTTTAGACTCTTAGACTTTTCCTTATTAGTATTCTTACACATTATAGGTTGAATTCCTCGGAATTCTCATTACTTAGCTCACGACCGCTTAAGTGGATTTTGATCGCTTTCGCTAACTGTGAGTATATCTTTCCCCTTTTTACTGTTTTACTATTCTGGGGTGACTCATGTACTTACTATCAATTTTCTATTTCATGTTACTAAATGCAATTCTCATGTGTGTTTGCGTTATGTTAATTTTTGTGTCTATGACCTGTCAAATCATTAACCGTTGCGGCCTGGCATTTCAATGAATAGTACTATGGTTTATACCCTTGTGACTCTGTTGAGAGTCCTCGTCATTGCTATGTATTACATTACTACTAGCGCATACTATATATATCTGCTTTCTTTTCATAGGGTTGATTTGACCCGGATACCACTTATTACATCTTGCAAAATAACACACGAATTGCTAAAGTTTACCTTACTATATATATCAAACGGATGTACTCACCAATACATTATATGTGTTGACAAAATTGTTTTGTACATGTTTCAGGTGACGTTTGATGTTTCATGCTTTCACGCTTAGGCTGGACCTAGTGCTTAAATAAAAAGTTGAACATTTAATATTTATGTTTGAGATTTCTATTAAGACTCTTTGTATTTCGTTTTGAATAATGGAAGTTATTTGCTATTAATATTTACAATTTAGTCCATGTGCTATTGAACAATCGTCACTACGTGACACCTCGATGTTTCCGCCATCGGTTGGGGTGTTACACATATCTTCAAGCAAATCTTCAAGCAAGTAGAACCTGAAACATGTTAAGTTGAAAATATTTTGGGTCAACAAAAGTTGGTGAGAATACATAGGTTTTTGAAAAATAATTGATAACAATAGTTTGTACAACATTCAAAGTTGTATGATGGTAGAGTATGATACCGACATGTAACAATGCGTCTTTGTACAACCAAACCTTGTGTCGACTGTTGACTAACTCGCAAGTTAGTTAAATGCTGTTACTGTTATCGATCATCCCTGAATTTATGCGGGGGATGGGTTTGTCAGACCTATAGCGCTATAATCTAAACAGGCGGCTTGATCATTGTTAATGATTGTACTGTGTCTTTTTGTTACAGTCAAATGATAAAATGATGTTGTAATTGAATCACAAGTAAATGTGATTAAATGATAGTATAAAATATTTGAACATGTTTCACCCCAAAAATAGTGAAAATAGAGTAAAGGGGCTATGTAAACTCACCTTAGCAAAATGTTAAGTCTTGTGAAATAGGATATGTGTTGCCCAACAATGCCAAGTATTACCCTATAATTAAGGTAATAAATATGTTTAAATCTTTCTAGTCTACAAATATATTCTAGGGTTTCGAATTGGGGATAAGTGCTCGTTTGATTAATAATTTAAAATGTTTGATAATTGAGAGAAATTTAATAAATAAATAAACAAAATTTTTTTTTTATAAAATTTGAATTTAAGATGGTCACAATAATGAGTTTAAAGTATAAAAATAATTTTTATAAAATTATTATCTTTAAAATAGAATATTAAATCTATTTATTTCAAATTGTCAAATTATAACTTTAATATTTAAAAATATTAAAATTAAAGAATTATTAAGTTAAAAATTATATTTCTGTTCCAAATAAATAGAAATAATTTATATAAAAGTTTGGTGCAAAAATATTGAAAAATGATTTTATTATGATTTATTTATGATTAAAACTAACAAAAATTGATTAAAAATATTAAATAAATGATTTTTTCAGAAATAAAAATCATTTTAGAAAAGTTTAATGTTATAAAAACTTAGAATAATTTTTGTGGAAATTTATATATTCGTTTTGATATATTTATAGAATTTTACATTTATAATTGAACAAATTTGTAATATTTATTATATATAATAAATAAAAGATTTTTGAAAAACTAAAAATTGGATATTAAGGTTTATCACTTGAATAACATAAATAAATTTTTGGAGAATTTATAAATCATCTTAGGTATTTTAAAATTATTAAAAAAATAGATACAAGACAAATGTAAAATACAAGTTTCCAAAATAAAAGTGTGGTGTTGCTAGGGGTCGAACCCTGACCACTTAGGTGCAAAGGTCACGCCCAGACCAGTTGGTCTGGGTGTGTTTTTGTTATTTATTTTGGATTTAAACAGTATTATACATAAACAAAAGAAATCCCCAATTCAATTCTCTATAAACCCTAGTTCCTTAATCCATCAATTAATCATACTAATCGTTGCAGATCATATCTAAATCGTTGGGGCTTTTATTCTACAACATAAATCGATCAACAAAGCGCATTTAATTAGGACGAACCTGAATCGAATGTGATGCACAAGAACGAACACGAGCCGTGACAAATCCGCTCAGTTTTAAGTAAATATGGATATGAAAACGATTTTTTTGTGTGGGGGATCTCTAAATCGGCACTATTAGATGTGATTGATGTGCTCAATTTATAATATTGCAGGCCCGATTGAATACATGGAAGTTTGACCCGTAGCGGTCAAACATACATCAATTGAGCTCGATAAGAAGTAGTAAAAGCGTTAATTATGGTTGGATTTTGAACGAATTTAATGTGTTGGTTGTATATAAGGAATCAATTATAATTTAGCTTCCATTTCGGGCTTAAATCACGCGGTCAAACTCAATCTCTTTGGTGGTCAACTGGGCGTTTGACTTTCATATGATTGACTGGTTTAATCCAGAAAGGTGTTAAATTTAAATGAATCTGGTTTAAAACACAAATGGGCTGCGTGGCTCAGTGGTTACGTATGTGTGTGTGATGCTGGCCGTCTGTTTGCGCGAGTTCGAGTCCCGCTGGAGTAGCCCCCCCTTTTTTTTTAAAAACAGGAAAGGGAATCTGGGTTTTTGGGCCGGTTGGGTGGGCTCTGAGGTTGGGCCAGCACCGAGATGGGCTCAAGGGGGGTAGAAAGTTGGTGGGTTTAGGTAGGCTTAGGGATGTTGGGTTTTATTTGGGTTGTGTTTAGCTAAATTCTTATATAAGGTCCCATATTATTATTATTATTATTATTATTATTATTATTATTATTATATATATATATATATATATAAATATAAGTTGGGTGATAAAAACTTAGGCTTAATAGTATAAAATTAATGATAAAGTAAGGGCTTTAATGTGTTAGGATTTAAAAATTTTTGCGATGTTACAACGGTCCACCGTCCACCCACCACCACCACCACCACCCACCACCATGGTCCACACCACCACGGTCCACCCACCACCACCACCATCTACCACCAGACTGCTGTAAAAACTCAGTTTGTTTAAATTTAAGTTTATTTCAGCAGCCTGCAGACGTTAACAAACAAACAGTCTTCTTCTTGCAGACTGCAGACCTTTGGTCCACCTCTTCTCCTGCAGATGTCTGCAGATGTGGTCCGCAGACTGCAGACCTTTTCCTGCAGAAAAAACAAACAGCACCTAAGCTTCTTTAACGTGACCATCGGAGAAAGTTACCCGGAAATGACACCTAGAATACTTACTTAACCCAAACGTGGTTGGCTAAAAGGGTAATTTAGTCATTTTATTTTTTCGTTAATCTATGATCTAATCAATCATAGTTCAATTCACGTTTCAATTATAATCGACAATAATTCAGATTCAATTCATGATCGATTAACTATTTTCAATTTACGATCTATTCAATTCTCGATTCAATTAACAATACTTTTATACGATTATAATGATGCTTTGTTTTTCAGTCGATTAACAATTTTTTTTAACGATTGATTACGAGTGATGATCATATGATTGATTTAGTTTTACATCTTGATTATATGTTGTTAATCAAAATCAAGGATCGTGGATGTATTGTACAGATAGAAAGATATAGATGATGGAATTTTGATTATTAGTAATGGTATGATGAAGAAGAAGAGACATAGCGTGCGTTTATAGTGAATCAAGTGTTTTTTCAACATGCATTTATTTAAATGAGTATCTGGTGTCATTGTTGTTTTGTAAGTGCGTTTAAGAAGCATACATGTGCGTTTATCAAAACCATATATGTGCGTTTATTCTGTTATTGATGTGCGTTTATTGATCAATTGTTGGAAACCAACAATAACAGTAATTCTCGTGAATGATATTTTGTCCTCTAGTTATGATTGTTTTCTTTATATAATTATCTTCATAGCATCATTTTTACACCACACAATTGAAACTCATCTTATCTTCTTGTTTCCCAGCAATGTCTTCCTCCATACCACAATCTTCATCATCAAAATCTCAAATGATAAAAATGATTGAGGAGCAAATTGCAAAAAAATATGCTTGTGAGAGTCGGCTGACCAGTAATCTAAATTGGATAAATGATGGCATGAACGATGAGATTTCCAAGCTTCTTATGCGTATGCCCGACTCAAGTCTTCATGAACTTGCAGTCATGTTTATGATTGATGCTTGTCACACCCTCAAATTCCACTTGCGGGGTTTTACCGCGAGGCGCATGACAAACCAGGATTCAAGTCAACGGTCACAATAAACAACACTATATGCATAACACAAAACCCAAAAGATATAATTATAAAAGCATAAACTGTAGCGGAAGCTTTAAATGTTTACAACCCAAAAATATAGTTCAAATGTTTAATGAAGACCATGCTCTAAACCCTAGACGCCCGTGCCGACTCGTGCGCCTAGATCCAGTTGTTGCTACCTTAGCGACCTGAGAAAAACATGCCAAAAGACGTCAACATATAATGCTGGTGAGTTCACAGGTTTGTTCAAAAAGAGTTACCAAGTGTTACCATGTCCATACTATGTCAATGCTACCAAGTACGCTAGCTAGGCGTATGTTTTATTACTACTACGATTGGAAACCATTACTGGACACGTTTAGCAATGTTTAGCATGTTTAGCAGCCCGTAATGTTCAGCACGATAATGTTCCTGTTCGAGACAATATGCACCCGCCCGGCCCTCCAAGCCGACGAGTGGGGCAGGTCACGCCCAATAGATCTATCCACATTTCCCCCGTTGTGCAAACCCGCACATTCATGGTTTCCCCCGGGACTTTCCAAAAGATCGTATAGCAATATAAAGTTAAAACCATAGTATGACATATGTTACCAAAACTGTTTAGCGCATGTTTTCTCCCCCAAAAGTTAAAGCAGTAAAAGTGGGGCCGTGAACTCACCTTAGATTGCGTTCTTCAAATATAAGTAAGGATGTTTAGCCCTTGATAATCCCTCTACCGGAGATCTATCAAAATGTTCACATAAGTGTTCCGACTAATAACCATAAGGTTATCTAGCCCCCGATTGTCCAGATCATAACCGAGTATGTTTTAAAAACGTTTTTAAATGTTTAACCGACACACTAGACCGACCCGACATCCCGTTGGTGACCCATTACCCTAACTAATCAAGTACACATAGATTACACGCAAGGTTCAAGCATAAAACACTTAGTTTGTATCAAAAATCTCATTTCTGCATCAGAACGGTCGAACCAGTCTGTTTAAGGCCTCCTTCGCACCTTTTTACCTCTCGTTCGACCGTTTGATGCTTCCTTCGCACATTTTGCCACGTTCGCCCACTGAAAAGCCTGGTTCGACCCTGGGATTCCTCCTTCGCACCTTCGACTGGTCGAAGGAGGCCAGGTTCGCCCCTGTTGTTCTATTTTGCCTAAAAACGCTTAAAACACATTCAAAACGACTCGAAACATCACCAATCACAGCAGTCAATCATGATTATGTTATCCTAACAAAACCCCACTGATTTTGTCCCAAACCATATCCGTTTCAGCCCTTTCCCAAAATGGTAAAAATTATGGAAACGTCACTTTCATGCATGAAATCTTTACCCAATTTGGAAACTTTTGAAATCGACTCATGTTTGACTTAAAATACTCAGTTTGTCGATCATCCGATCATTCCTATGGGTTCTATTGATTATAAACACCACATGTTACGTCTAGATTCGTCAAAATCCCCAATTTACACATAATATCATTATCCAATCGATTCTAACCCTAAACAACAATCAATCAGCATTAAAAGCAATCCTACATCATGTCTCTAACACAGATAAAGCAGCAAAGTATTGAATAACACATTACACCACATAATACTCAACTAACACATGTTATTTATTATGAAAACTTATGTTAAATGATAGGGTTTTGTTTTAGAAAGATGTTTAAAAGGTTTTTAATCATAAAAACACCCTTAGAACAGATCTGGACAATTAAGGTTAGATGAAAACGAATTAAAATGCTTCTAAAAGATTTAGGATTATGAACACACCTTGGATTCTTGTTTAGATGTTGTAGATAGGTTAGATTATGAAAAAGAAGAGCAAAAACTCCTTCCTTAGTGTTTAAGATCGTTTGAGAGCGTTTTGGGACGGTTAGGGTTTGTGAAATGATGAAAAATGACTAAGGTTGGTATTTATACTGATCCTCCTTCGCACCAATTGATTGGTCGAAGGTGGTCTCCTTCGCCCCTTTCACAGGGTCGAATGAGACTTGTCCAGGTCGAAGGGAATTCTTCAACTCCACTTCCCTGGTTCGCCCACTTGCATGGGTCGAACCAGCCAATTTTCCTCTCCTTCGACCACTCGAAGTGGTCGAACCAGAGCCCCTTCTTAACTAGTTTTCCAGTTTGTCGTGTTTAACGCATTCTAACACATCTTAACACATAAGCATGCATCCTTAGTCTATATTTAACACATTAAAGCACAGATAATCATTTACACATCATTTAAACACGTCTATGTATATAAACCGCCACACAACCCATAATCTACACATATACTTAATTAGTTCATGTAATGTCACCAACAACGGAACCCGGTACTAGTGTATTACCAAAACGACTCCCAATGTTCCTCCAGATCATTGTACCCAGGACAATCCTAACTTGACCCAACTCAACTAACCCGGTTAAGTTTGTTTATAAACGTTTCTCGCTAAGGTAGACTTAGATGTTACTAATATGTTTAAGCCGAACATGCCGGGTGTCACATCATCCCCACGTTGAAAGAATTTTCGTCCCGAAAATTGCGCAAAGCCCAAAAAGAAAGAAACGAAAAGAACCGAACAAAAAGTAACTTACCGGATGTCACATCATCCCCACGTTGAAAGGAATCTCGACCCGAGATTCATTCCGCTTCAGTAGTAACATGCCTTGATTCAAATGCGCGCTTCGGAAAGAGATGAGGATACTTGGATTTCATCTGATCCTCTCGTTCCCATGTGAACTCGGGTCCACGGTTCGAGTTCCAACGGACTTTAACGATGCGGAATTTACTCCGACGAAGGCTACGAATCTTGTAGTCGAGAATCTCGACAGGTTCCTCCACAATGCGAAGACGATCATCAACCTTGATCTCTTCCAGTGGCACAATGAGAGATTCATCAGCCAAACACTTCTTCAAGTTAGACACATGGAAGACGTTGTGCACACTACCGAGCTCCGCCGGTAAGTCAAGTCTATATGCCACCGGTCCAATCCGATCCAGGATCGCGAACGGTCCGACATAACGAGGGTTAAGCTTGCCACGCTTCCCAAAGCGTATGACGCCCTTCCATGGTGAAACTTTCAAAAGTACCTTGTCCCCAACCTGGAACTCTAAAGGTTTTCGACGGCGATCGGCATAACTCTTCTGACGATCTCGTGCCGCAGCCAAACGTTGACGGATCTGTACGATTTTCTCCGAAGTTTCGTACACGAGTTCCGGACCAGTGAGCTGGCTCTCGCCCACCTCGGCCCAACAAAGTGGTGATCGGCATTTCCGTCCGTAAAGAGCCTCGAACGGAGCTGCCTTGATGCTAGAGTGATAGCTGTTGTTGTAGGAGAACTCCACTAACGGTAGGTGGATCTCCCAACTTTTGCCAAAATCGATGACACATGCCCGCAGCATGTCCTCCAGTGTTTGTATCGTCCGCTCACTCTGCCCGTCAGTTTGCGGATGATAAGCCGTACTCATATCTAGCTGAGTACCCAAGGCCTTATGAAGAGCCTTCCAGAAACGCGAAGCAAAGCGGGAGTCACGATCAGAAATGATAGAAACAGGCACCCCGTGCCGAGAAACCACCTCCTTAAGGTAGAGCCGAGCCAACCGCTCGAGTCCATCCGTTTCCTTAACAGGTATGAAGTGTGCCGATTTCGTCAACCGGTCGACGATCACCCAAATCATGTCACAGCCACTTGGTGATCTCGGTAGTTTGGTGACGAAATCCATCGTGATCCGCTCCCACTTCCATTCTGGAATCTCAGGTTGCTGTAGGAGACCAGACGGCTTCTGATACTCCACCTTGACCTTAGCACAGGTCAAGCATTTGCTCACATAGGAGGCTATATCAGCCTTCATGTTCGGCCACCAATAAAGTATCTTCAGATCCTGATACATCTTATCGGAGCCTGGATGAATAGAATACCGGGATTTGTGAGCCTCGTCCAAGACAAGCTCCCGTAATCCTCCGAGTAAAGGAACCCAAACACGCCCAGCGAAGTAGTGTAGGCCATCAGACCTAAGCTCAAGGTGTTTGTCCGCGCTGTGCATCGTTTCGGCCTTAAGGTTTTCCTCCTTCAAGGCATCCACCTGAGCCGAACGGATCCGGTCAGGTAAGGAGGAATGAATGGTAAGCTGTAAGGCTCGAACACGGCGAGGGTTAACAGACTCCTTCCTGCTCAAGGCGTCCGCCACAACGTTTGCCTTGCCAGGATGATACTTAATGGCACAATCATAATCGTTCAGGAGTTCAACCCAGCGACGCTGCCGCATGTTCAACACCTTCTGGTCGAAAATATGCTGAAGACTCTTGTGATCAGTATATACTTCACACTTGGTACCGTACAAGTAATGTCTCCAGATTTTTAACGCAAAGACCACTGCACCCAGTTCCAAGTCATGAGTAGTGTAGTTCTTCTCATGAACTTTGAGTTGACGAGAAGCATAAGCAATAACCTTCCCGCGCTGCATCAACACGCAACCAAGACCCCGAATAGAAGCATCACAGTACACAACAAAGTCATCCGTACCCTCAGGAAGGGATAAGATAGGTGCAGAACAAAGTTTAAGCTTCAGCATCTGAAATGCTGATTCCTGTGGTTCATTCCAGTCGAACTTTCGGTCCTTCTGGGTAAGAGCAGTGAGGGGTTGAGCGATCTTCGAAAATCCCTCAATGAAACGACGATAGTAACCCGCAAGACCTAGAAATTGCCGCACCTCAGATGGCGTCTTTGGTGCTTCCCAGTCTTTAATAGCTTCGATCTTAGCCGGATCGACATGAATTCCCAGTTCATTCACCACATGTCCTAGGAATTGAACTTCACGCAACCAAAAATCACACTTTGAGAACTTAGCATACAACTGCTCTTGTCTCAAAAGTTCCAAGACCAACCGCAGATGTTCCTCGTGATCCGCCTTGTTCTTGGAATAGATCAGAATGTCGTCAATAAACACGATGACGAACTTATCAAGGTAAGGCTTACAAACGCGGTTCATCAAATCCATGAACACCGCCGGTGCGTTAGTGAGACCGAAAGGCATGACCAAGAACTCAAAATGGCCATAACGAGTGCGAAAGGCAGTCTTCTGAATGTCAGCTTCCCTGACGCGCAACTGGTGATAACCGGACCGCAAATCAATCTTCGAATAATAGCTGGAGCCCTGAAGCTGGTCAAAGAGATCATCAATGCGAGGAAGAGGATAACGATTTTTGATGGTCACTTTGTTCAGCTCACGGTAATCAATACACATACGAAGGCTCCCGTCCTTCTTCTTCACAAACAAAATAGGAGCTCCCCACGGGGAAGAACTCGGTCGGATGAAACCCTTTTCCAAGAGTTCCTGCAACTGGCTGGACAACTCTTGCATCTCGGGAGGTGCAAGACGATATGGGGCTCGGGCAATAGGAGCTGCGCCCGGAGTGAGATCAATACCAAACTCAACCTGACGATGGGGAGGAAGACCAGGTAAATCATCAGGAAACACATCAGAAAAGTCACGAACCACCGGAATATCCTCGATCTTCTTCTCATCGTCAGTAGAAACGTTAACAAGTGCCAGAATGGCCGAACAGCCCTTCCGAAGATACTTACGGGCTTTCATGCTGGAAATGATACTCAGCGGGGCACCGCTTTTCTCGCCATGAACCGAAAGAATCTCTCCATCGGGGAGGGGGATCCGAATGACCTTGTCAAAACAAACGATCTCCGCACGATACAATGATAACCAATCCATGCCAACCACGACATCAAAACTACCCAGAGGTACAGGCATAAGGTCAATGGGGAATGACAGACCCGACAGTTCCAAGTGACACTCTCTAAGGATATGAGTCGCCTCGATATTCTTACCATTAGCCAATTCTATCAAGTACTTAGCCTCTAAAGGTGTGGGTACTATATCTAGCAACTGACTAACATCCACAGATACGAAGCTCTTATCGGCACCAGAATCAAATAAAACAGAAACATAGCGATTGTTGAGAAGGAACGTACCGGTAACTGTGTCTGGATCCTGCCTAGCCTCCGCAGACCCAATGACGAAAGCACGCGCAGTCCTGCCTCCGCCGCCATTCCCGTTACCGCTACCGTTTCCGCCCCTCCCATTATCGCCCTGCTTCAGCTTGGGACAATCACGCTTGAAGTGTCCCGTGTCACCACAGTTGTAACACCCCTGCCTCCCCTGAGTCCCCTGAGCAGCAGGAGCAGGAGTAGCCGCAGGAGTCTGAGTTGGGGTGAGCGCCACCTTGCAATCCTTAGCATGGTGTCCCAACTGATGGCACCGATGACAACGAGCTCGATCACAATTCCCCGAATGGTGAAAGCCACACTTGTTACACTTGGGATGCTTCCCGACATACCCACCCGTCTTCGCCCCAGAAGAAGACCCAGACGTATCAAACTTCTTCGCCGGCTGAGCTGGCACCACACTCTTCCCCACACTCTCCCACTTCCTCTTGTTCCCCTCAGCAGCCTTCACAGTAGTACCCTTGGGTGGCAAAACGCCTTCCGCCACCTTCAGGTTAGTCATCCGATGAGCTGATCGGACAACTTCAGCAATAGTGGGAAGATTCCCAGCAGCTACCAACCCAGCAATCTCGGGCACTAGTCCAGACACATAGTGCTCGATTCTCCTGTACTCGGGTGTGTGTAAGTCAGGACACAACACCGCCAGCTCGTTCCTCCTCACAGTATACTCCTCAATCTCCGACCCAACCATCTTGTAACTCCAGACCTCATGCTCCAACTTCTGTATCTCCTCCCTCGGACAGTACTCACCTCTCAAAAGCTGCACAAACTCCGCCCAAGGCATAGCAATAGCCTCTCCCAACCCCATATTCTGAGTAGTAGCATTCCACCACGACAATGCAGGCCCCTCAAATGTCGCAGTAGCATACTTCACTCGGTCCCCAGCAGGACAGTTACACATGACAAACACAGATTCCACCTTCTCTAGCCATCAGAGCAGTCCCACCGCTCCTTCAGTTCCAGCGAAGTTATGGGGCTGACAGTCCCTAAACTTCTTATAAGAGCACTGAGGTGGGGGTGGATTGGCACCAACACCTGAAACACGGTACACGAGTAAAACACAAACGAAAGGACACGAAACCCAAAAATGAGGCAAGGTCGACAGAAATCAACTCACCACCCATGGCATTAATCCCGGCCTGGAAATTAGCCATAGCCATGTTCACTTGCTGCTGGAGCAAGTTGTTCAGCTCAGCTTGGGTCATGTTGATGTTCCCACGACCACCGTCTCCGGCACGACCACCGCCGCCACGACCACCACCACGACGTCCACCACCACGAGCACCAGACATGATCTAACAAACCAAGAAATCGAGAGATTCAGATTCACTTCCAGTGTCAACCACTAGAAATTTTTCAAGAGTTAGCCTAGGGACAGATTCAGGACTATACATCCAAACTCGAAGTCCATCGGGATTTTCATGCATCCCAGTTTATTATTTCGTGTGCACCCGAAATGATAAACTGCTCTACATGGTCCTCCAGATGTACCCCTAATTTAGACCCCAGTCACCGAACATTGTCGCCTATGTGGCAATAGGTGCAAGTGTAAGAAGGCATGTGTGTGCAAGAACTAACAAATCAACCCCTCCTCCTTCAATCCAGAAGAAGAAGACAAGAGTAGGTAAGAACCCAAATAAAAACGGATGATGTAACAGAGAAGGGTGATGATGATGTAACGATACCCTGACAAAGTTAGTACATGTTCCAAATCGACACAAGTATGTGACCGTCTAGTGTGTGCGACTCGGCTATAGACTAGACTCTAAATGCAGTCCTAGTTCACTATAACCATTGGCTCTGATACCAATCTGTCACACCCTCAAATTCCACTTGCGGGGTTTTACCGCGAGGCGCATGACAAACCAGGATTCAAGTCAACGGTCACAATAAACAACACTATATGCATAACACAAAACCCAAAAGATATAATTATAAAAGCATAAACTGTAGCGGAAGCTTTAAATGTTTACAACCCAAAAATATAGTTCAAATGTTTAATGAAGACCATGCTCTAAACCCTAGACGCCCGTGCCGACTCGTGCGCCTAGATCCAGTTGTTGCTACCTTAGCGACCTGAGAAAAACATGCCAAAAGACGTCAACATATAATGCTGGTGAGTTCACAGGTTTGTTCAAAAAGAGTTACCAAGTGTTACCATGTCCATACTATGTCAATGCTACCAAGTACGCTAGCTAGGCGTATGTTTTATTACTACTACGATTGGAAACCATTACTGGACACGTTTAGCAATGTTTAGCATGTTTAGCAGCCCGTAATGTTCAGCACGATAATGTTCCTGTTCGAGACAATATGCACCCGCCCGGCCCTCCAAGCCGACGAGTGGGGCAGGTCACGCCCAATAGATCTATCCACATTTCCCCCGTTGTGCAAACCCGCACATTCATGGTTTCCCCCGGGACTTTCCAAAAGATCGTATAGCAATATAAAGTTAAAACCATAGTATGACATATGTTACCAAAACTGTTTAGCGCATGTTTTCTCCCCCAAAAGTTAAAGCAGTAAAAGTGGGGCCGTGAACTCACCTTAGATTGCGTTCTTCAAATATAAGTAAGGATGTTTAGCCCTTGATAATCCCTCTACCGGAGATCTATCAAAATGTTCACATAAGTGTTCCGACTAATAACCATAAGGTTATCTAGCCCCCGATTGTCCAGATCATAACCGAGTATGTTTTAAAAACGTTTTTAAATGTTTAACCGACACACTAGACCGACCCGACATCCCGTTGGTGACCCATTACCCTAACTAATCAAGTACACATAGATTACACGCAAGGTTCAAGCATAAAACACTTAGTTTGTATCAAAAATCTCATTTCTGCATCAGAACGGTCGAACCAGTCTGTTTAAGGCCTCCTTCGCACCTTTTTACCTCTCGTTCGACCGTTTGATGCTTCCTTCGCACATTTTGCCACGTTCGCCCACTGAAAAGCCTGGTTCGACCCTGGGATTCCTCCTTCGCACCTTCGACTGGTCGAAGGAGGCCAGGTTCGCCCCTGTTGTTCTATTTTGCCTAAAAACGCTTAAAACACATTCAAAACGACTCGAAACATCACCAATCACAGCAGTCAATCATGATTATGTTATCCTAACAAAACCCCACTGATTTTGTCCCAAACCATATCCGTTTCAGCCCTTTCCCAAAATGGTAAAAATTATGGAAACGTCACTTTCATGCATGAAATCTTTACCCAATTTGGAAACTTTTGAAATCGACTCATGTTTGACTTAAAATACTCAGTTTGTCGATCATCCGATCATTCCTATGGGTTCTATTGATTATAAACACCACATGTTACGTCTAGATTCGTCAAAATCCCCAATTTACACATAATATCATTATCCAATCGATTCTAACCCTAAACAACAATCAATCAGCATTAAAAGCAATCCTACATCATGTCTCTAACACAGATAAAGCAGCAAAGTATTGAATAACACATTACACCACATAATACTCAACTAACACATGTTATTTATTATGAAAACTTATGTTAAATGATAGGGTTTTGTTTTAGAAAGATGTTTAAAAGGTTTTTAATCATAAAAACACCCTTAGAACAGATCTGGACAATTAAGGTTAGATGAAAACGAATTAAAATGCTTCTAAAAGATTTAGGATTATGAACACACCTTGGATTCTTGTTTAGATGTTGTAGATAGGTTAGATTATGAAAAAGAAGAGCAAAAACTCCTTCCTTAGTGTTTAAGATCGTTTGAGAGCGTTTTGGGACGGTTAGGGTTTGTGAAATGATGAAAAATGACTAAGGTTGGTATTTATACTGATCCTCCTTCGCACCAATTGATTGGTCGAAGGTGGTCTCCTTCGCCCCTTTCACAGGGTCGAATGAGACTTGTCCAGGTCGAAGGGAATTCTTCAACTCCACTTCCCTGGTTCGCCCACTTGCATGGGTCGAACCAGCCAATTTTCCTCTCCTTCGACCACTCGAAGTGGTCGAACCAGAGCCCCTTCTTAACTAGTTTTCCAGTTTGTCGTGTTTAACGCATTCTAACACATCTTAACACATAAGCATGCATCCTTAGTCTATATTTAACACATTAAAGCACAGATAATCATTTACACATCATTTAAACACGTCTATGTATATAAACCGCCACACAACCCATAATCTACACATATACTTAATTAGTTCATGTAATGTCACCAACAACGGAACCCGGTACTAGTGTATTACCAAAACGACTCCCAATGTTCCTCCAGATCATTGTACCCAGGACAATCCTAACTTGACCCAACTCAACTAACCCGGTTAAGTTTGTTTATAAACGTTTCTCGCTAAGGTAGACTTAGATGTTACTAATATGTTTAAGCCGAACATGCCGGGTGTCACATCATCCCCACGTTGAAAGAATTTTCGTCCCGAAAATTGCGCAAAGCCCAAAAAGAAAGAAACGAAAAGAACCGAACAAAAAGAAACTTACCGGATGTCACAATGCTAAAAATGGCGATGTCAATCAAGTTGAACAACTTACAAAATCTATAGCCATTTTGAGGTGTTCTATTGAATTTAAAATCCAGTTTCTAAAATCTACGTAAACTCTTCAGTAACAACCCATGTAGTGGTTATGGTTGTATGTGTTGTTTTTTGTGTTTTTTTGTTTATTTATATGTTATTATAGTGTGCGTAAGAAATAAGTATGCATTATTTGTAAATGCGTATATGTTCAATCTGAATAACCAATGCTATTTAACATGTGCGTTTAAAATGAACATGCATTCATATATGAGTGCGTTTAAAATACTAGTTGTTTTGATCAAAAATTACCTAGTAGAAATAATTTTGTATTCCAAATTAGTAAAAGTGAGGTAGAGTGCTAAATGTGTGAAATATGTTAAAAACTCATTTGTATTCTGAAGATGGCAAAGAAATAACAATATGACAACTATGCTCAGGATGGTAAAGAAATTGGTCAGGATGCACAGTTATATCCTGAGGATGTAACTGTCTGATGTAAATGTAATGCAACTAAAGAACAACACTTGATGTACGAGGAAAGCCCTTGATCAGTTGATGATCGCCGACACAAAACCTCGGGAGGAGTCTAAGCCCCTGCCTTGTTTGTTAATATTAATAAGGTAAAAATAGTACAACTTTGGATGAATGATGGACGAGTGTTCTATGAATACAATGATAAGTGCTTTATGTGTGTGTAAGTATCAGAGTATCAAGTGATATTCAGGTAAATGTGATGTGTCCTATACTCGTCGATCATCCCCTATTTATAGTTACACGAAATTAAATAGAAGATCCCACATAATCCGCTACTTAGTTAAGTTCTTTGATGGTCTTCAAGTGACCGTTGTAGCTATTTCAACCGAATATGACCGTTGTAGCAGCTGTTTCAACTAAATATAGTCGTTATATGGTTGTTTCCTCTTTTCTCGCCTATATTTAATGCATATCGGTTACACCTTTGACTTATTCTTTGAGCTTGGACTTGTTCTACACGTATAGCTCTTCAATGATCAGCTCCTTTGACTTAAATGAGTCAATATAGCCGTTAGGGAGGAGTTACAAGCCTTAATATTGATTAAGTGTACCTGCAATAATATCACAACAAGATAATTTGTTAGTCCATCTTCACGATGCACAGAAGTCGGAACACTGTTACATCCTGAACCCTACTTAGTCCTTTAGTATCCAGAGGATGTTACTCAGAGAATATGAGGTAAAATCATCCTCCATTTCATATAACAATAAGATAGTTCGTTAGTCTATCCCCAGGATGCACATAGGTTAGAATGTTGTTACATCATGAAGCTTGTCCAGTCCTTTAGTATCCTGAGGATGCTACAGAAAATATAGGTTAATGCTATCCTGAAGATTTCACCACCAACAATTGTCCCCAAAAATATGTTACCGTTAATATCTTAACGGTTATAATATTTTTAATTCTGATGCTTATCTTCATCTGATAGGATACCAATAACTATATTTTGGTCGATGATTTAGGGATGACCGTTACACCTTATCATCTTTCACTGTCTATATCTAGACTTCAATCCTTCCTTTATAATCACAACAAGATTATCAGAAAGGTTATTTCTTCTTTCTTCTCTGCTTTTCTCTGTTTTTACCAATCTTCGAACTTTTTGTACAAAAAATTCTCAGGATGGGTAAAAAATCAACAAGGGCTGCAGGAAGTATAGGAGTCCATAAGGACTTTATACAACAAAACCTGTTACAAGATCCTGCAAACGAAGTATGTACGTTCATAGACAAAGATATCCTTTCTTTTGAAAAACTCAGGGGCTTTCCCTGAATCAGCTTTGTTCCGGCCATATACCAGAATGCAAAGTCTGATTTTGCAACCTCTGTATGGGTCTGCTTCCTGTACCTGCCTTTCCACATGGGTTTAAGATATCCATTCCCCCCGTTCATCAAAGAGTTCTTTGATATAACTGGGATGGCCTATGCCCAGGCTATGCCTGAGATCTGGAAGATCCCGATGGTAAGATCATCAAGAATCATGGTATCAATCTTCAGATTGGTGACCTGTCTTACCTGTATAAGTTGAAAACTCATGGTTCCAACCGTTATGTTCTTTAGCTTATAAAGATCCTTATTTCCTGCATAATTTCATTAAGTCTGGCAGGTCTTGGAAATCAAAGTTCTTTTTTGTGAAGAGGGATTCCGCTCCTTTTGGGGATGATATCTCTATGTCTTGGCTAAAAAGTGGTAAAGATTATTTAGGATGTTTAATGAAAATTTTGTGTGACAAGTGCTTAACTTGCCAAACTTGCTCCTCCTCTGACTGATTCCATTATCAGGTACAAACCTATTTTAGACTTACCTGTCTCAGCTAGAACCTTTGAAGTAGAGTGAGCTACATTACTAGTCTTGCCACAGAGATGTCTGTTAAGTATTACCTGTTACATCCCGAGGATGTTTTTGTCTTGTTATGTGTACCTATCTAAACCTGTATTTCTTTACTATTTTCAGCAAAGAAATCCACCTTCTTCGACCTTGATGATATTGGCAGTCAGGATGTCAAGGTATCCAAGATCACTTCGCCATCCAGCTCCAAGATGACTAGCCCTCCTCCTCCTACTAAGTCAAGGGCACTTGCATCCTCTAAGAATAGGAAGACTGCTAATGCCTCTACGTCAACCCGAGAGACTACTCCTTTGAGAGTCTCAGTTTCGAGGATGTCCTGGACAAGATTTCCCAGTTCACTCTTCAGGTATGATGCTATCCTGAAAATGGCATAACATAGTTATACAAATATTAAAGATAAAATACTTACATGTTCTTTTTCTCTTGTAGGGACATGAATATCTGTTGAAGTCCCTGGATGAAGTAGCTAAGGAGATGAATGACACCAAGGCCAGCCTGGAAGATACGAAAAAGATTGCTCAAGAAAAGAGCAAGCATCTTGAGAAAGAGCTGGGCAAGGTGAATAATGAGCTCAAACTAGTGAAATCTAAGCAGTCCAAGACTATGCAGGAGAAGATCGGGAGTCTAGATGTCAAAGAGGTGGTTTATGAGCCTATTCTGTAACAACCCGGTCGTAGGGCCCAAAATTTTTCACATCTAAAAGTATTATAATAAATAAATCAATAGTAAAATAATTATGTATAACCAAATGTGAAGCCGAACCGATACATTACTTAGTTATTTTGGCGAGATAATATTATACGCGGTACCGAACCAAAACCCGACAACGAACCCGACCCGAGCTTCGGTGATTAGTCACCACTTGGGGACACATGTCACCTCTTTAGAGGGACACATGTCCCCATTCTAAGTATGACAACTTATTATTAAAACCATTTGAGAGAAATGGTTTTCTTCAAAACCATATCCCAAACTTAATATAAAAACCTAACCCCACCCTTGTTTCCCTGATGATACACCAACACAAGAAACAACTCACCCTAATCTATTGAGGGGGCCAAGAGGAAGGATAGGAGGAGCCGGGCGATTTCCGGCCACCGCCAAGGCGGAGCTCCGGTGGCTCCATTTCCCAATACACACACACCACGACCAGTTAACCAAGAGAGAGAAAGAGATGAGGAGAGAGAGCAATAGAAAGAGAAAGAAAGACAGCGGCGGAAGAGGAAAGTCCCCGGCCACCACCAACTACGATGGCCTACGGTGGTTTCCGACAACAATAAACACACACAGATCAACACACACACACCCGACTATTTAGATAGAGAAAGGTAGGGCATGAGAGAGAGAAAGAAGCTGAGAGAGAACAGAAGAGAGAGAGAGAGAGAGAGAGATGGAAGGAAACGCAGAGAGAGAGAGAGAGAGAGAGACAGACAGACGAGGGGGAATAAGGAGACAGTGACGGTGGTTCAGGCGAGGGGTCTGATCTTTGGGATGAATGGCAGGTAATGGTAGTACAGATCTGCAATAATGAGTATAGATAGTTGCTGATTGATGATGGTGGTCTCGGGTGATGATGGGATCGGGTCGGGTCTGGAGCTCTAAGTTGTAAGATTGAGACGATGGTGATTCACAGTTAAGGGTTATGTTGGGTTATAATCGAGTCTAGGAGTCGGGTCAAGAAGACGGGTCAAGGAACGGTCAACGACGAGTCAACAGTCAACAAGGGTCAACCGAGTCAACCTGGTCAACAGACAGTCAAACCTCAGTCAACTTGATTAACCAAACTGATCTTGCTTACTTAAGCGTGAGGTATAACTTAACCTATTACTCGATAGTTATATTATTTATAACATCTATTTTTATATATGTCGTGTGTGGGACTTGACGAGCATATACGGACTAAAGACCAAACCATAAGTAGGCCGGAAGTTAACATATACCTTGAACTTGACATATGGAGATGGGCATTATAGCATAAGACTTGAACATTGGTCTATAGATTCGGACATTAGTTCACGGACACTTGGACATTTTGGAAATAGGCATTGGAACTTGACAACTTGAGTATTGATATATGAACTCGAACATAACCTTAAACATAAAGATAATAATAGGGACGTAAGGGTTGAGTTTAGACATAAACGACATGTACCAAAGTATAAGCTTATATATTTACACACCTAGATATAAATATTGAAACCTTAAGACTTAGATTAATATTGGAACAACATTGACTCGGACACTTTGGACTACACACATAACTCGGCGTTGGAAACTTATATGTATTAGAACGGATCATAGTGTTAATAGCATAACTTGAGACTCGATACATAAACATGGAACGTGGGATAACTTGGAGCATTAGACGTTTAAGACTTAGGTCTAAACCTGACAAGTAAGACTCGAACATAACTAGGAATACTAGTGTATATATATATATACAAAGATATAATGAAGGAACTTAAACATTAGAACCTTATACCTATGAGACATTGGACGATAATACCAAGTTCGAAACATCAGAAGAACAAGAACGGTAATAAATAGAAACCATACGTTTGAGCTCGTCCCCACGCCTGACCATTATGAATAAAATCAAACACTAATAATATTTGTAACTTAGGATTTGACCAGGATAATATCAGTACGAGATATCAGACGCTTCGGCTATTATAAATTTCATGTGCATTGCATCCAGGTGAGTTCGTGTACTCCCCCTTTTTTCTGTTTTAAATGTTTTGGGGTGAACATACGCTTGTACGTGTAAACTGTTTTGTGTGTAAACTTACTTGATGTGACAAGGGCTCCCGAAACCAGATGCACACCCATTAAGCCAAGGGAGTTAGGCCACATAATATATGGGCAGTACTACTTGGGGAATCCCCCACGCACAGTGGATCCGGAAGCCCGGAAAACCCTCCACTGAGGTCTGCGGACCATTGTGGCATATATTATACCATGGGAATCCATAATGGGAGTAGATGGATTCAGTGTTAGGATTGAGGTGTGTGACTTGTACATCACCATGTTTTGAACTGTGTAAACTATGTTTTTGAACTGGTAAACTGTTTTGGATTTACTTAACTATTTACACGGACTCACCAGCATATTTGCTGACCCAAAACTCTTTTAAGCATGTGTTCAGGTACTGCGTTTGGATGAACGGGAAGACAAGATATATGCTTGCTTGTATGGATTAGAGATTATCATGTTAGAAGGTGCGAGCTTTAAGCGTTGCGGTTTAGAGCATCTAGAGACATGTACGGATAGAGATTGGATCGACTAGTGGATTACGCTCCTCAACTGCTTCGACGACGGCCGCGATTCGGCCCTGCTTTAATATTAGACTATTTATTTTAGTTATGTATTTATATTTTTGGATTAGAAATTGTATAACATTTAAATAATTGTTATCGTTGCTTCCGTTGTGCAAGTCTGTTACCAAACTGTCGTAATGTCCAACCCCCTCCTGGTCGGGTTGTTACATATTCCTGATGCTGATCATGAGGATGCAGAGGTGAAGGAAGCTGAAGTTAAGGTGGCTAAGGTGGTGAAGTAGTTACGAGTGGGGTGATGAAGGATATAATGACTAGGCTGGAACCCACTTTTTTAGAATTTTTGTGGTTGTTTATGATGGTAGTTTTTGGTTGAACAAAAACAATTTACCTTTTTATGCTTGTATAGATAATGAAAGAGTTGGGGTGGAGGGATCTTGGTTTCAAGACGAAGCCCCAAATCTTCTTCTGACATAGACCGTAGATGCTGACCCCTGGTGGATGGGTCCTGGTTTTGGATGAAGCCAGGGGTTGGCATCAAATTTTGGCTATAATATATAAATAATATGGTAACTGCTTTTGATGCTACATCCTTGTGTTCTTTTGTTATCCTGTAACCATTATAATATGATAAGTGATAAAGTATGAAATAAATTTATACCTTCATCCAATTTGATAAATGGCCTTCGAAGTATTCTGATGACATCTTGAAGATGTCCCCAGTCTTGGTTACGTCCTTAGGATCATTTTCATCATTCTGAGGATGTCTCCAGTGTTTGTCACATCCTTAGGATAATCTTCATCATTCTGAGGATGTCCCCAGTGTTGTATCTTCAGGATGGTACTGCAAAATTCTCAGGATGGACTATTTCTAGACCATGTTTAGTAAAAATATAAACGATTGAAATAGGTTAAGAATAAGTACTTACATATGGAGATGATTCATATTTGTCAGCCTTCACCTTCATCTTACCAGTAATCTAAACCATGGTTTCTCTTCCAGAGAGATCAGTCACGTGCATCCTTACTCATGGTAATATTTCAAGTGAAATGCATTCCAAGCTCTTAGTAGAATTTCACCCTCCATAGTCGAGAGCCAATATGCTCCTTTTCCAACCTCAGAATCGATCAAATAAGGTCCTTCCCATTTAGGAGCTAACTTCCCATCACTTGGCTTGGTGGTATTTTGGAAGGCTTTTCTTAAGACCAAATCTTCCACCTGGAATCTTCTTATCCTTATATTCTTGTTGTAGGCTTTGGCTATCCTTTGTTGACAAGCTACCATCCTCAATCTGGCTGTATCCCTAAGTTCATCCACTGTTTCAAGATCTTGAAGCAACACTTCTGGGTTGGTAGTTGCATCCTGAAGATATCTTCTTGCTGTAGGCATTTCCATCTCGGTTGGGAGCAAGGCTTCTATTCCAAAGACCAAGGAGAAAGGTGTTTAGCCAGTTGCATTCTTGGAAGTGATTTTCTTCTGCCCATTTTCCTTTCTTTTCTCCAAGCCTCTTCTTCAAGTTGTTGATGATGATCTTTATTAGAGGATTCTGCTTGTCCATTAGCTTGAGGATGGACAGGTGTTGATGTTATCATTTTGATTCCGAGTAGTTAGAACAGTGTTATCCTTAGGATGTATGGTGCTATCTTTAGGATGCACAGTGTTATCCTCAGGATGCAGTTCTACAATTGCTGACTTGAGGATGTGAATGATGGGAATCTTGGATCCTTCTGGTAAATTCAAGGAGGATCCTAAAGTTGCCAAGGCATCAGCTTCAGCATTTTCTTCCGTAGATACCCGTGTTAATGTAAATTCTGCAAAACAAGATGCTAATTTCTTGACTATTTCAAGATATTCAACTAATTTTTTACCTTTGACTGCATAAGATCCGTTAAAATGGTTAGTAATTAACAAGGACTCAACAAACATTTCTATATTTGAAACATGCATATCCTTAGCAAGTTGTAAACCAGCAATGAGAGCTTCATATTCAGCTTCATTATTGGTTGTTTGAAATGCACATCTAATCGCATGGGGTATTTTGTCCCCTTGTGGCGATTTTAGTAGTAATCCTAACCCTGTGCCTCTCATTTTTGAAGCTCCATCAGTATATAAAATCCATTTTCTC
This sequence comes from Ambrosia trifida, assembly GCA_028751855.1. Lineage (NCBI taxonomy): Eukaryota > Viridiplantae > Streptophyta > Magnoliopsida > Asterales > Asteraceae > Ambrosia > Ambrosia trifida. The sequence continues at coordinate 68,539,149 of CM054127.1, forward strand.
AAGTTTTCATTTACTTGTTATACTTCTTTTTCAATTTCATTTAGAATGTCACTACTGAAATCAGCCACAAAATCAGCTAGAGCATGTGATTTGATTGCATTTCCAGGCTCATATACCAAGTCAAAAGCACTTAATTTCATTGACCATTATGCCATTCTTCCTAACATTTATGGTTTTCTAAGCATATTTTTAATAGGGTAGTTAGTTTGTGCGTGTATCCTATGTGTTTCAAAATAATGCCTTAACTTGGTAGATGCCATTATTAAAGCTAAAACAAGTTTTTCGAGATGAGAATACATGGTTTCAGCATCTAGTAGAGTTTTACTTACATAGTAGACATGATGCTGTCGTCCTTCAAAGTTTTTTTTACCAAGACTGCACTTATTGCATTTTTGGAAACTGCAAGATATAATTTGAGAGGTTCACCATCTTTAGGTTTCATTTGGAGTGGAGCTGCCAAGATATATCTTCAATTTCTTCAATGCGACCTCATATTTTTGTCCCCAGTCGTATTTGTTGTTCTTCTTTAGGATGTCATAGAACTCCTTGCATTCTTCTGAGGTCTTTGAAATGAATCTATTCAAAGCTGCTATCCTGCCAGTCAATCTTTGTATATCCTTGACATTTGTTGGAGATTTTAGATTAAGGATGGCTTTAATTTGTTCTGGACTGGCTCTAATTCCTCTTTTAGTTATTAAGTGTAACACCCTGCCCCTCTCATCACCAATATTGTCCGCTTTGCCCATCCAGAGCTCACGGATTTGTTTTTGGTTGCCCAGGTGGAGACTTCCCAGGAGGTCACCCATCCTGAAATTTCTCCCACCTGAGCACGCTTAACTATGGAGTTCTCCTCTCATCCACTAACATTAAGCCCCAAAATGCGTTGGTGATTTAAGAGGCAAGACATTACCTATGAACCAAGGATCTCTCCTGGCCACGACCAATGTGGGATTTTCCTGGGGTGTCACATTCACCCCCTGTTAGAGTCTCATAGTCCCTGATGAGGTGTGTTCCTGGGGTGTCACATTCACCCCCTGTTAGAGTCTCATCGTCCCTGATGAGGTGTGCACCTGTAACACCCCAACCGATGGCGAAAACATCGGGATGTCACGTATTGATGATTGTTCAGTAGCTCATGGTAATACATATGTTTAAATAATCCTTTATTACATTACAATATTGAATTACATTAAAGTCTACATCAAATAATCAAACAAAGCTTAAAACTTCAAATATCTCCTCATGCTAGCTCTAGACTTCAAGCATCAGTATTTCCTGTTGAGTTTGGAAAAATGGGGGGGTCAACTAGAAGTTGGTGAGAATACATAAGCCATGTCAAGCAAATAGTTTAAGTATAAAATTTTAGCAATTCGTATGTCTATCGTAAATTTAAGTCTACAAGAATAGTATAATATGTTGGCATAATCAAACCTCCGACTAGTTTAGGTCCATCCCGTCATCTACGGTTCACCTTAGTAATATGTTGGAACGATAACAATCACCCACGCTACCTATGTAGGAGGTACGCGTATCCGGGTGGGATTGTCAATCCAATAGATCTATTATTGAGTATCGCCGGCTTGGCCATAGCTAATGATTATGTAATGTTGAAACTCGTTGAAACTCGTTGAAACTGTTGACTAATTCATGAGACAATAAAGTTTACTACTAGACATGCATGTTGAATTGCTTAAAATGTTGCAAGTATAAAGAATCGCATAAACATGGTTACGTAAACTCACCTGAAATTCACTGTGTAAGTACTAGCAAGTAGCAACAAGTCTGAACTTGAATTAATTGAACTCTTGTATCATATTACAAGTAAAGGACGCCTTAACATCTAATGCAAGTAAGCTTGTTTCGTTTATTGATTGTATAGATAGTTTATTCAACTACCTAGACTCGCATTAAATGAATGCGCGTCTTAAAGTGTGTATGACTTAACGAACCGATAGTAACTTCGTTTGCTTTTCATGAAAATATATGCGTATGTATAGTTATTGGAAATAAATAAGTTATTGTAGTTATTAGTAAAGACACATTTTGTATAACAAAATAATATTTACGTAGCTTAACCATGCTTAGCTCTATGCTCTAATCCGCAACTAATGTAGTATACTTCGCGTTTGCCATCCTTCCATAAGCTGTACCTGAACACATGCTTAAAATGGTTTTGGGTCAACAAAATGTTGGTGAGTCCGTGTGTGCGTTAAACTGGTTTCCAATAAGTTTATCTTCTCAAAATAGTTTGTCGTTCAAAAACAAGTTTACTTAGTTTAGCACAAAACATGTTTAACATTGCAAAATAAGTTTAATACGGTTTAACACGTGGTTGCATTGGTGATGTACAAGCCACACCTCAAACCAGACACTGAATCCATCTGCTCTCATTATGGATTCCCATGGCAGAATACGTGTCACAAACCTCAGTGGAGGGTTCCCCGGGTTTCCGGGTCCACTGTGTGTGGGGGTTTCCCCAAGTAGTACTACCCACATATTAAGTGGCCCAATCTCCCGTTGGGTTAATGAGTGTGAAGGTTCGGTATTCGAGAGCACACCTTGTCACATCAAAATGGTTTATCCTTCTGGTTTTTACACTGGAAGCATATGTTCATCCCAAAATAGTTTAAAACAGAAAAAGAGGGGATGGTTCACGAGACTCACCTGGAAGAAATGCGCATGAATAGTTTAAAATAAGCAAGGTGTCTAACGTCCAGTCTTGGTATTCTCCTGGTCAAATCCTAAGCCAACACCCGTTATTAGTATTTGATTTTTAATCACAAGGGTTATGCGTGGGGACAAGCTCGAGCGTATGGTTTCTATGTATTACAGTTCCACGTCTATGTTAGGGTTCTAATAATCCACAACCTATCCCTTTGTACTTGATAAGTATTAGTTATAACTATGTTTGCACTTATAGTTCAAGTACCGTATTCTATTATCCTTCTATCACGTCTTATGTCTTAATTCCTAAATCCAATATCTATTTAATAAGTTCATATAATATATCTTGTTATACATTGTTGTCTATAATTATATCCGAACCTCAAGCGTCGAGTCCAAGTATCATTCCTATAATCCATTCCAATATGTATAAGTCCTTAATGTCCGAGTTCATATGCTTAGTCTAAAGTATCCAAATCAATGTTATTTCAAGTCTTATGTCCAAGTGTCGGGTAGTATTGGTTCCACTAATAATTATGTTTTAGTATACATTAATTCCATTCATGTTTTATCCTTATGTCATAGTTACCTAATGATAGTGCCGAGTCTTGGTGTCGAAGATATTGTATGTATGCATAACATCCAAGCTTAGGTCTAATAATCCGAAGTCCTTCCTGGCGATCTAGTATTAGTGTTCATATATCCTTGTATCCAAATCCCAAGTCTCGATGGTTATATTATCGTTTTTGTCTAATTCCATACATGTGACTAGGAGCCAAATTCTTATCCAACTCTCAATGTTTAATTCAAGGTTTATAACTACTATCCGAACTAAGTTGTGTAATCTTGGTCTTGGTCCGCATAAGCTCGTTAAGTCCCAACACGCGATATAAATATACTATAAGTATTTATAAATTAATTAAGATCGTCGAATCATAGAAGTCGGTTATACCTACAGTTCGTGTTGATCGGTTGACTGTGTTGACTTCCGTTGACCATAGTTTGCCTCGTCGTTTGACTCGTCACCTTGACCTAACCGACCCTTGTCCCAACAACCAATGGTTACCACCACAACTTACTGTGACTGTCCACCATCTCCGGCCACCATAACCACCACAGTTCCGCCACTGCATAACCACGGACCCAAATCGGACCATCATCAAAATCCCACCTTCCACAACCACCACCTCCTCCTCCGTGACCACTGTAGAACCACCATCTGGAACCTGTCCTGAACCCCCTGACCGCCGTAGTACCACCACAACTACCATCTATCCCTCAACAACAATTATCCTTCATCACCACTTCAATAACCATAGCCAATCACCCTAACCGTGATATTTAGGAAAGAAAGGTTTTTACCTTTACAACCGGATCTGACTCGATTGAGATTCTCGTCACCGTCGTCGTCCTTTCCTTTCCCCGAGCTCTCTGTCGATCTCTCTCCTCTGCTCTCCCCCTCTGTCTCAGCATCTCTTTCTCTGGATCTCCCTCCTTCTAGTATAAAAAGGGGTTGAGGGATGTGTGGGTTGAGTCGTTGCCGGAGCTCCGCCGGGATGGGTGGTCGGAGCTCCTCTCTGTCTCTCTCTACACGTCTCTCTCTCTAGATCTGGTAAGGTGGGTGTAAGCATATAGTGGGGTTCACGAGACTTGGGGTTGGTTCCGCTACAGCTCCTCCGGAGCTCCGCCGCTAGCGGTGGAGGTCTTCCACCTTCCTGCCCCCCTTTCTTCTATTATGGTAGTGTGGATGAGGGTGTGATCTAATGTATGTATATGTACGAGATGTGTGTTTGTGCAGACAAAAATGAAAGGGCTCATTTGGTTTAGGGATTTTATAAAAAGAAAAAGGGTGAGGTGGTGTATGGTTTGTGTTGTTATAACATGGGAGTGCCATGGGGCACATGGCACTCATGCCATGTGTCCCCATGTGTGACTAATCTATTAGTCACGGGTTCGGGTTCGTAACGCGTATTAGTTCGGTCTCGTAACTTGTTTTCTATAATAATAATTTATATATACTGGTTCGGTTTTCGGTTTCGAACGTAAACGTGTTATATAATATTTGTTTTGGTTACCTGCATTACGTAATAATAGTAATAATACGCGAAAAATTTTGGGGGTTTGGACCGGGTTGTTACATTCTCCCCCCGTTATTAGAATTCCGTCCTCGGAATTTATTTTTATGCTTATACAGTACATTCCGTACTTGGATTTGGCGTTTGAGTTTATGTGCTTGTGTGTACGTAATCTTTTCATAAATCAAATCGTGGTTATAGTGTTTCTATACTAAATCCCATAATATTTCTATCGTTCCAGATTCCACACATCAATTACTACAAATTTTGTTTCCCGAATCTTAATGTCTAAACTCGTGTTTTCCGGTATAAATTATTAGGAGTACAAGGCCTTTTGTGTACAAGTGTATCCCAAGAGTTGTCATGTTCGGTTGGTTTAATCTAGTTTGTGTCTTTGTTTCCAAATCTACAAAATTCCATGTTTAAGTATCATACCTCAAGCGTCCAAGCTCGTCTATTCAGTGTTCTGAGTGTACATTAGTCGTCAAATGGATAAATATCGATCTTATAAGTTCTAAGTTTACGTCCAAGCATTGCTACCTTCATCTAGTTCCAGTTTGTATACATAGGTACTAACGAACCTATACATATATTTTCTATTATCAAATTTTTGGTGTTGATGCAATGATTACAAAGTCATTAAGACCTTTTCTATTCCAAAGGGGTGGTAAATTTCATCGAACTTATCCTTAGAATTTTGGAAATTGGACACAATGTCCCGAGTGTAGATTTGCCGTGAATGGGTTATCAATTGACATTTTAGGTTTCATTCTTGGTTAAATTCCTAGTTCCATTTTTGATGCACCGTAGGTGTTTATATATAGGGTGTACCGCAGCCAACCCACCACACCTTTGGTAGCCTCAAAAATGTACTAGAAATTTCAAAGATTACGGTATGTTTTTGGTTTGATTCCCAATCTTGTTTTCGACACATCATTGATGTTTATATATAGGGTGTACCGCAGCCAACCCACCACACCAATGATGTCTCGTAGACATACTGGAAATCTCTCCAAAAACTTGATAGAAATATTCTTAAGAAATCCTATGTGATACTGGAGTTACTAATCCTTAATAACCTTATTTTTGAGTGAGTCAAACACTAAAATATGGTTTTGTGATCTTAAAATCTGTCACTCTTATCAGTCTTATGTATAATATCTTGGTTAATTCTATCGATACTGTCTGAATAATGGTTGAATTCTTAAGTCTTTAAAGTTTTCTAGGGTACCTGGTGTAGAATATGGCGACCAGTTGTCGAAAACACTAAAATCAGACATCTAACTACTATATGTTACTTTTAATCAGGATAATGGAATACACCTTTCTCTGGTATCTTAAATCTTGGCTTCTCATATGGTCGAATTGTTAACTATGAAGGTTTTTCTTATCAACTTTCAACTACATTCTCTGGCGTCCATCAAATATTTCCTATAATTGTTACTACTAGTGTGTCTACTCCCCCCGTTAGAGCCTACCTATGTAACTTCAACAGGTTTCATACGGATAACTGGTCTCTGCATTAATATGTTATTAAACCAACCCAAAGGTTTTGACACTAAGGTAAACAAGATGAATAACCAAGATGAAACTAAAGCAATCCGAGAGTCTACCTGAAAATCTTCGATTATTCGATACTTCAAAGAAATTTAACACTAATCTAAAGGCATCATGGGTCATTAAGGTGGCGGAACATAAATTAAATCTTAAGAATACCTCTCGCAGGGTTCGATCTAGATTTCTTTAGGTTGAAAAGGATTGGATGTTCATGCTAACTAATGCTTTCTTGTATCTGGTTTACTGACTTTTTAGATAGTGTACGGTAAATATTCTCTAGAACCTGCGTTGTGATCACTATCCAAGATACTATACTCGACTTAATTCTAAGAAAGTCGGTACAAATCAAGTTTTAATAAAAAAATCTACTGATCAATGTTTATACTTACAAATTTTTGGTCTGGATAAATTGAAGGATGCAAACAAGTGTTTCTATGGAATACCTCACTATATAAAGTAAACAGTAAACATAAATTAAAAATAAAACTTATCGGATTAATGCTTTTATTTGCTTGGTTGTTCAAGATTCTTCTTGGTATTTTGAATTTCCTTTCCAGATATAGCATTAAATTTCTGTTAGGTACCTGGTTCTCATGGTTAGTTCAAAACTTGTTCATAAAAATTATCCTCAATAGTAACGTTAATATAGATTCATGGTACATATATGTAAGTTTAAGAGCTAAACATCACATCAGTCAAGGGTGTATTCATTTATATTCTATCTAAACACGTCAAGTGATAATAAGAATAACGTATTCAAATCTTAACTTGGTTACGCAGATATATCATAGGTTTGGTTATGACTCTAAATTAGTTCATTTTCTCGCAAAAGTTTACGGTCACCATGTTTGACACTTAAAATTTCAACGATTCCTCGAATTTCTTAGAATTTTCTCGTGCCTGTAAATTCACGATTACGTGATATCAAGTGTAATCGTCAATTTACCTCACAAAATTATTCTAGTAATCTCCGTCGTAGTCATAAATTTTAGGTGTCAACCACAGCTCGTATACTGGTTACGCTGGTTCTTTAGTTGAATTAAGCATTCTGGTGTGTTCAGGTACTCAAGTTTCGACTTATTTTGCGACTACTTTGTCCGGTCTTATGTATGTCCAAGGTATCTCCTAACTGGATAATTCTCAAGTCTTAAACTACGATCTCTCGGTCGTAGTCTAGGAGTTTTCCGTAAGGAAAATCCTAGTGTGCTACAACCGCTGCTCTGATACCAACTGTCACAACCCGACCAAGGTGGGCCTGGTCGAAATATAAATTGGTACCAAACTTGCACAGCGGAAGTAACAATTACTATAATAAAGGTTTAATACAATTTCTAATTCCAAATGTATACATATACAATACTTGAATAAATAGTTCAGAAGTATGCAGGGACGAATCGCGGCGGTCGTCGAAGCAGTTGATGGTGTGCAATCCACAATTTAATCCAATCTCTAACCATGCTTAGCTCTATGCTCTAATCCGCAACTAATGTAGTATACTTCGCGTTTGCCATCCTTCCATAAGCTGTACCTGAACACATGCTTAAAATGGTTTTGGGTCAACAAAATGTTGGTGAGTCCGTGTGTGCGTTAAACTGGTTTCCAATAAGTTTATCTTCTCAAAATAGTTTGTCGTTCAAAAACAAGTTTACTTAGTTTAGCACAAAACATGTTTAACATTGCAAAATAAGTTTAATACGGTTTAACACGTGGTTGCATTGGTGATGTACAAGCCACACCTCAAACCAGACACTGAATCCATCTGCTCTCATTATGGATTCCCATGGCAGAATACGTGTCACAAACCTCAGTGGAGGGTTCCCCGGGTTTCCGGGTTCACTGTGTGTGGGGGTTTCCCCAAGTAGTACTACCCACATATTAAGTGGCCCAATCTCCCGTTGGGTTAATGAGTGTGAAGGTTCGGTATTCGAGAGCACACCTTGTCACATCAAAATGGTTTATCCTTCTGGTTTTTACACTGGAAGCATATGTTCATCCCAAAATAGTTTAAAACAGAAAAAGAGGGGATGGTTCACGAGACTCAACTGGAAGAAATGCGCATGAATAGTTTAAAATAAGCAAGGTGTCTAACGTCCAGTCTTGGTATTCTCCTGGTCAAATCCTAAGCCAACACCCGTTATTAGTATTTGATTTTTAATCACAAGGGTTATGCGTGGCGACAAGCTCGAGCGTATGGTTTCTATGTATTACAGTTCCACGTCTATGTTAGGGTTCTAATAATCCACAACCTATCCCTTTGTACTTGATAAGTATTAGTTATAACTATGTTTGCACTTATAGTTCAAGTACCGTATTCTATTATCCTTCTATCACGTCTTATGTCTTAATTCCTAAATCCAATATCTATTTAATAAGTTCATATAATATATCTTGTTATACATTGTTGTCTATAATTATATCCGAACCTCAAGCGTCGAGTCCAAGTATCATTCCTATAATCCATTCCAATATGTATAAGTCCTTAATGTCCGAGTTCATATGCTTAGTCTAAAGTATCCAAATCAATGTTATTTCAAGTCTTATGTCCAAGTGTCGGGTAGTATTGGTTCCACTAATAATTATGTTTTAGTATACATTAATTCCATTCATGTTTTATCCTTATGTCATAGTTACCTAATGATAGTGCCGAGTCTTGGTGTCGAAGATATTGTATGTATGCATAACATCCAAGCTTAGGTCTAATAATCCGAAGTCCTTCCTGGCGATCTAGTATTAGTGTTCATATATCCTTGTATCCAAATCCCAAGTCTCGATGGTTATATTATCGTTTTTGTCTAATTCCATACATGTGACTAGGAGCCAAATTCTTATCCAACTCTCAATGTTTAATTCAAGGTTTATAACTACTATCCGAACTAAGTTGTGTAATCTTGGTCTTGGTCCGCATAAGCTCGTTAAGTCCCAACACGCGATATAAATATACTATAAGTATTTATAAATTAATTAAGATCGTCGAATCATAGAAGTCGGTTATACCTACAGTTCGTGTTGATCGGTTGACTGTGTTGACTTCCGTTGACCATAGTTTGCCTCGTCGTTTGACTCGTCACCTTGACCTAACCGACCCTTGTCCCAACAACCAATGGTTACCACCACAACTTACTGTGACTGTCCACCATCTCCGGCCACCATAACCACCACAGTTCCGCCACTGCATAACCACGGACCCAAATCGGACCATCATCAAAATCCCACCTTCCACAACCACCACCTCCTCCTCCGTGACCACTGTAGAACCACCATCTGGAACCTGTCCTGAACCCCCTGACCGCCGTAGTACCACCACAACTACCATCTATCCCTCAACAACAATTATCCTTCATCACCACTTCAATAACCATAGCCAATCACCCTAACCGTGATATTTAGGAAAGAAAGGTTTTTACCTTTACAACCGGATCTGACTCGATTGAGATTCTCGTCACCGTCGTCGTCCTTTCCTTTCCCCGAGCTCTCTGTCGATCTCTCTCCTCTGCTCTCCCCCTCTGTCTCAGCATCTCTTTCTCTGGATCTCCCTCCTTCTAGTATAAAAAGGGGTTGAGGGATGTGTGGGTTGAGTCGTTGCCGGAGCTCCGCCGGGATGGGTGGTCGGAGCTCCTCTCTGTCTCTCTCTACACGTCTCTCTCTCTAGATCTGGTAAGGTGGGTGTAAGCATATAGTGGGGTTCACGAGACTTGGGGTTGGTTCCGCTACAGCTCCTCCGGAGCTCCGCCGCTAGCGGTGGAGGTCTTCCACCTTCCTGCCCCCCTTTCTTCTATTATGGTAGTGTGGATGAGGGTGTGATCTAATGTATGTATATGTACGAGATGTGTGTTTGTGCAGACAAAAATGAAAGGGCTCATTTGGTTTAGGGATTTTATAAAAAGAAAAAGGGTGAGGTGGTGTATGGTTTGTGTTGTTATAACATGGGAGTGCCATGGGGCACATGGCACTCATGCCATGTGTCCCCATGTGTGACTAATCTATTAGTCACGGGTTCGGGTTCGTAACGCGTATTAGTTCGGTCTCGTAACTTGTTTTCTATAATAATAATTTATATATACTGGTTCGGTTTTCGGTTTCGAACGTAAACGTGTTATATAATATTTGTTTTGGTTACCTGCATTACGTAATAATAGTAATAATACGCGAAAAATTTTGGGGGTCTGGACCGGGTTGTTACAGTTGTGATCTTGGTTGGGGTTAGTGAAGGTGAGAGGAGGAAGAGAGGTTTTTAATGGTGGTGGCTAGGGTTTTGTGTTTGTGATGGAGAAGAAGAAGATTAGTGGGTTTTAAATAGGTAGGGTTGTTGTGTGGGTTAAGTGGTTGAGTACTGCGTATACAAGCCAGTTACTAACTCGGTCTCGTTTAAATTACGTAACTTGTTTTAATCGTTTAAAATACATATTTTGTTAAATTTATTTATATAAACCGACTTTAAACGAGTAGTTGGACCATATATTTGTTATAATATATTTTTAGTCGCGTTTTATTTATCATGAGCATTTATTGTTTCTAATAATAATAACGACAATTACATATATGTTTTATAAGTTAATGTCGTGTAAGAATGTATTATTTGCTAACGAGATATTAGTGTTAACGAATTAAAAATCGTTTTATGAATAAAATTATTATTATATTATTCGGGGAAACGCTGGGCGTTACAGTCTCCCCTACTTTAGGAAACTTCGTCCCGAAGTTATTAAAAACGCAGGGTTGAGTGTGATTGGGTAGAATTTAAGACAACTACGGTTTGGAACAATTTGGGTTAAGGTACAACGTGAATTTATAAGTAATAGGATAATATGTTTCGAATAATTTGGGTAAGAGTTTTGATATGTGTGAGTTGATTAACTATGGAAAGACTAAATGAATTACTAGGTAACTAGCGTTTATAATTGATTATCTACCGAAAACCTTGATAGAATTTCACACTACCTTAACGTAACTGTAAATTCATGATTACGTTCCGGACCGCAATCACCAATTTACCTTACATTAGGGTTTTGTGTCCTTCTATGACTCTAAACACACATGTAAGTAATGCAATATAACATTGCGATTGAATCTTTGTATCAATGAGTCTAACTGTTGAGCAGGAAAAAGACTTCTACCAGTCAGTGAGTAGGAACCTCTACCGATTGTTGAGCAGGTGCGATAGCCTCTACCAGTCGTTGAGCAGGTTATTAGAACCTCTACCGACTGTTGAGCAGGCATGATGACCTCTACCATTCGTTGAGCAGGTTATTAGAACCTCTACCGACTGTTGAGCAGGCATGATGACCTCTACCAATCGTTGAGCAGGTTATTAGGTACTCTACTAACTGTTGAGCAAGTATTTCATCCCCTACCAGTTGTTTGATTAAGTGTAACAATTGTTTTTGGCTTAACACATAAGTTACAAACTGATAATACATACATGTAAACAAGTTGGTAAATGCATCAAGTATCAAGTATAGCATGCGAGCTGCAATAGAGTTGCCCTAGACAAGGTTAATGACTTTAGGTGTATTTATTGCAAATAGTTTATTTTCCATGCTTCCAAATATCATGAATAATCAAATGTTTAGGTAGATAATCAAATCCTCAAGGATACCTAAGAATCAAGTTTGATGCAACGGATAATCAAGTTTTCAATAGTTTGGTTATCATAGGGATCAAGTTCATGTTCAAGAAGGTAAAGAGTATGAATTTAGTTCTTGAGAGGATGATGAAGAACTCAAAGTATCATCAAAGTTATGAAAGATAATGCGCGTGAAAATAGTTTTATGGGTTTTCCAAAGAGGCACAAATAGTATGGAGATTATTTAGCAGTATGAATCGTGGGGTTTGAATCAAATATTAAAATCAAGGGTATGAGGAAACATGATTGCGGTATTTGCCAAAAATTTGTAATGGTTCGAACAAGTTTAAAATAAGTAGGTGTCTATGGAAAAATTGTAGAGTAAATTTTGTTCCTGTGGATGGAAAGATTTTATTTTCAAAATTGGTTTTGTATATAAAGCAAAAGTCATTAAATTGTACAACTAAATTGATTTAGATCAAAATATTTCGATGAGTCATAGGTTTTAAACACGATGTCGGATTTCAAAAATCAAGAATTTGTTCAGACGTTTCGTATAATAGGCTTCGAATATTACATAAAAGAAATCATTCTTAATAGATTAAAACATTTTTATCGTAAATCATTTGCTACGCCAATAAGCCGTTCAATAAAATTTTAAATTTAACAAATAAGTTTGTGGAAATAAAAGACTCTTTTAAAATATATATATATATATATTTATTTGTTATAGTTTGTGAAATTCCCAAATGATGAAAGTTTGGCAAAATTCAGTACTCTTTAGTTTTGGTGCTACAGTATCTCCTATACACAGATTATAAGGTTACTGTTTTAAACAAGGATTTTTAAAATCTCAAATGTGATGAAATTTTATGGTTGATGGTATCTTCAAAATATACATATATATATACACATAAATAAAAATGTAAGGGGGGGGGGAGTTTAAAATAAAATTGGCCAGAACATCAAATATGATAGATTTATATATGATGTAAAGGGAAACATATAATTTGAGTTAGATGTTAAAAATAATTAGACTTATGGATAATATTATAAGTTTGTAAAATGAATTAGGATTGTGAAACCCAGAAATGATTCATGAAGTTTAAACTAATGAGAGAATTATATAAGAAGAAAATATATATGAATTGTAAAAATATTGAGATTCAAAACTTAGATTTTATACGGGAGTGAGGGGGTATAAATGAAAATGAAACACAAAGATTGTAAATATCTAACCCCGAATAAACGAAAGTGTTGGCTTATCAAAATAGATCAGGTCTAAGCCCAACGAATTTGCCTTAATAATCTAGAAGTACGTTAGGATTGTAGCAAGTAAGTGAAAGAGAGTAGGCAAGACCAAGTTAGGCTAAGAATAAGGATGAGGATAGGGATAGAGATAAGGATAAGGTAGAGCTACAAGTAATTGAAGCAAGTACTGGTTAAAGTCCTAAGGTTATAGACTAGATTACTTTTCTAATAACCTAATTCTCTATAACCATGGCTCTGATACCAATCTGTAACACCCCAACCGATGGCGGAAACATCGGGATGTCACGTATTGATGATTGTTCAGTAGCTCATGGTAATACATATGTTTAAATAATCCTTTATTACATTACAATATTGAATTACATTAAAGTCTACATCAAATAATCAAACAAAGCTTAAAACTTCAAATATCTCCTCATGCTAGCTCTAGACTTCAAGCATCAGTATTTCCTGTTGAGTTTGGAAAAATGGGGGGGTCAACTAGAAGTTGGTGAGAATACATAAGCCATGTCAAGCAAATAGTTTAAGTATAAAAGTTTAGCAATTCGTATGTCTATCGTAAATTTAAGTCTACAAGAATAGTATAATATGTTGGCATAATCAAACCTCCGACTAGTTTAGGTCCATCCCGTCATCTACGGTTCACCTTAGTAATATGTTGGAACGATAACAATCACCCACGCTACCTATGTAGGAGGTACGCGTATCCGGGTGGGATTGTCAATCCAATAGATCTATTATTGAGTATCGCCGGCTTGGCCATAGCTAATGATTATGTAATGTTGAAACTCGTTGAAACTGTTGACTAATTCATGTTGAATTGCTTAAAATGTTGCAAGTATAAAGAATCGCATAAACATGGTTACGTAAACTCACCTGAAATTCACTGTGTAAGTACTAGCAAGTAGCAACAAGTCTGAACTTGAATTAATTGAACTCTTGTATCCTATTACAAGTAAAGGACGCCTTAAATTCTAATGCAAGTAAGCTTGTTTCGTTTATTGATTGTATAGATAGTTTATTCAACTACCTAGACTCGCATTAAATGAATGCGCGTCTTAAAGTGTGTATGACTTAACGAACCGATAGTAACTTCGTTTGCTTTTCATGAAAATATATGCGTATGTATAGTTATTGGAAATAAATAAGTTATTGTAGTTATTGGTAAAGACACATTTTGTATAACAAAATAATATTTACGTAGCTTAACTCAAATGTTAATTCGTCTCGTATCTAGGATAGTATATATATACTTATAAATATTTCTATTTATGACGACATAAGATTTGAAAGTTAGAATTTATTTGTAAAAACATAATCTCGTTTACACATAATCATAAACTTGAAAGGCCGATTTGGTCCTTATATTTTATAAAAATTTGGGCAGAGTTTCCTCTGTTTTTGTAAGAAACCAGACAACACAAGTCGTCTATTTTAACTCAAAATATCAATTGTCCAATTTCACAAAACGCAATACAATTTATAATCTTTTAATGCGACAAAAGGTTCAAGTTATTAAGATTGTAATAAACGAGAACTATATGTTTTGAACAAGTAATATACATATATATAGTCCGTTTTCAAAACACGTCACTCAAATTTATCAACGCTTTAGAAACTTCTAGATTCTATACGACTCGCTTAATGTTGTGCTAGGATATAATCGTATGTATGTTTCAAACAATTTTAATAGTTAGTGCCGTGAACATGATCATAAGTATATCTATTTATACATTTATCCATTTTATCGCCTCATTGTTACATTAGCCATTTTAAACACATAAGTCGGTTCGGTTCGTTTGGTCCTTTTAGAATAAGTATCTATACACAATATACACGAAAATAAATAAATAAATAAACTAAGATCGTGGCGCGCGTTATACCTTCCCGATATCTGATCTCGCGAACCAACGCGTAACTCGTCCCGCACCGCGTGTCGACTGGTTTGACCATGGCTGACCTTTGACTAATGTTGACCAGCTTTGACTGTTTGACTGGCGTTGACCAGATCTGGAATGTTTGACCAACATTGACCCGTTAACTCACGTCTCCATACATCGGCCTAAAGAAACGATCGTTGCATCAAAACGAAACTGACTATAGTTGAAATCAATTTAAACCCAACTCATGATCTGCAAATCGGGATTTTGAGAAAAGGAACCAGACAATGATCGGCTGCCGGAAATCTTGAGGAAAACGAACAAGCAACGAGATCCCAACCCAGCGAGTACCTTAACCACTTGACCCGAAAGGAGCTAAAACTGAACCCGAGTCAAACTGAACCAGGGAGACGAAGGTAACAGTTATGCAAGAACAAACTCACCCTCAGCCAACACTGCCCACGAATCTGACTCGTGCCTCTGTACCGTTGCCGCGGAGAAGGAAAGGCGGCGGCTCAGGTGGTGGTTGGCGGCGACGCCGCGTGAGAGTGGTCAGAAGGGTGTGGGAGGGGTTGATTGTGGTACCTGTTGTGGTCCTCGTAGGTTGTTGGTGGCGGCACGCGTGGTGGTGTAGGCTGAAGGAAGGGGCGGCGGCCGGGTGGTGGTTGTTGCTGGCAGTGCTGCGTCGCAGAAACCCAGATGGGGTGAGGTTTGGCGGCTGTTGCTGCTGTATCTGGAGGAAGAGAGGGTGGGTTGTGATCTTGGTTGGGGTTAGTGAAGGTGAGAGGAGGAAGAGAGGTTTTTAATGGTGGTGGCTAGGGTTTTGTGTTTGTGATGGAGAAGAAGAAGATTAGTGGGTTTTAAATAGGTAGGGTTGTTGTGTGGGTTAAGTGGTTGAGTACTGCGTATACGAGCCAGTTACTGACTCGGTCTCGTTTAAATTACGTAACTTGTTTTAATCGTTTAAAATACATATTTTGTTAAATTTATTTATATAAACCGACTTTAAACGAGTAGTTGGACCATATATTTGTTATAATATATTTTTAGTCGCGTTTTATTTATCATGAGCATTTATTGTTTCTAATAATAATAACGACAATTACATATATGTTTTATAAGTTAATGTCGTGTAAGAATGTATTATTTGCTAACGAGATATTAGTGTTAACGAATTAAAAATCGTTTTATGAATAAAATTATTATTATATTATTCGGGGAAACGCTGGGCGTTACAGTCTCCCCTACTTTAGGAAACTTCGTCCCGAAGTTATTAAAAACGCAGGGTTGAGTGTGATTGGGTAGAAGTTAAGACAACTACGGTTTGGAACAATTTGGGTTAAGGTACAACGTGAATTTATAAGTAATAGGATAATATGTTTCGAATAATTTGGGTAAGAGTTTTGATATGTGTGAGTTGATTAACTATGGAAAGACTAAATGAATTACTAGGTAACTAGCGTTTATAATTGATTATCTACCGAAAACCTTGATAGAATTTCACACTACCTTAACGTAACTGTAAATTCATGATTACATTCCGGACCGCAATCACCAATTTACCTTACATTAGGGTTTTGTGTCCTTCTATGACTCTAAACACACATGTAAGTAATGCAATATAACATTGCGATTGAATCTTTGTATCAATGAGTCTAACTGTTGAGCAGGAAAAAGACTTCTACCAGTCAGTGAGTAGGAACCTCTACCGATTGTTGAGCAGGTGCGATAGCCTCTACCAGTCGTTGAGCAGGTTATTAGAACCTCTACCGACTGTTGAGCAGGCATGATGACCTCTACCATTCGTTGAGCAGGTTATTAGAACCTATACCGACTGTTGAGCAGGCATGATGACCTCTACCAATCGTTGAGCAGGTTATTAGGTACTCTACTAACTGTTGAGCAAGTACTTCATCCCCTACCAGTTGTTTGATTAAGTGTAACAATTGTTTTTGGCTTAACACATAAGTTGCAAACTGATAATACATACATGTAAACAAGTTGGTAAATGCATCAAGTATCAAGTATAGCATGCGAGCTGCAATAGAGTTGCCCTAGACAAGGTTAATGACTTTAGGTGTATTTATTGCAAATAGTTTATTTTCCATGCTTCCAAATATCATGAATAATCAAATGTTTAGGTAGATAATCAAATCCTCAAGGATACCTAAGAATCAAGTTTGATGCAACGGATAATCAAGTTTTCAATAGTTTGGTTATCATAGGGATCAAGTTCATGTTCAAGAAGGTAAAGAGTATGAATTTAGTTCTTGAGAGGATGATGAAGAACTCAAAGTATCATCAAAGTTATGAAAGATAATGCGCGTGAAAATAGTTTTATGGGTTTTCCAAAGAGGCACAAATAGTATGGAGATTATTTAGCAGTATGAATCGTGGGGTTTGAATCAAATATTAAAATCAAGGGTATGAGGAAACATGATTGCGGTATTTGCCAAAAATTTGTAATGGTTCGAACAAGTTTAAAATAAGTAGGTGTCTATGGAAAAATTGTAGAGTAAATTTTGTTCTTGTGGATGGAAAGATTTTATTTTCAAAATTGGTTTTGTATATAAAGCAAAAGTCATTAAATTGTACAACTAAATTGATTTAGATCAAAATATTTCGATGAGTCATAGGTTTTAAACACGATGTCGGATTTCAAAAATCAAGAATTTGTTCAGACGTTTCGTATAATAGGCTTCGAATATTACATAAAAGAAATCATTCTTAATAGATTAAAACATTTTTATCGTAAATCATTTGCTACGCCAATAAGCCGTTCAATAAAATTTTAAATTTAACAAATAAGTTTGTGGAAATAAAAGACTCTTTTAAAAAAAATATATATATATATATTTATTTGTTATAGTTTGTGAAATTCCCAAATGATGAAAGTTTGGCAAAATTCAGTACTCTTTAGTTTTGGTGCTACAGTATCTCCTATACACAGATTATAAGGTTACTGTTTTAAACAAGGATTTTTAAAATCTCAAATGTGATGAAATTTTATGGTTGATGGTATCTTCAAAATATACATATATATATACACATAAATAAAAATGTAAGGGGGGGGGGGGAGTTTAAAATAAAATTGGCCAGAACATCAAATATGATAGATTTATGTATGATGTAAAGGGAAACATATAATTTGAGTTAGATGTTAAAAATAATTAGACTTATGGATAATATTATAAGTTTGTAAAATGAATTAGGATTGTGAAACCCAGAAATGATTCATGAAGTTTAAACTAATGAGAGAATTATATAAGAAGAAAATATATATGAATTGTAAAAATATTGAGATTCAAAACTTAGATTTTATACGGGAGTGAGGGGGTATAAATGAAAATGAAACACAAAGATTGTAAATATCTAACCCCGAATAAACGAAAGTGTTGGCTTATCAAAATAGATCAGGTCTAAGCCCAACGAATTTGCCTTAATAATCTAGAAGTACGTTAGGATTGTAGCAAGTAAGTGAAAGAGAGTAGGCAAGACCAAGTTAGGCTAAGAATAAGGATGAGGATAGGGATAGAGATAAGGATAAGGTAGAGCTACAAGTAATTGAAGCAAGTACTGGTTAAAGTCCTAAGGTTATAGACTAGATTATTTTTCTAATAACCTAATTCTCTATAACCATGGCTCTGATACCAATCTGTAACACCCCAACCGATGGCGGAAACATCGGGATGTCACGTATTGATGATTGTTCAGTAGCTCATGGTAATACATATGTTTAAATAATCCTTTATTACATTACAATATTGAATTACATTAAAGTCTACATCAAATAATCAAACAAAGCTTAAAACTTCAAATATCTCCTCATGCTAGCTCTAGACTTCAAGCATCAGTATTTCCTGTTGAGTTTGGAAAAATGGGGGGGGGTCAACTAGAAGTTGGTGAGAATACATAAGCCATGTCAAGCAAATAGTTTAAGTATAAAAGTTTAGCAATTCGTATGTCTATCGTAAATTTAAGTCTACAAGAATAGTATAATATGTTGGCATAATCAAACCTCCGACTAGTTTAGGTCCATCCCGTCATCTACGGTTCACCTTAGTAATATGTTGGAACGATAACAATCACCCACGCTACCTATGTAGGAGGTACGCGTATCCGGGTGGGATTGTCAATCCAATAGATCTATTATTGAGTATCGCCGGCTTGGCCATAGCTAATGATTATGTAATGTTGAAACTCGTTGAAACTCGTTGAAACTGTTGACTAATTCATGTTGAATTGCTTAAAATGTTGCAAGTATAAAGAATCGCATAAACATGGTTACGTAAACTCACCTGAAATTCACTGTGTAAGTACTAGCAAGTAGCAACAAGTCTGAACTTGAATTAATTGAACTCTTGTATCCTATTACAAGTAAAGGACGCCTTAAATTCTAATGCAAGTAAGCTTGTTTCGTTTATTGATTGTATAGATAGTTTATTCAACTACCTAGACTCGCATTAAATGAATGCGCGTCTTAAAGTGTGTATGACTTAACGAACCGATAGTAACTTCGTTTGCTTTTCATGAAAATATATGCGTATGTATAGTTATTGGAAATAAATAAGTTATTGTAGTTATTGGTAAAGACACATTTTGTATAACAAAATAATATTTACGTAGCTTAACTCAAATGTTAATTCGTCTCGTATCTAGGATAGTATATATATACTTATAAATATTTCTATTTGTTATAAGAATGTATTATTTGCTAACGAGATATTAGTGTTAACGAATTAAAAATCGTTTTATGAATAAAATTATTATTATATTATTCGGGGAAACGCTGGGCGTTACAGTCTCCCCTACTTTAGGAAACTTCGTCCCGAAGTTATTAAAAACGCAGGGTTGAGTGTGATTGGGTAGAAGTTAAGACAACTACGGTTTGGAACAATTTGGGTTAAGGTACAACGTGAATTTATAAGTAATAGGATAATATGTTTCGAATAATTTGGGTAAGAGTTTTGATATGTGTGAGTTGATTAACTATGGAAAGACTAAATGAATTACTAGGTAACTAGCGTTTATAATTGATTATCTACCGAAAACCTTGATAGAATTTCACACTACCTTAACGTAACTGTAAATTCATGATTACGTTCCGGACCGCAATCACCAATTTACCTTACATTAGGGTTTTGTGTCCTTCTATGACTCTAAACACACATGTAAGTAATGCAATATAACATTGCGATTGAATCTTTGTATCAATGAGTCTAACTGTTGAGCAGGAAAAAGACTTCTACCAGTCAGTGAGTAGGAACCTCTACCGATTGTTGAGCAGGTGCGATAGCCTCTACCAGTCGTTGAGCAGGTTATTAGAACCTCTACCGACTGTTGAGCAG
This sequence comes from Ambrosia trifida, assembly GCA_028751855.1. Classification (NCBI taxonomy): domain Eukaryota; kingdom Viridiplantae; phylum Streptophyta; class Magnoliopsida; order Asterales; family Asteraceae; genus Ambrosia; species Ambrosia trifida. The sequence goes on from CM054127.1 coordinate 68,559,508, forward strand.
GCATGATGACCTCTACCATTCGTTGAGCAGGTTATTAGAACCTCTACCGACTGTTGAGCAGGCATGATGACCTCTACCAATCGTTGAGCAGGTTATTAGGTACTCTACTAACTGTTGAGCAAGAACTTCATCCCCTACCAGTTGTTTGATTAAGTGTAACAATTGTTTTTGGCTTAACACATAAGTTACAAACTGATAATACATACATGTAAACAAGTTGGTAAATGCATCAAGTATCAAGTATAGCATGCGAGCTGCAATAGAGTTGCCCTAGACAAGGTTAATGACTTTAGGTGTATTTATTGCAAATAGTTTATTTTCCATGCTTCCAAATATCATGAATAATCAAATGTTTAGGTAGATAATCAAATCCTCAAGGATACCTAAGAATCAAGTTTGATGCAACGGATAATCAAGTTTTCAATAGTTTGGTTATCATAGGGATCAAGTTCATGTTCAAGAAGGTAAAGAGTATGAATTTAGTTCTTGAGAGGATGATGAAGAACTCAAAGTATCATCAAAGTTATGAAAGATAATGCGCGTGAAAATAGTTTTATGGGTTTTCCAAAGAGGCACAAATAGTATGGAGATTATTTAGCAGTATGAATCGTGGGGTTTGAATCAAATATTAAAATCAAGGGTATGAGGAAACATGATTGCGGTATTTGCCAAAAATTTGTAATGGTTCGAACAAGTTTAAAATAAGTAGGTGTCTATGGAAAAATTGTAGAGTAAATTTTGTTCCTGTGGATGGAAAGATTTTATTTTCAAAATTGGTTTTGTATATAAAGCAAAAGTCATTAAATTGTACAACTAAATTGATTTAGATCAAAATATTTCGATGAGTCATAGGTTTTAAACACGATGTCGGATTTCAAAAATCAAGAATTTGTTCAGACGTTTCGTATAATAGGCTTCGAATATTACATAAAAGAAATCATTCTTAATAGATTAAAACATTTTTATCGTAAATCATTTGCTACGCCAATAAGCCGTTCAATAAAATTTTAAATTTAACAAATAAGTTTGTGGAAATAAAAGACTCTTTTAAAAAATATATATATATATATATATTTATTTGTTATAGTTTGTGAAATTCCCAAATGATGAAAGTTTGGCAAAATTCAGTACTCTTTAGTTTTGGTGCTACAGTATCTCCTATACACAGATTATAAGGTTACTGTTTTAAACAAGGATTTTTAAAATCTCAAATGTGATGAAATTTTATGGTTGATGGTATCTTCAAAATATACATATATATATACACATAAATAAAAATGTAAGGGGGGGGGGGGGGGGAGTTTAAAATAAAATTGGCCAGAACATCAAATATGATAGATTTATGTATGATGTAAAGGGAAACATATAATTTGAGTTAGATGTTAAAAATAATTAGACTTATGGATAATATTATAAGTTTGTAAAATGAATTAGGATTGTGAAACCCAGAAATGATTCATGAAGTTTAAACTAATGAGAGAATTATATAAGAAGAAAATATATATGAATTGTAAAAATATTGAGATTCAAAACTTAGATTTTATACGGGAGTGAGGGGGTATAAATGAAAATGAAACACAAAGATTGTAAATATCTAACCCCGAATAAACGAAAGTGTTGGCTTATCAAAATAGATCAGGTCTAAGCCTAACGAATTTGCCTTAATAATCTAGAAGTACGTTAGGATTGTAGCAAGTAAGTGAAAGAGAGTAGGCAAGACCAAGTTAGGCTAAGAATAAGGATGAGGATAGGGATAGAGATAAGGATAAGGTAGAGCTACAAGTAATTGAAGCAAGTACTGGTTAAAGTCCTAAGGTTATAGACTAGATTATTTTTCTAATAACCTAATTCTCTATAACCATGGCTCTGATACCAATCTGTAACACCCCAACCGATGGCGGAAACATCGGGATGTCACGTATTGATGATTGTTCAGTAGCTCATGGTAATACATATGTTTAAATAATCCTTTATTACATTACAATATTGAATTACATTAAAGTCTACATCAAATAATCAAACAAAGCTTAAAACTTCAAATATCTCCTCATGCTAGCTCTAGACTTCAAGCATCAGTATTTCCTGTTGAGTTTGGAAAAATGGGGGGGTCAACTAGAAGTTGGTGAGAATACATAAGCCATGTCAAGCAAATAGTTTAAGTATAAAAGTTTAGCAATTCGTATGTCTATCGTAAATTTAAGTCTACAAGAATAGTATAATATGTTGGCATAATCAAACCTCCGACTAGTTTAGGTCCATCCCGTCATCTACGGTTCACCTTAGTAATATGTTGGAACGATAACAATCACCCACGCTACCTATGTAGGAGGTACGCGTATCCGGGTGGGATTGTCAATCCAATAGATCTATTATTGAGTATCGCCGGCTTGGCCATAGCTAATGATTATGTAATGTTGAAACTCGTTGAAACTGTTGACTAATTCATGTTGAATTGCTTAAAATGTTGCAAGTATAAAGAATCGCATAAACATGGTTACGTAAACTCACCTGAAATTCACTGTGTAAGTACTAGCAAGTAGCAACAAGTCTGAACTTGAATTAATTGAACTCTTGTATCCTATTACAAGTAAAGGACGCCTTAAATTCTAATGCAAGTAAGCTTGTTTCGTTTATTGATTGTATAGATAGTTTATTCAACTACCTAGACTCGCATTAAATGAATGCGCGTCTTAAAGTGTGTATGACTTAACGAACCGATAGTAACTTCGTTTGCTTTTCATGAAAATATATGCGTATGTATAGTTATTGGAAATAAATAAGTTATTGTAGTTATTGGTAAAGACACATTTTGTATAACAAAATAATATTTACGTAGCTTAACTCAAATGTTAATTCGTCTCGTATCTAGGATAGTATATATATACTTATAAATATTTCTATTTATGACGACATAAGATTTGAAAGTTAGAATTTATTTGTAAAAACATAATCTCGTTTACACATAATCATAAACTTGAAAGGCCGATTTGGTCCTTATATTTTATAAAAATTTGGGCAGAGTTTCCTCTGTTTTTGTAAGAAACCAGACAACACAAGTCGTCTATTTTAACTCAAAATATCAATTGTCCAATTTCACAAAACGCAATACAATTTATAATCTTTTAATGCGACAAAAGGTTCAAGTTATTAAGATTGTAATAAACGAGAACTATATGTTTTGAACAAGTAATATACATATATATAGTCCGTTTTCAAAACACGTCACTCAAATTTATCAACGCTTTAGAAACTTCTAGATTCTATACGACTCGCTTAATGTTGTGCTAGGATATAATCGTATGTATGTTTCAAACAATTTTAATAGTTAGTGCCGTGAACATGATCATAAGTATATCTATTTATACATTTATCCATTTTATCGCCTCATTGTTACATTAGCCATTTTAAACACATAAGTCGGTTCGGTTCGTTTGGTCCTTTTAGAATAAGTATCTATACACAATATACACGAAAATAAATAAATAAATAAACTAAGATCGTGGCGCGCGTTATACCTTCCCGATATCTGATCTCGCGAACCAACGCGTAACTCGTCCCGCACCGCGTGTCGACTGGTTTGACCATGGCTGACCTTTGACTAATGTTGACCAGCTTTGACTGTTTGACTGGCGTTGACCAGATCTGGAATGTTTGACCAACATTGACCCGTTAACTCACGTCTCCATACATCGGCCTAAAGAAACGATCGTTGCATCAAAACGAAACTGACTATAGTTGAAATCAATTTAAACCCAACTCATGATCTGCAAATCGGGATTTTGAGAAAAGGAACCAGACAATGATCGGCTGCCGGAAATCTTGAGGAAAACGAACAAGCAACGAGATCCCAACCCAGCGAGTACCTTAACCACTTGACCCGAAAGGAGCTAAAACTGAACCCGAGTCAAACTGAACCAGGGAGACGAAGGTAACAGTTATGCAAGAACAAACTCACCCTCAGCCAACACTGCCCACGAATCTGACTCGTGCCTCTGTACCGTTGCCGCGGAGAAGGAAAGGCGGCGGCTCAGGTGGTGGTTGGCGGCGACGCCGCGTGAGAGTGGTCAGAAGGGTGTGGGAGGGGTTGATTGTGGTACCTGTTGTGGTCCTCGTAGGTTGTTGGTGGCGGCACGCGTGGTGGTGTAGGCTGAAGGAAGGGGCGGCGGCCGGGTGGTGGTTGTTGCTGGCAGTGCTGCGTCGCAGAAACCCAGATGGGGTGAGGTTTGGCGGCTGTTGCTGCTGTATCTGGAGGAAGAGAGGGTGGGTTGTGATCTTGGTTGGGGTTAGTGAAGGTGAGAGGAGGAAGAGAGGTTTTTAATGGTGGTGGCTAGGGTTTTGTGTTTGTGATGGAGAAGAAGAAGATTAGTGGGTTTTAAATAGGTAGGGTTGTTGTGTGGGTTAAGTGGTTGAGTACTGCGTATACGAGCCAGTTACTGACTCGGTCTCGTTTAAATTACGTAACTTGTTTTAATCGTTTAAAATACATATTTTGTTAAATTTATTTATATAAACCGACTTTAAACGAGTAGTTGGACCATATATTTGTTATAATATATTTTTAGTCGCGTTTTATTTATCATGAGCATTTATTGTTTCTAATAATAATAACGACAATTACATATATGTTTTATAAGTTAATGTCGTGTAAGAATGTATTATTTGCTAACGAGATATTAGTGTTAACGAATTAAAAATCGTTTTATGAATAAAATTATTATTATATTATTCGGGGAAACGCTGGGCGTTACAGTCTCCCCTACTTTAGGAAACTTCGTCCCGAAGTTATTAAAAACGCAGGGTTGAGTGTGATTGGGTAGAAGTTAAGACAACTACGGTTTGGAACAATTTGGGTTAAGGTACAACGTGAATTTATAAGTAATAGGATAATATGTTTCGAATAATTTGGGTAAGAGTTTTGATATGTGTGAGTTGATTAACTATGGAAAGACTAAATGAATTACTAGGTAACTAGCGTTTATAATTGATTATCTACCGAAAACCTTGATAGAATTTCACACTACCTTAACGTAACTGTAAATTCATGATTACGTTCCGGACCGCAATCACCAATTTACCTTACATTAGGGTTTTGTGTCCTTCTATGACTCTAAACACACATGTAAGTAATGCAATATAACATTGCGATTGAATCTTTGTATCAATGAGTCTAACTGTTGAGCAGGAAAAAGACTTCTACCAGTCAGTGAGTAGGAACCTCTACCGATTGTTGAGCAGGTGCGATAGCCTCTACCAGTCGTTGAGCAGGTTATTAGAACCTCTACCGACTGTTGAGCAGGCATGATGACCTCTACCATTCGTTGAGCAGGTTATTAGAACCTCTACCGACTGTTGAGCAGGCATGATGACCTCTACCAATCGTTGAGCAGGTTATTAGGTACTCTACTAACTGTTGAGCAAGTACTTCATCCCCTACCAGTTGTTTGATTAAGTGTAACAATTGTTTTTGGCTTAACACATAAGTTGCAAACTGATAATACATACATGTAAACAAGTTGGTAAATGCATCAAGTATCAAGTATAGCATGCGAGCTGCAATAGAGTTGCCCTAGACAAGGTTAATGACTTTAGGTGTATTTATTGCAAATAGTTTATTTTCCATGCTTCCAAATATCATGAATAATCAAATGTTTAGGTAGATAATCAAATCCTCAAGGATACCTAAGAATCAAGTTTGATGCAACGGATAATCAAGTTTTCAATAGTTTGGTTATCATAGGGATCAAGTTCATGTTCAAGAAGGTAAAGAGTATGAATTTAGTTCTTGAGAGGATGATGAAGAACTCAAAGTATCATCAAAGTTATGAAAGATAATGCGCGTGAAAATAGTTTTATGGGTTTTCCAAAGAGGCACAAATAGTATGGAGATTATTTAGCAGTATGAATCGTGGGGTTTGAATCAAATATTAAAATCAAGGGTATGAGGAAACATGATTGCGGTATTTGCCAAAAATTTGTAATGGTTCGAACAAGTTTAAAATAAGTAGGTGTCTATGGAAAAATTGTAGAGTAAATTTTGTTCCTGTGGATGGAAAGATTTTATTTTCAAAATTGGTTTTGTATATAAAGCAAAAGTCATTAAATTGTACAACTAAATTGATTTAGATCAAAATATTTCGATAAGTCATAGGTTTTAAACACGATGTCGGATTTCAAAAATCAAGAATTTGTTCAGACGTTTCGTATAATAGGCTTCGAATATTACATAAAAGAAATCATTCTTAATAGATTAAAACATTTTTATCGTAAATCATTTGCTACGCCAATAAGCCGTTCAATAAAATTTTAAATTTAACAAATAAGTTTGTGGAAATAAAAGACTCTTTTAAAAAAAATATATATATATATATATATTTATTTGTTATAGTTTGTGAAATTCCCAAATGATGAAAGTTTGGCAAAATTCAGTACTCTTTAGTTTTGGTGCTACAGTATCTCCTATACACAGATTATAAGGTTACTGTTTTAAACAAGGATTTTTAAAATCTCAAATGTGATGAAATTTTATGGTTGATGGTATCTTCAAAATATACATATATATATACACATAAATAAAAATGTAAGGGGGGGGGGGGAGTTTAAAATAAAATTGGCCAGAACATCAAATATGATAGATTTATGTATGATGTAATGGGAAACATATAATTTGAGTTAGATGTTAAAAATAATTAGACTTATGGATAATATTATAAGTTTGTAAAATGAATTAGGATTGTGAAACCCAGAAATGATTCATGAAGTTTAAACTAATGAGAGAATTATATAAGAAGAAAATATATATGAATTGTAAAAATATTGAGATTCAAAACTTAGATTTTATACGGGAGTGAGGGGGTATAAATGAAAATGAAACACAAAGATTGTAAATATCTAACCCCGAATAAACGAAAGTGTTGGCTTATCAAAATAGATCAGGTCTAAGCCCAACGAATTTGCCTTAATAATCTAGAAGTACGTTAGGATTGTAGCAAGTAAGTGAAAGAGAGTAGGCAAGACCAAGTTAGGCTAAGAATAAGGATGAGGATAGGGATAGAGATAAGGATAAGGTAGAGCTACAAGTAATTGAAGCAAGTACTGGTTAAAGTCCTAAGGTTATAGACTAGATTATTTTTCTAATAACCTAATTCTCTATAACCATGGCTCTGATACCAATCTGTAACACCCCAACCGATGGCGGAAACATCGGGATGTCACGTATTGATGATTGTTCAGTAGCTCATGGTAATACATATGTTTAAATAATCCTTTATTACATTACAATATTGAATTACATTAAAGTCTACATCAAATAATCAAACAAAGCTTAAAACTTCAAATATCTCCTCATGCTAGCTCTAGACTTCAAGCATCAGTATTTCCTGTTGAGTTTGGAAAAATGGGGGGGTCAACTAGAAGTTGGTGAGAATACATAAGCCATGTCAAGCAAATAGTTTAAGTATAAAAGTTTAGCAATTCGTATGTCTATCGTAAATTTAAGTCTACAAGAATAGTATAATATGTTGGCATAATCAAACCTCCGACTAGTTTAGGTCCATCCCGTCATCTACGGTTCACCTTAGTAATATGTTGGAACGATAACAATCACCCACGCTACCTATGTAGGAGGTACGCGTATCCGGGTGGGATTGTCAATCCAATAGATCTATTATTGAGTATCGCCGGCTTGGCCATAGCTAATGATTATGTAATGTTGAAACTCGTTGAAACTCGTTGAAACTGTTGACTAATTCATGAGACAATAAAGTTTACTACTAGACATGCATGTTGAATTGCTTAAAATGTTGCAAGTATAAAGAATCGGATAAACATGGTTACGTAAACTCACCTGAAATTCACTGTGTAAGTACTAGCAAGTAGCAACAAGTCTGAACTTGAATTAATTGAACTCTTGTATCCTATTACAAGTAAAGGACGCCTTAAATTCTAATGCAAGTAAGCTTGTTTCGTTTATTGATTGTATAGATAGTTTATTCAACTACCTAGACTCGCATTAAATGAATGCGCGTCTTAAAGTGTGTATGACTTAACGAACCGATAGTAACTTCGTTTGCTTTTCATGAAAATATATGCGTATGTATAGTTATTGGAAATAAATAAGTTATTGTAGTTATTGGTAAAGACACATTTTGTATAACAAAATAATATTTACGTAGCTTAACTCAAATGTTAATTCGTCTCGTATCTAGGATAGTATATATATACTTATAAATATTTCTATTTATGACGACGTAAGATTTGAAAGTTAGAATTTATTTGTAAAAACATAATCTCGTTTACACATAATCATAAACTTGAAAGGCCGATTTGGTCCTTATATTTTATAAAAATTTGGGCAGAGTTTCCTCTGTTTTTGTAAGAAACCAGACAACACAAGTCGTCTATTTTAACTCAAAATATCAATTGTCCAATTTCACAAAACGCAATACAATTTATAATCTTTTAATGCGACAAAAGGTTCAAGTTATTAAGATTGTAATAAACGAGAACTATATGTTTTGAACAAGTAATATACATATATATAGTCCGTTTTCAAAACACGTCACTCAAATTTATCAACGCTTTAGAAACTTCTAGATTCTATACGACTCGCTTAATGTTGTGCTAGGATATAATCGTATGTATGTTTCAAACAATTTTAATAGTTAGTGCCGTGAACATGATCATAAGTATATCTATTTATACATTTATCCATTTTATCGCCTCATTGTTACATTAGCCATTTTATACACATAAGTCGGTTCGGTTCGTTTGGTCCTTTTAAAATAAGTATCTATACACAATATACACGAAAATAAATAAATAAATAAACTAAGATCGTGGCGCGCGTTATACCTTCCCGATATCTGATCTCGCGAACCAACGCGTAACTCGTCCCGCACCGCGTGTCGACTGGTTTGACCATGGCTGACCTTTGACTAATGTTGACCAGCTTTGACTGTTTGACTGGCGTTGACCAGATCTGGAATGTTTGACCAACATTGACCCGTTAACTCACGTCTCCATACATCGGCCTAAAGAAACGATCGTTGCATCAAAACGAAACTGACTATAGTTGAAATCAATTTAAACCCAACTCATGATCTGCAAATCGGGATTTTGAGAAAAGGAACCAGACAATGATCGGCTGCCGGAAATCTTGAGGAAAACGAACAAGCAACGAGATCCCAACCCAGCGAGTACCTTAACCACTTGACCCGAAAGGAGCTAAAACTGAACCCGAGTCAAACTGAACCAGGGAGACGAAGGTAACAGTTATGCAAGAACAATCTCACCCTCAGCCAACACTGCCCACGAATCTGACTCGTGCCTCTGTACCGTTTCCGCGGAGAAGGAAAGGCGGCGGCTCAGGTGGTGGTTGGCGGCGACGCCGCGTGAGAGTGGTCAGAAGGGTGTGGGAGGGGTTGATTGTGGTACCTGTTGTGGTCCTCGTAGGTTGTTGGTGGCGGCACGCGTGGTGGTGTAGGCTGAAGGAAGGGGCGGCGGCCGGGTGGTGGTTGTTGCTGGCAGTGCTGCGTCGCAGAAACCCAGATGGGGTGAGGTTTGGCGGCTGTTGCTGCTGTATCTGGAGGAAGAGAGGGTGGGTTGTGATCTTGGTTGGGGTTAGTGAAGGTGAGAGGAGGAAGAGAGGTTTTTAATGGTGGTGGCTAGGGTTTTGTGTTTGTGATGGAGAAGAAGAAGATTAGTGGGTTTTAAATAGGTAGGGTTGTTGTGTGGGTTAAGTGGTTGAGTACTGCGTATACGAGCCAGTTACTGACTCGGTCTCGTTTAAATTACGTAACTTGTTTTAATCGTTTAAAATACATATTTTGTTAAATTTATTTATATAAACCGACTTTAAACGAGTAGTTGGACCATATATTTGTTATAATATATTTTTAGTCGCGTTTTATTTATCATGAGCATTTATTGTTTCTAATAATAATAACGACAATTACATATATGTTTTATAAGTTAATGTCGTGTAAGAATGTATTATTTGCTAACGAGATATTAGTGTTAACGAATTAAAAATCGTTTTATGAATAAAATTATTATTATATTATTCGGGGAAGCGCTGGGCGTTACAGCACCCACCATCCCGGACGGCACAGGAGTGGCTCTGATACCATCTGTAACACCCCGCCCCTCTCATCACCAATATTGTCCGCTTTGCCCATCCAGAGCTCATGGATTTGTTTTTGGTTGCCCAAGTGGAGACTTCCCAGGAGGTCACCCATCCTGAACTTTCTCCCACCTGAGCACGCTTAACTGTGGAGTTCTCCTCTCATCCACTAACATTAAGCCCCAAAATGCGTTGGTGATTTAAGAGGAAAGACATTACTTATGAACCAAGGATCTCTCCTGGCCACGGCCGATGTGGGATTTTCCTGGGGTGTCACATTCACCCCCTGTTAGAGTCTCATCGTCCCTGATGAGGTGTGTTCCTGGGGTGTCACATTAAGTATCCAAGAAACTTGCCAGTACCAACTCTAAAGCTGCATTTGGCAGGATTCAACTTCATATTGTAAGCATCTAGGATGTCAAAGGCTCCTTTGAGATACTAAAGATGGTCTTCAGCTTTCTTGGACTTCACTACCATGTCGTCGATGTAGACTTCCATTGTATCCCCACCCTTTTCTTTGAACATCATGTTGACCAACCTTTGGTATGTTGCTCAGTGATATCCTTGTTGTTTTCATTGACGCAGACTGATTTGACATCTTGGTCAGAATGTGCTTTGACATCTTGAGGATGGCACTATGCATCCTGATTTAATTTTTATGCTTGTTTCGACTGGGATGAAGCCTTCATTGTTGTTGTGTAGCAATCCTTTGCTTCTTGTTAGTCACTGTTGACTTTGATGACTCCCCATGGAGTTTATAGCTTTACACATTGGTGATATGTTGATGGAACTGCTTTCATGTCATGTATCCAAGGTCTCCCTAGGATAACGTTGTAACTGGATAATGAATCTATCACACAGAATCTTTGGATAGAGTTCATTCCCTCGACATACACAGGCAGCTTAATATCACCAATTGTGCTCTTGGTCTCCCCACTGAAGCAAACCAAGCCAGATGATCTAGCCACTATCTCGGTCTCAGGGATGTTCATCCTTTTGAGGGCTTCCAGCTATAGTATGTTAACTGAACTCCCTCCATCTATTAATATCCTACAAACAAAATGGTTAGCAATATATAAAGTAATGACCAAACCATCATGGTGAGGCTCTAGAACGTTTTCTTGATCCTCTTCTTCAAAGCTAATCACTTTAGCATTAGTCAGGATGGTAGTCTTTGTGGGTCTTTCTCCCTTTTCAGATTTCATTTCTCTTGCATGCCTTTTGGCTGTTGAGTAGGATGTCCCACAAATATCTGATCCTCCTATAATAAAGTTAATAATGCTAGTATCCTTGGATGGAGATGCTGCCCTTTCTGGGATGCCAGTGCTATCCTGAATCTTTGACTTCTTTCTGCCCAGCAGATCCTTAAGATGGCCCTTGCTTAGGAGATATGCTTTTTCTTTTCTCAAAGCAATGCAATCTTCAGTAACATGTCCAAAATCTTCGTGGAAAACACACCGTTTGGATTTGTCCTTCCATCCTGACATGTTATCTTTCCTTGGCCATCTTGCTTTGTCTCCAAGATCCTTCATAGCGTGCATTAAATGATTGGGATTGTAGTATCTTAAGGATGTCTCTATCCTCTCCTGTATCTTCTTGTCATCTTCAAGACAGATGAATCTTAAAGCTCTTTTCCGAACTTCATCGAGATTCCTACAAGGGTTCATCACCAATTCTTTATAGAAAGGTGAATCCTTATGTAGTCCCATCTTGAAGGCTTGTACCGCCGTTGTGACATCTAGGTTTGGGATGTCAAGTGCTTCCTTCCCAAACCTTGTGATATACTCCCTTAACGATTTTCCCTGTGGTTGTGTCACCCTGTATAAATCACTTGTCAAGCGTTCAAATGTTCGACTACAAGAAAACTTATTGTTAAACATGATAATCAAATGAGCAAAAGAAGTAATAGAAGGGAGGAACACTTAGTAGCCATTTTAAGGTTGGACCAGTGAGGGTAGAACCAAATCCTTTGCATAAGCATGCTTCTTTCAAGTTTGCTGGAATGGGATTTATTTCCATCCTTTCCCTGTATTGTGCTACATGCTCTTCAGGATCAGTAGATCTATCATAAAGCTTCATGCTTGGAGTCGGGAATCTCTTTGGAATCTCAGCATCACATATTGGAGGTGTAAAACGAGACACCCTGTGACATGCTGAGGATACCTCAGGGATGGGCTATATTATCCCTGGTACACTAGACACCATATCCTTGATTTTTTGAAGCTCTCTCGTCAATTGTGGACTTATACATGTATCCTGCAAAGAAGCAACATTGTTAGTTGCAAAAGTACTGGAACTTAAATTTTTACCATTGTTGTATCCTCATGATGGTTCGGTGGCATATCCTCGAGATGGCTCTATAGCATATCCTCGAGATAGTTCAGCAGTATATCCTGCATCCCTAGTTGCTGCCATCCTGGGTGCTGTAGTAGTTTCTGGTGCAGAGAATCCAGTGTTCATGGGGATGAAATCTCCTTGATGAATGCCTCCAGAGATGCTAGAGTTAAAATCTAACACCCTAAGATGCAATAGTGTCCCCATGTCTTCAGCCGGTCTCTTTGAGGATGTTTTGAGATATTCAATTTCTCTCATTAACATCTGGTTAGTTCCCTGTTGTTGCTTTATTTGATCCTTCACCATTGTGAACATGGAGAGGAGCTCATCATTTGATACGAAAATAGGAGGAGCAGATCCAGATGATGTTACTCCAGATCTAGCAGTATTGGGAGTAATACTTCTGGTAACATGTCCAGAACTCTTGGGAAAGGTAGGAGGAGGTGGTAGAGTCGCATTTTTTGCAAAGGTTGTGGATAGTGTGGAAGAAGACACAGATTTCTAGGAGGAAGACATAGTTGTCAAGATTTGTAAAATGAGTTAATTGAGAAAAAGTTTTAACAAAGTTTTTTGTTAAAATAGCACCACTTGCCCCACGGTGGGTGCTAAATTGTTTTGGTCAAAAATTACCTAGTAGAAATAATTTTGTATTCTAAATTAGTAAAAGTGAGGTAGAGTGCTAAATGTGTGAAATATGTTAAAAACTCATTTGTATTCTGAAGATGGAAAAGAAATAACAAGATGACAACTATGCTCAGGATGGTAAAGAAATTGGTCAGGATGCACAGTTATATCCTGAGGATGTAACTGTCTGACAGAATGATGAAATAGGCAAAGATCAATGAATGTAAATGTAATGCAACTAAAGAACAACACTCGATGTACGAGGAAAGCCCTTGATCAGATGATGATCGCCGGCACAAAACCTCGGGAGGAGTCTAAGCCTCTGCCTTGTTTGTTAATATTAATAAGGTAAAAATAGTACAACTTTGGATGAATGATGGACGAGTGTTCTATGAATACAATGATAAGTTCTTTGTGTGTGTGTGTGTAAGTATCAGAGTATCAAGTGATATTAAGGTAAATGTGATGTGTCCTATACTCGTAGATCATCCCCTATTTATAGTTACACAAAAGTAAATAGAAGATCCCACATAATCCGCTACTTAGTTAAGTTCTTTGATGGTCTTCAAGTGACCGTTGTAGCTGTTTCAACTGAATATGACCGTTGTAGCAGCAGTTTCAACTAAATATAGTCGTTATATGGCTGTTTCCTCCTTTCTCGCCTATATTTAATGCATGTCGGTTACACCTTTGACTTATTCTTTGAGCTTGGACTTGTTCTACACGCATAGCTCTTCAATGATCAGCTCCTTTGACTTAAATGAGTCAATATAGCCGTTAGGGAGGAGTTACAAGCCTTAATATTGATTAAGTGTACTTGCAATAATATCACAATAAGATAATTCGTTAGTCCATCTTCAGGATGCACAGAGGTCGGAACACTGTTACATCCTGAACCTTGCTTAGTCCTTTAGTATCCTGAGGATGTTACTCAGAGAATATGAGGTAAAATCATCCTCCATTTCATATAACAATAAGATAGTTCGTTACTCTATCATCAGGATGCACATAGGTCAGAATGTATATTTTTTAGCATTTAGGATGAGTGTTAATATTAGAGTTACATTGGAGTTATACATTGTTTTAGGTTAGGTGTTAGCGTTGGAGTTGTACATTGTTTTAGGTTAGGTATTAATATTAGAGTTATACATTATTTTAGGTTAGAATTTAATATTAGAATTGTACATTGTTTAAGGTTAAGTGTTAACAACGTATTATACAATATTTTAGGTTAGGTGTTAACATTGGTGTTAACATGAAGCGCATCATTCTATTTCATATTTAAAATTGATGTGCCATATAAGGTTTTTCAACCCGGAGACTCTCTCGGGTATAATCTATAAGCAATAGGATTTGTATTCTGTAATGTTTTTGTGTGTTTATCAACAATACATCAAGGCCTTTATACAGGCTTACATATGACTAATTCTAGCTAAGATTATGGAGTCAATGGTTGACTAAGTATAATGTACAATATAATACTATGGATAAAATCATGGAGTCAATGGTTGACTTAGAGACTTGACTTGATTTATGTTATGGAGTCAATGGTTGACTAAGAGATTTGACTTGAGTTGATTTATGCTGTTAATATGCCCTCGCAAGATGGATGATCTGTTGGAGACTCCAATCTTGGACCGAAAATATAGGAAGGGTGCACGTGCAAGCGGTTTGGTGAGCACATCCGCGAGTTGATCCTTGGAGCTGACATGAAGAACTTTGAGTTGCCCGGAATTGACTTGTTCTCGCACAAAGCGATAGTCCAGAGCGATGTGTTTCATGCGGGAATGGTAAACAGGATTTGCACATACATAAGTAGCTCCAGTGTTGTCACAGTAAAGCGATGGGGTGCTCTTAATTGGGAGCCCGAGTTCACCAAGTAAATTTCTAACCCATGAGAGTTCAGCCGCAGCATTAGCGAGTGCTTTGTGCTCAGCTTCGGTAGATGACCTAGAGACAGTTTTTTGTCTAGAAGATTTCCAAGAGATGATATTGGACTCAAGATATATGAGATATGCTGTAGTGGACCGTCCCCCATCATTAATAATGCCCCAGTCTAAGTCTGAAAAATCCTGCAAGTTTAGGTTAGTATTGCGTTTCAAGAACAACCCATGATGGATCATTCCTTTCAAATAGCAGAGTACCCGTTTGAGAGCTTTCCAGTGTGATTGTTTAGGTGAGTGCATGGATTGAGATGATTTATTGACGGCAAAGGAGAAGTCGGGACGTGTGAAGGCAAGATACTGCAAAGTGCCTACAAGTTGGCAGTAGGGAGTGGGATCGACTGGGGGAGTGGAGTCAAAGGAAGAAAGAGAGTCGGAAGTGCTTAAAGGAGTGAGAACATCTTTTGCACCATCCATTTTAAAGGTGGTAAGAATATCTTGAATGTGGCGATGT
Source organism: Ambrosia trifida (assembly GCA_028751855.1). Lineage (NCBI taxonomy): Eukaryota > Viridiplantae > Streptophyta > Magnoliopsida > Asterales > Asteraceae > Ambrosia > Ambrosia trifida. Next base: position 68,574,983 of record CM054127.1, read on the forward strand.
TGGGAAAGAAATATACCATGAGGCGTAGGAATGACTTCAATTCCTAGAAAATGATGGAGAGGGCCTAAGTCTTTGATAGAGAATTGGTTGCTTAGGGCTTGAACAAATGAATCCATAAATGGATTGTAATTGCCGGTGAGGACAATGTCATCAACGTACACAAGGAGGTAGCAAGTGATGTTGTTGAGATTGTATAGAAAGAGAGAGAGGGGTCAGAAATGCATGTTTTTAAAGCCAAAACGAGTGATAAAGTTGGTTAGTTCGATGTACCAAGCACGCGGTGCTTACTTAAGCCCATAGAGGGATTTTTTGAGTTTGCAAATGTGACGTGGGAATTCCGTATTGGTGAACCCGGGAGGTTGCACCATAGAGACATCTTCGTGAAGAGTCCCATGAAGAAATGCATTATTAACGTCTAGTTGACGTAAAGACCATCCTTTTGAAAGAGTAATAGAGAGAATGGTGCGAATGGTAACGGGTTTAGTAACGGGTTTAGTAACGGGACTAAATGTTTCATGATAGTCTTTTCCATATTGTTGGTGAAACCCTTTGGCAACTAGACGGGCTTTGTACTTGTCAATCGTGCCATCGGGTTTGCGTTTGATTCGGAATACCCGTTTGCAACCAATGGGAATTTGGGTTGTGTGAGGGACAAGTTCCTAAGTGTTGTTATGCTGGAGAGCATTATACTCACGATCCATGGCATGACGCCAATCCGGATCTTTCAAGGCTTGAGTATAAGTGGATGGTTCAAGAGAAATGGGTAGAGGGTGAATGATGGTAGAGTTGACAAAGTTGGGCTTGTAATACTTTGAGTTGGGTTTTGGTTGTCGACGAGGTGGTTGAGGGTTATGTGGAGGTGAGTTCGTGGGATTATCGGATGTGTTGGATGAAGACATTGGTGAGCTGGGGTCGGTGGAGTGGGTAGGGGTAGGGGTAGGGGTAGGGGGTGGTGATATCGGGTGGAGTTGGTGGGCCGGTTGGTGAGGGTGTCTTGGTGGGCTGGGGTGTAGGGCCTGTTGTGTGGGAGGTTGGGTTGTTTGGGCCTGTTATGTGGGAGGGTGGGCTGTGTGCAGGAGGTAGAGGAGGTGGGCCGTGGGTTTGTAAAGTAGGGGTTTGGGCTTTGGGTGATGTGGGTTGTGGAGTAGGGGTTGGATGATGCAAGATGTTTGGGTCTGGAATGGGTTGGTTAGAAGAGGAGGTTGATTGGGCCGATTGGTATGTGGATAGGAAGGAGTCAAATGACATGTGTTTGGGTTGGGGGTTGGTGGTTTGAGATGGAAAAATATGTGGGATAAATTCAACGTGGCGAGAGTGGTATAGTTTGTGACTAGTAGGGTCATAGCATTTGAATGCCGATTTAGAGGATGAGTACCCAAGAAATATGCACGCCGTTGAACGGGAGTGGAGTTTGGAAGTAGCATAGGGTCGTAACCATGGGTAGCAAAGACAACCAAATGGTTTGAGTTTGGAATAAGTAGGAGCGGTTTTGAACAATATATGGTAGGGAGATTTGTTGTTAAGGATGGGTGTAGGCAAACGATTGATTAGGTGGGTTGCGGTTTGAAAGGTATGGGACCAAAAATGATGTGGTAAGTGGGAGTAGTGAAGTAATGCGAGGCCGGTTTCCACAACGTGTCGGTGACGTTGTTCGACAATACCGTTTTGTTCTGGTGTGTGAGGTGGTGTCGTGTAATGGGAGATACATTGAGAGGCAAGATAAGGTGAAAGACCCACATATTCACCCCCATTATCAGTGAACAACACAACAATGTTGGTTTTGAAAAAAATTTCAACAAGAGATTTAAATTGTGGAAAAAGAATTTTGACACCGGATTTTTGTTTGATTGGGTATAACCAAATGTATTTGGAAAATAGTCAACAAAAATGACATAGTATTTAAAGCCATTGATTGACGTTTTTACGGGACCCCATACGTCGGAGTAGAGAAGTTGTAGAGATTGATTGGCAACAAAAGAGTTTTTGCCAAAAGGTAGTTTGTGGCTTTTATTTAGGGAACATGAAGTACAATGAAAAGACTCATGGGTTACCTTATTAAAACGAAGTCCCAATCTAGAAATTAAAGACTTGAACACTTGAAGGGATGGATGTCTAAGTATGTGGTGCCACATGAGAAGAGAGTTTGTTTGGGTGTTGTTGACTTGAGGAGACAAGGAGATTGGTCCATAGTAGACATCATTGACGTTCACTCCCCGCATGAGGCGCGCCCGTGCGTAGATCCTTGACAAAAAATGATAGGGAAAAAATTCAACGGAAACACGATTAGTACGACAAACTTTGGCAACGGAAATAAGATTATTTCGAAGATCAGGAGCAATTAAAAGGTTGTTTAAAAGAAGTGGGCGAGATTTTGTTGGAATAGTTGTTTGAGCAATATGAGTTATAGGGAGAGTTTTACCATCACCTAGCACGATCTTATCGAGTCCTCCGTATTCGGAAAGAACGAAAAATTGTTGGTTGTTGTTCGCGGTGTTGTTGGACGCACCGGTGTCCCACATCCAAGATGGGGTTGTAGCCGTTGGGAGAGGGGTGGTGTAGTTAACCACCGGGGTGGTGGTATTTTGAGGCGAGACATTGTGTTCTCGTAGGAAGCGACTAAGTTTGCGACAATCTTTAGTGTCATGTCCGGGAATGTTACAATAGTAGCAATAGGTGTTATTGTTGCGAGTAGGACGAGAGTTGGTATTGGTAGTTTGAGGTGGCCCTTGGTTTCGGGTTGTGACGGCGGTAATGTGGGTGATTTGTTTGGCCATGGTGAATCGAAAGAAAAAAAAAGCAGAATGCGGACAGAAGGTGTCTGTCGAGTAGGTTGGGATCGAAGATGGCTCAAGGGAGCTTTTAGGCTCTTGATACCATATAAACAATAGGATTTGTATTATGTAATGTTTTTGTGTGTCTATCAACAATACATCATGGCCTTTATATAGGCTTACATATGACTAACTCTAGCTAAGATTATGGAGTCAATGGTTGACTAAGTATAATGTACAATATGATACAATGGCTAAAATCATGGAGTCAATGGCTGACTTAGAAACTTGACTTGATTTATGTTATGGAGTCAATGGTTGACTAAGAGATTTGACTTGACTTGACTTGATTTATATTGTTAATATAATCTAGTATTTTTATAACTTAAGGGGTGTTTGGGATTGATTATTCAAAATAGATTATGTGTTTTGGAAAAGCAGGGGTGGAGCTGCTTATAGATTATTGCGTTTTGGTAGCCTAAAAAACTGATTATCTGTGTTTTCAAAACGCAATAATCTAAAAATCAGATTCAAAACGCAAGGTTACAACTTAGTCCAACACTTGTAGCCCAGTTGGTTGAGGGCCTAAAGTTTTCTATGGGAGGCTTGGGTTCAATTCCACTAGCTACATTTGGAGGACATTGGTGGAGGGGAAATGAGGGATAACCCGACCATTGGCTTGGGTTCGAGTCCTGATCCCGACCGGTTTTACCGATTATTTCACTATTGTGCCTTCGGGCGGGTGACTAGTCGGGTTTTCTCAGGAATTGGTGGCCCGGGTACTCTCGAGAATCTGATTCGCCAAAAGAGTGCCCGAGAGTGCTCGAAAATTGATTCGTTGGCCGTTAAAAAAATAATAAAAAAAGAAGGTTACAACTTACAATTATTTTAAATCGTAAACCAAACGTATCGGTTTACTACATGTTTGGCTCTCCTTATTTCCACCTCCTTATAACTTATTACTTTTCCAAAAAGTTGATAAGTTAAAAAAGTGTTTGGGAAAGGTGACTTATCACTTCTACTTATGAGGTTTTATAACATGAAAAAGGAGTTTTTGAAAAGTAAGTAGAGAGTAACTTTTCAAAACTCTTTATGACTTTTTGTAAAAAGTTATAAGGAGGTGGAAATAAGGAGAGCAAACATGCTCTTAGCCGATCCAACCACTCAGTCAGTCAGTCCATAGCCAAAGGCATTATAGCCTAGCGGCATTTTGGTTGTAAGATAAGACTTAGGGATCATAAGGTCTTGGGTTCGAATCTCACAAAAGGGGTTTTCTCATAATTATTATGAGTTTCCTCCTGAATTGGTGATTTGGTGGTGGAATATGATCGCGTTGCAATATTGGTGGCACGATGATACTCCAGTGTTTCGTGAGTGATTCCAATTTGTTCACCGTTCAAAAAAAAAGTCAGTCAGTCCATAAAGGTAGGCAGGTAGGTAAGTAAAGTCAACCATAGTTATAGTTGAAGAAGAAAGAAAGAAGGAAGGAAGGAAGGAAGAGGAGTTTCCAAAAAGAATCTGTTAAAGGCGCTTGCTTACTTCCTCCTCTCTAAATTTGTCCCCACCTTTCATCAATCCAACAAATTCTCTGCCATACAATGGTTTTGATGAAAGAATTGTATCCTCTCCAGCCCCAGCCTGCTCTCATTTTTACCCAATTTCATTTCATTTCATTTGGCTTGCTTTTGTGTTTTTCGTTTGCAACTACCACTTTTTTTTTTTTTTTTTTTAATTATGCACCACATTCTCTTCCTGCTTTGTTTTTGTTTGTTTGTTTGTTAAAAAAAAAAAAAAAAATACTTTTAGGGGTTTTATTTATACATGTTGTAGCTAGGGCATTTTTTTTGGATATTTTAGACAGACCGGAATTTGGCAGGAGTCTCGCCTTGATGGCTGCTGACTACTATCACTATGCTTGTACAAAGTACAAACCTTTTCATTGTCTATATCATGGTTTTAACCAACTACACTAATTTTCATACCTCTCTCTCTTAATTCCTTTATATATGTCTAGTTAGTTGTGACATTCGACTTTACCCGTGTATGACATCAATGGATTAAAGTTTTCTTAACTCTAGATTTCATCACTTGTTTTGTTTGAAAAAGCCGGATCGTGATGCCCTTGTCATTAGAAGAGGTACCGTAACCTACCTACACCAAAGCTAGCTAGCTAGCTTTTTTTATGTTTATGTTTATGTTTATGTTTGAACAACAGGTAACCAGTTTTGTTTTGTTTTGTTATCTGAATTAATTGATTAATTTGCAGTATCAAGTAGCTCAGATGTATATGGTAATGAAAATGCAGCAGCAGACTAGTAGCACCACCGAAGGCGTCGATGTTTTAGTCAACCGAAACTTTGAAGATACTTTCTTTGGGAAGGGCCGTTACACATCCAAAGTCTACCGTCTCCAAAGGTTTATATATATTTTTATTTAATGCTACAATTTCGTATATTTATTTAATAATAAAGATTGATTTGATCCATTTCCAACCCGGATCATTTGGTCCCTTCTTGCCTCCTTATATGGTATACAATTCATTCAGAAATTTAATGTTATTTAAGTTTTGTTATCATTGATCGAGTTTAGAAGACATGTATTTCATAGTCAAATAGTTGCATCATGCACTTGATTTTTCGATTACTTTGCTTGTGCAGCAAGGCACCTACTTGGCTTAGTACTTTTGCGCCTACACATGCTCTCATGATGCACGAGGAAGCTTGGAACGCATACCCGAAGTGCAAAACAGGTTCGATTGCTTGATTTTATTTTTCTCTACATGTACATGTGGAAGAAATTCTCATTTACATATTTTTTGTCCAACCACATGACATGGGATGTCTTCAGTAATTAAGGTAATCGACTTGAATTATTACCACAATTTCTTGGTTGCGCTTTTATTTTCAATATTAACTATTTTGAGATTTTGCAGTGTCCATATTTCACAAGATTTACATTAACTATCGAAACTATCCATAGAGCCGACAATGGACACTCTGAAAATGTAAGTTGCGTAATGTGTTGCTTGGTGTTATGCTTAATCTTTTTTTTTACGCATTATCAAAGATACTTCTATAAGTAGTATGGAATATCAGTAAGGGTGTGACTTTCTAACACGACACCAACCTAACACGAAATTTGTCGGGTTGGGTTTAGTCTCAACGGGTTCTGGTCAAACCTGCGAACACATTTAGCTAAAAGGGTCTCTTTGTTGTCAATTAGTAAGGGTACGACTTTCTAACACGACACCAGCCTAGCACGAAATCTGTCGGGTTGGGTTTAGTCTCAACGGGTTCCAGTCAAACCTGCGAACACATATAGCTAAAAGGGTCTCTTTGTTGTCAATCCGATGGGTTGTGGGTTGAAGCCTATTTAATAACTTTTTTTTTATCTTTAAAATGTGTTTATGTCAAAATTTTAATGTTTGGAAATAAGTTGTCGTATTTTAAACATAATTGATTCAAAAAATTTAAAATAATAAGTAAATTTAGAATTTAAAAGTATTAATAAGCAAAAAAAAAAAAAAAAAAAAGGTAATGCTCGTGTCCACTTGTGAATGCATGTGTTGTGTTTGGGTTCATGCGTGTGACACGATTTTCTGGTTCATGTCGAGGTTGATCAGTTTTTTGGTGTTTGACTTTTTATGGTCAAAGATCCCGACCCAGAGAATTAAGTAAAGTGTTTCTGGTTATGGACCAAAATAAGTTTATTAAGTTTGTGTTCTATATATCATTTTAGCTATTTACAGCCCAAGGTTTTGATTGTTGCTCTAAAGCGGGAATTATCACGAGTAAATAAAAATAACCGGTAGTATTTGTTGCAAGCATAGTTGTTAATAGCGACCATAGCGCCAGCTATAGCCAATAGCGTAGCGTAGCGCTCATGTATCGCTAATTTGCTATATGGTTGATAGCGACAAATAGCGAGATTTTTGTACTTTTTGTATTTTTTTTTTTTTTTGGTAAACTATACATATAAAATATCTCTAAATTCTCATCTAGTGTATCACTAAACATAAAATAGCGGCCGGCTATTTCATCGTTATCGCTACGTAGCGTATAGGTAGCTTGTCACTCTCATCCACTATTCGCTATTGACAACTATGGTTGCAAGTTAGGCTGGGTTGAGCCAAAACACTTTTCGTCTAGCATTTTAATTATATAGACATGTAGTGTGTAAAAAAATTATGTCTTATTTGGACGACTGTTTTCTGTTTATGTGACGTTTGTTTTACAAGTGTAAGACGTGAATTGAGCTGAGCCATTGGAAAGTGAATTAGTTCACCCCTAATTTCCACCTTTTGATCTCTTACGGGCAATTCGTTAGTGTAGGTTCACGGCTTAAACAAACAACAATTAGCCTGCAGGGAAGTTGAAATCCTTGATATCGCCTCAACGTCAGAAGGCTATTGGAGTTATGTAATTGGTAGTAACACTGTTGACTTTTCCAAATTCCAGTCAGCAACAACGGGTCGTGGTCCTCTTCTACAAGGATGGCAGGTTATTTCCATGTTTAATCTTGTCAATTTTCATAAGTAGATCGATGTTGGACAGCTTGGGTGCAACTTGATTGGGTCTTCAAATTTTACATTTTTCTTCAATAATTAGATTGTGTTAAATATAATTTCATTTATTATTTATTTATTTAATAAAAGGTAAATGTTGTTGTTGAAAATGCACTTTTGGCGAATTTCTAATCATGTCAGATTATGTGATTGGGTTTTCAGGATCGGTGTAAACCAGTTATGACTGCATACAAATTGGTGACTGTAGACGCTCCATATTGGGGTTTTGGTAGTCGCCTTGAACAAGCTATGATTGCGGTATTTATTTGCCCTTAATAATATTGTATAACTTAACTTACTTTCTTTAGTAGTAATAAAAAGTTCTCACCGGCTGTTTGACCTGATAACCTGTTGTGATCAATCTAGCCATTTTACCACCTCTAATGTTTAATAATGTTCTATTCAGTTGGATCATTATATAAGCATAGGGCACAGTTGTTAAAAGCGAGCGCCTAGGGCGCCTAGGCGATGAATTTCCTAGAAGCGACCCTAGGTCGCTTTTCTCTCCTAGATAAATAAAGCAATGATTTTTTTTTTTAAAGTTTTATCCCTTTACCATTTTATAGCAGATTTTTTAAAACTAGTAATATCTAATCATATCTTTTATTTTTTAAACAAGTTATGCATTCTAATCTATATAAACAACCTCTAACCCTATGCCCTTTTGGATTTGAAGTTTTATTATTTTTTACATTTTGAACTATTTTTTGGTTTTCAAGCATAAACAACTTGCTATTTGGATATTTTGGTGGTTTTTAATCATGGTGCTGCTGATAGTTGTTATTTTTTAGTGATTTTGGTGATTTTTCCCCATTTTTTTTATTTGCGCTTTTATTTTCTCAGGCCCACGCTTTTTTTGCGCTTCTCGCCTAGGCCACAGGCGGTACCAAAGCGCCTTGAGTGCGCTTTACGCCTTTGACAACTATGGCATAGGGACAGCTATTTCCCAAAAGTAAACATGTTTTGGGTCATCTAATTAGCTCATTTAGTACTCAATCACGACCCGTTTAATAAATATATTTAACCCGAAAACGACTTGTTAAATAAGTGGGTCAATCTGTTAACCCGTTCCATCAACTCTTAATTTCCATCATTAGTTCTGACTGCCAATTCTGGGATCATTTTCGTTTTGCTCCTCAAATCTCAAACTAAATATGTTTATTGATCCTGAAATGAAAGATAAGGAAAGCAGGAAACAACATTAGTTTTTGAGACATCAGTTACAAAAATGTTTGAGCTTGAGTTATTGGTTGATTAAATTGTACCAAATCGCCAAGTATTACTCGTTTTCACAAATGAAGATTAAACGGGTTGACCCCACTCGACATGAATAAATATATGGGTCGGATTCAACCTTGTCAACTAGAATGTGAAGTTTATTTTATTTTTTTGTTTTGTTTTACAGGGTGAAAGGGCCTTATTTGTTGAAAGCCACCGTAACTGTTTTGCTTGGATAGATGAATGGTATGGCATGACAGTGAAGATGATGCGCGATATGGAAAAGCAAAGCTTGCCATTGTCTCAAGAGGTAGGTAAATATCATATATAGAATTTCATTATTGATAAAAAACTTAAAATATAATATAACTAGCTTATATCCCGGGAGCGTCCCGGGTTGAGAAATCTAAGTAAAGTGAATAAAATTAGAAGTATCTAAACTATAAAAATGGCATCTATGTATCAACTTACATTACCAAAAGATCCATTTCACCTTACAACATCAACACCTAAAACAGAATATTAAGATCCCAAGCACTTCAAGGGGACAAATATTGTTTAGCACCAATACATTCAGTCAAAGGTCTTTAACTGCATACAATAAGATTTGAGCTATTTCAGAATATGGTAGAAAAAGAAAACATAGCAATTCCCTGTTGGAGAGCGTCCCGGGTTGAAATATTTAATATGACATAATAAAATATCTAATATGACAACATAATTAATGACTTGCCAATATATGATTAATGAATATTATTATTATTATTATTATTATTATTATTATTATTATTATTATTATTTTAAACAAATCTTTGCCAAAAGTTATATTCTAATATAAAAAAAAGGGTAATTGGGTCGGGTATCACCTAATCCCAGGCCCGACCCAAACCCACAATTTTTTTTTTAAACTAATATATCCCGGGAGCGCCCCGGGTTGAAAAATCTAATTTGAAATATCAATTTTACACCTGAAATAGACTGATGCGTTTTACAGTTACATGCAGGAAAGCTTCGGGTAGCACTTAACCTAAAACAAATAAAAATGTATCTTCAGTGTTAGTGCATAACCTTAAACACTGTATAACTCTAATATTAAAACCTAATCTAAAACAATGTACAACTCCAATACTAACACATGTAAATAAAAATCATATTTACTGGTTTGAAGATAACTAATGATTTGCCTATACATGATTAATGAATAACCTGAACACTTTGTGTTTTTTTCCTGTATGAACAAAACCACACAAAAAAATTGTCGTTTTTTTCTCCGTTTTTTATATAGCACTATGGTACCCGTTGGAAAGATAATAAAACGCTCGTTAATTTGGTGTAATTTTTTTCTTTAAAAAATCTCGTATATTAAAGATATTAACGTTTAAAAGTTATGGGAGAAAACATTAGAGATAAAAATCTAATTTTGTTTTTAAATATAAATTATTATTTTCCTAAAATAAAGTCCTTGCCACATAGGATGACACGTGACACACTCAATGAAGAGAATACCCTCTTTAAGTGTCATGTCATTAAAATGACTTTGGTTTATTATATGTATAGATAGATAAATTTATACGTTCCACATTTCCACCTTATGGAATACTAAAAGAAAAAAAAAAATCTGCTCATATATTTTTTTTTTTTGAAAAGCAAACTTCATTACCAAAAAACCGGCATTATCTCTAAGCTAGAGATAAGCCAAAGGAGTACATTTACAACGTATCAAAGTAAAAGGTACACCATCGTTTCCAATCAATCGAACACTTCTTATATCTACTCTTGTACCAAAGGAAACCCAACTACTTGACATCCGCCACAACCTTAGACGGCCCCGTATCCAAGCTTGAAAAAACCTTCTCATTCCTAGCCTTCCAAATGCGCCAACACGTAACCATAAAAATGCCGTACAACGCTTCTTTCTTCGTATTCGAGATCTGCATATGAGCGGGAATCTTCAGAATGTCTTGAGTGGAGAAAGAAAAGAAAGGCGCAATTTTACACCAATTTGAAATCCCGGACCAAACTCCCGTCGAGAACCTGCAAGCCGTAAACGTATGGTCAACCATCTCTTCTACTTCTCCACATAGGCCGCACATACCGTTCCCTACGAAAACATCTGCTCATATATTTAACAGTTAAAGTGAAAGTGAAAGTGAATGTTAGGAGTGTCATTCGTCACATTGTCAGTATATCGTATCGGTCAAGCCATAGTTTGAAGGAACTATTTATGTCTAATTTACTCATATGGAAGAATAAAAGAAGTTAAATGTGGGAAAAAGGTGACACTTAACACCCAAAATATGTGGTTTTGACTAGTTTCTGTTTATGCACGTTTACAACTAGAGATTTAGAATCTTCAAGCAATTTGCTGCACATTTTCCATATTTTTTCATCTATTCAGTCTATCAAATTTGAAACATTGAACACCCTACTAGTTGTTGGATCAATCGGGTCAAAAGACTAAATGGTCCAGGGGTAAAAGGGTCATTTAGCACCTATTGTGTACGTGAGTGAGTAGCTCAAGGGTTGGTCAAGGATTGGCTTGGAAGTTGTTTTGTTTTACGTAGATGAATGAAGGACTAGTTTTTATTTAGAAAAACTCTTGTAAGTAACCCCTTTGATTCAATAAAGTTAAAGAACACAGTTGGTGTCGTGAGTGTTTATTAAATAAAGCCAAGGCCTGAAGTGACTGATTTATTTATTTATTTATTTATTTATTTATTGTACTCATAGTCGTGTTATAAATATTTGTTATTGTAGGAGCCTCTATCGAGCCCATTCTAGTTTGTTTGTTTTTCAAGATAAACAAATCGATTATGATCAACTAAAGGTGAAGGTGAAGGTGAAGGTGAAGGCAGTTAATTTACAAGTCCGGGTTCAAGACATGTTATGATAAATATTCAATTTGATTACTTGTGTTGATAATGTATATTCATAGAAAATTGCATATATAAACATGCACATTGTATTATATATTTTAAACGCAAGGCTCCTCATACGTTATTATAAATTTTAATGTATTTGTTTACTTTTTCAGAAATCTATATCTTTATATATTAACTAGGTTTGAGCCCAATACAATTCGTATGAATTTTTGTTGATTGTAAATTATCATAAAAAAAAAGTTTAATGTTACCCAATAACAGATATATGAATCAACAAATGTTTGAATAGATGTGATTTAAAAACAAATAATGAAATGAATAAACATATATTTATTGTAACGGCATGCAAATGAAGATTAAATTCAAAGTAAATAAATGTAGTTTAACAAATCACACAACCAAAAATTTATAAAAAAAACAATTTAAGCAAAATATGATCGCATACTTATTCACAAACTTCAAATATTTTTTTATAGACAACATTTGTTATTTATTATTAACGTTGTCATCTTTATCCAATATTAGTATGTTCAGGCCATCTCTACTCTTGTCACTTGGCAGCGACATACAACTGCCCATGTGTAAAAATAGGATCTTTCAAATACATACCTATCCTAAATAGGGTTTGTCCTTGACTTTTATTTATTGTCATTGCGAAACACAAAGTAAGAGGGAATTGTCTTCTGTTAAATCTGAAAGGAATCTTCTTATCAAATGGGGACAGCCTAATTCTTTGGATAAAAGTTTGCATTCCAATGTTACTCCCTGAAATTATTTTAGCTTCTATAAAACGGTTTGATATGGTATGACGATTTGGAACTTTGAAAAGAATTTATGTCCACATATAGGATTCCTGAACCATTAGAATAACAAAACAGTAAAATTTGTCCAAAAAAAAAAACTCTGGTGAGGAAAAGAAAGACATTTGGCATTTTAACTGTATTATCATCAAGAATTTAAGGTAAATATATCCAGAAGACCCTCAACTGTTTTGACGGTTTGACTCATAACCAATGACCTAAAAATCAAGCTAAAACCACAGTGAAAATTATGATAACGTTAATCTGTCAAAGATATTTAAATGAAAGACGTAATATTCTTATTCTTAGTATCACTGAAACGATATTTAGTTAATGTAGTCAATGCTGGAGGATTTCATGACAAATGAGTTTTTTTAATGTTTTGAATCGCCTTTTAGTTAATGTTGTTACCGATAACGTAAAATGATATTTCATTACTAATTTTGTTACTAATTACTAATAAGTGTATTTTAAGACATGAAAAATTAATAAAGTCAAAGAATTGATATCCATCAAAGTAACAAAAACGTAAAAAGTTTTTATGTTTATCGATCAACAATATTAAAATGAAAGTCGTTATTAGTAATATCATTTAAAATTATTTTGAATATATTATATATTTTAGGATATTGTTAAATAGATTTAAATTATATTTATTATTAAAATAATTGATTTAAATTGTATTTATTAAATACATTTTGTTTACCAAAATTATCGCTTGAATCTTTCTGTTATCATTAATTGAGTTTTTTTATAATTTTTGAAATAATTTGAACGTTGTTAATGGTCGAGGGTTTCATGACAAATGAGGATATTTTATATTGATGTTACGTTTATTCTTTATGTTAATAATTGTAATAATTATTACTATTAATAGTAATATATGAATGACAAAAGTTAACTTACCAATTAAAATTATTTACTTATTTATTAATATAATTGAAAATTATTTTGAAAATAGTATACATTTTAGTAATATATTCATAAAAATCGTAAAAGAAAATTTTAATTCGGTAGATAAGAAATAAATGAGATTAAAAATAAAATTAAAAATCATAATATTAGTTTTAGTATTAGTAATATATTCGTAATTTAATTCGGTAGGTAAGAAATAAATAGATTAAAAATAATTTCATAAAATAGTAATATAAATAAATTATATTAAAAAATCGAAATAAATAACATTAATAGGGGTCAATTATTATTGAAATGATTTTAATGATTATCGTTTAATGATAATTGATTAAAGGAAAGTCATAATATAAAAAATCAAATTCGGTCAATAATATTAAACATAAAAACAAAAAAAAAAACAGTAATGTAAATAAAAGAGCTTAAAAATTTTAATAAATAACATTAAATTCGATCAATTATTATTAATGTCAATAAATAGTATTAAACATAATTTTGTAAAAATAGATTAAACATACTTTCGTATTAATAGTAATATAAATAAATGAGGTTAAAAATCATAATAAATAACATTAAATTCGGTCAATTATTATTAATCCCCATAAATAAAATTAATTCTAACATAATAAAAATATATTAAGAATAATTAAATGAAAGTCATTATATAAATGAAATGATTTTGATGATTATCATTTAATGAGAATTGATTAAAATAAAGTCATAATATAAAAAATTAAATTCAGTCAATAATATTAAACATAAAGTCAAAAAAAGTAATATAAATAAATGAGATTAAAATTTTTAATAAATAACATTAAATTCGGTCAATTATTATTAATGTCAATAAATAATATTAAACGTAATTTCGTAAAAATAGATAAAGCATAATTTCGTATGAATAGTAATATAAATAAATGAGGTTAAAAATCGTAATAAATAAAATTAAATTCGGTCAATTATTATTAATGTCCATAAATAACAGTAAATATAACATAATAAAAATATATTAAGAATAATTAAAGAAAAGTCGTAATATAAAGGAAATGATTTTGATTATTATCATTTAATGAGAATTGATTAAAGGAAAGTCATAATATAGAAAATTAAATTCGGTCAATTGTACTAAACATATATTCAAAAAAAGTAATATAAATAAATGAGATTAAAATATTTAATAAATAACATTAAATTCGGTAATTATTATTAATTGCAATAAATAATATTAAACATTTTAATAAATAACATTTAAACTTAATAAATCTTATTAATTGCAATTAATACTATTCATAATTCGTAAACATAGTAAAATTATAAATCTTATTAATTGTCAGACTAATCATAATCTTATTAAGATTATAAATCTTAATAAATAACCTCAAAATCGTAATCAATAATTCAAATAAATTACATTAAAAACATAAAAGATCATAATTAAAATTTTAAAATCAATGACTTTTTGTGGTGCAATCTTAGTAACAAATAGCCTGTGTTGGATTGAATACCATTTAAAGACACAATATTCGCAAATGGAAATATCTTCTGATTGAAGCAAATCAGGCCATCCAATCACAGTAAACCTTTACAAAAGCATTGTGTATAGTAAATTTAGAATGTCTACCTAATTATAAAATAAGAATATTGTAAACATAATGTTTAATAATTGAATAACAAACCTAATGACTTGAGCAGAAATTTCAACACGCACCGACACAGACCACGCGTACCCATCTGTAAATTTAATCTTGATCTTCATTGATTAATTTAAGTTTGCAAATTCAGCAATCGTATTAGGAATTATCTGCATAGTAATAAGAATTAAATAAAAAAAAATTAAAATAAATGAGAGCTATTATGGTAACCATAAATTTGATCAATTATACGAAATCAATTTAATCAATTATAATTTAATCAATATTATCATTCGTATAATTGATTAGAGATTAAAAAATCTCGTATTAATTTAATCAATTCGTATAATTTAATCAATTTCGTATTAATAGTAATATAAATTAATGAGATTAAAAAATCGTAATAAATAACATTAAATTCGGTCAATTATGGTAATCCTAAAATTCGGGAATGATTGATAATAAATCAATAATTCATACAAAAAAATTAATACGTTTTATTATGGTAAACCATAAATTTGATCAATTATACGAAATCAATTTAATCAATTATAATTTAATCAATATTATCATTCGGATAATTTAATTAATTATACGAAAGCAAAGATTAGAAAAACTCGTATTAATTTAATCAATTCGTATAATTTAATCAATTTCGTATTAATAGTAATATAAATTAATGAGATTAAAAAATCGTAATAAATAACATTAACTTCAGTCAATTATGGTAATCCTAAAGTTTGGGTCAAATTGATTCATAATCAATTTATACAAAAGAATTAATACGTTTTATTATGTTAACTATAAATTTGATCAATTATACGAAATCAATTTTATCAATATTATCATTCGTATAAATTAATCAATTAAACGAATTAAAGATTAAAAAATCTCGTATTAATTTAATCAATTTAATCAATTTCATATTAATAATAATTATAGTTTTAATTTGTTATTTTTTTTGTATTTATATAAACAATGTATAACAAAATTGTGTTTAAGGTTGTTAAATATCTTTAATTGAAATTAACAATGTTATTATTATTAATTTAAATACGATATATATTGTTGACTAAACTTAAATTTAATTTACTATTAATTTACATATGGTGTATATATTAGGTAATTGCCAACTTTATTTCAATCAAATTTAAAAACATAGGTAATTGTCGCTAGGTTTGTCAACGTTATGCTTACATTTATCCTGAAATATATTTTTGTAAGTATGTTTAAATGATTACCGAAAATATTCATTTATTTTTTTATACAAACTTTACAAAAATAATATAACTAACATCTATATAATAAATAAGGCTTATTATGGTAAACTTAAATTCGTATTAATGTTACTATAAATTCGGTCAATTATTAAAAGATAGTAATAAATAATATTAAATTGGGTCAAAATATTATTAATGTAAATTGATAACAATCGTTGAGATTCAAATTTCAAATTAAATGACATTAAATTCGGTTAACTTTATTAATGTAAATAAATAACAATAATTCAGAATTAATAAAATTAAAATTGGTCTAATATTATGCTCCGAATATGGAATGTAGGATTGAATACTAATGTATATGTAAAACAACAAAATACATCATCTATCAATTCTAATAAAACCAACCAAGATTGTCCTTTGTATGTGGCCACTGTAACGACATTGTTGTGTATGTTTTTAGAGACCAAATTTAAGTTATATTAATCATTAACAAATTTTTTGACTTTATCATATGAAAATGTTGACAAATTTTGAATTAAAATATTAAATCATTTGCTAATTTGTTGACTAAATAAATTAATGTTTTCGCTAGTATGCATTTATTGACAATAGAATGAGAACTAATGTGAATGAGTACATTAATATCTACAAATTAACATTTTATTGCCAATCGAATGATTAATTTCATTACCATTTACTATTTTACTTCCAATTGAATGATTATTTTGCTTAGCATTTATTAACAATTTAATGATGGTCAACTGAAATGATTACATTCATTTCTGCGAATAAGTAGTATCATTTACTATATATCGTAAATTTAAAAAAGGAATAATTTTAATGTTAATAACAAAATTCAAATAAAAATCTTAATAACATGCAATAAATCATGATAACAGAATATTCAAAAATTATAAAAAACTTAATTAATGATAATAGAATAAATCATGCAATAATTTTGGTAAATAAAAATTTGAAAACATGAATCTATTGTTTTAAATTAAATCTCATTTAAATCAATTTAATAAATATAATTTAAATTTATTTTTTTAATAATAAATATAATTTAAATCTATTTAAAAATTTCCTAAATTATATAATATATTCAAAATAATTTTTATAGATATTAATAATATTACGACTTTCATTTTAATATTGTTGACCGATAAATGTAAAAACTTTTACTTTCCTTCGTATGTCGCTACTGTAACATCACTGTTATGTATGTTTTTAGACAACATAAATTTATTCATGGCATTCGGCACAGTCTGGAAAGGCACTTAAAAAACAACATTAAAAATGAAAGAACCATTTTTTAAAATTAAATAGGCATATGAACACAAAAAAAAAAAATCAAACATACCAAAACTGTTGACGAAGGGTCATGCAAAACCTTGAAGAATTGAGATCCATTGTGATAAGCGTTTGTGTGTTTGGATCAAAATCTTTTTTTTGGAAAATGAAAAAAAAAAGTTTCGAAATGAGTTGAAATCTTCATCAACTATTGTAAATGTTGATAAACTTGAAATAAAAAAATTGATATTTAAAATCGGTCAACATCCGATTGTTTTTAAACGAATATTAAATCATTATTATTGGAAAGAAATTAGTATTATTACTCATTTTTATACCCAAAAACAATTCTGGGTAACTACAAAGTATTATGAAAACAGAAGTGTTGTTTATCCCTAATCGAATACTAACCCAGATAATCCTAAAGAAACGCATCTTTAGGATTATTTCTCATTTTTATACCCAAATCGAATACTAACCCAGAATTGTTGTTTATCTTCGGCCAAATACAAAGTATTATGAAAACATCCGGATGTTGACATAACAATAATAACGTTAATAATAAAAATGAAGTGAAACATAATAATGAATCAACGTTGGAACAATAGGATCGATCATTACCTTGATAAAATTGAATGACGAAATCTGATTGAAGATGTTGAATCGGTTTTGGAGAATCAAAAGATTATGCAAAATGAAGGAGGATGATAGAAAACTTTCTTAGGAAGAATTGGAGAGTTGTGTTTTGGAGAATGAAAAAAAAAAAGGTTTATATAGTGTAAAAGTTGGAGCTCCATTTCTTAATTGGATCCAAGTAGACACTCTCTAAGGGTGGGATTCAACCCGAGAGTATTGATTTATTATATAGATAGATTAATTACTAGTAGGTTGCCCGCGCGATGCAGCGGGGAACACAGACACTTCTAAGGGTGTGTATGGTTCGGCTCAGTTCGATTATTAACCTCAACCGAAACTAAAACCAAAGTTAACAGTTAATCGATCTTATTAAACAGTTGGTTACTTGGTTCGTTTATATGGTTAGATTATTAGTTTTTAGTCCGGTTTTGTTAATTTTGGTTAATAACAAAAATCAAACTTTGGCTAATTTTTTTGCCTAAAAGTACATGAAACGAAGGTATAAATACATGAAATAGAGATATAAAAACTAAAAATATATGAATGTTGATTTTGGTGAAGTAAATGTACCAAAAACAATGACCGATTTTAAGTTAATTCGATTTTTGGTTAATTTAGTTTTTGATTGTTTTGGGTTCAGTTTTTATGTTATTTGCTTCTGTTTCGATTAAATGCTCAATTATTGCTCACCGCTAGATATTTATACTATATATAAACTATTTGATATGGGCATTCTAAGATTTTTATTTATTTATTTATTTTTTTGAAACTTAAACTTCATTAAAGAAACGCAAACCCCCTCAAGCCGAGGGAGCCGCAAACAATTACAACATGTACAATGGATTCTCGTACCACTCGTTCCACACTATGTTCTTAAAGATCGCCCTATTTTTTAACCACATAAACGCTAAAGACTTCACATTACTCACCACATCTATAGGTCTTGTGTCTTTGTCATTAAACCCCTTGTCGTTCCTCGCCTTCCATATCACCCAACAAGTCACCAAGATGATACCGTGAGTGATCCGCTTCCTTTGTTTATCACTAGCTACACTTTTATACAACAATAAATCTTTGAAATCAAAGCATAAATAGGATCTAACCGACACCAACGCCCAATTCTACTCCACACTTCCAAGGCGAACCAACAACCAGTAAACAAGTGATCCGTACTCTCCGAATTATAATCACACATAGCGCAAACATCACTATCAAATTCGACACCTCTACGAGCCAAAGCCGCAATAGTCGCGATCCTATCCTTCTCCGCTCTCCAAGCAAAAATATTACACTTCATAGGAACTCACGAAAGCCATTTGAACTTAAAGCCACTGCTGCTTGGATACTCGGCTGCTAACATTTTACACGACTTCACAGAAAAGACTCCATCCTTGTCCCCTAACCATTTCCATCCATCAGCGTTCTTATTCACAACAGTCTGAGAGAGCGCTAAATTGCACCTATATCCCCCATTTGGACCCAATTTTCGCTAATCCAGCAAGTTTTGTTCGAAGCCATATGAAATAGATTCGGAAATTTATGTTTCAAAGTATCCACAAACAACCATGAATCCGACCAAAACCTTATCCCTGACCCACTTCCAATGTCACCTCTAAAATAATCATTTAAACACTTACCTTGCAAAACCATTTTATCCGCATTCTTGACAATAGCTTTCCAACAACCAGTGATTTTAGTATTAACTCCTAAGTAATCAAACGGAATATAACCTATACAACACCCAATCAAATTCGCCATGCTAATAACTTCTTCATTTGAGACCCCGACTCTGTGAATTGACGACTTATTAACATTTATTTTCAGCCCCGATCAAATATAAAAGCACCTCAATAATCTTTTCAAATGCATAATATTTATATTTGACCACTTACCCATTATCATTGCATCATCAGCGTAGAATAGATGCGAGATGTTGAGGTCTTCTTTTTCAATCACTATACCTTCAAACTCTTCAACTGTGGACGCTTTTGAATTCAGGTACGAAAAGGCCTCCATCACCAACAAGAAGAGAAAAGGTGAAAGCGGGTCACCTTGATGCAACCCCTTTTCACAATTGAACTCAAAGGTCGGCGCGCCATTAACTAACACTGCAGCTCTAGAAGATTGGAGAATGCCGCTGATCCACAAACACCATTTTGGAGGAAAACCCATTTGAGCCATAATTGAAAGAAGGAACTTCCAATTAACGTTGTCGTAGGCTTTTTCGAAGTCCACCTTCATTAAGAACGCAACCTTTTTCTTTCTTTTCAGCCAAGCAATTATCTCATTCACCATCATCGGTCCATCTAGAATATATCTATCACGTAAAAAAGCCGTTTGAGTATCATAAACCAAATGCCCAATGACCTCCTTAAGGCGCACAGCTAACACTTTAGAAATGACTTTATTTATGATTCCCACCAATGTGATGGGTTTGAAGTCTTTCAATCCCACCGGATTCTTCATCTTGGGGATAAGGGTGATAAATGCCGAACTGCACCCCTTACTAATGGTACCTGTATCAGAAAAACTGTGAGTAAATTAAAAAAATCATCTTCCAAGTAGCTCCAAAAAGTCTTCATGAATTTGAAATTAAATCCGCCAGGGCCCGAGGCCTTTTCTGACCTACAATCAACCACCGCACTTTTAATTTCTTCTTTAGTAAAAGGTGCTATCAGGTCTTTCACTTTATCAGCCTGTGACACCCGGCATGTCCGGCTTAAACATTTTGGTAAAACATAAGTCTACCTTAGCGAAAAACATTTATAAACAGACTTAACTGGGTTAGTTGAGTCGGGATATGTTAGGATTGTCAAGGGTTCAATGATCTGGAGGATCATTGGGAGTTATTTTGGGAATACACTAGTATTGGGTCCTGTTGTTGGTGAAATTACATGAATTGAATCAAGTATGATATGTAGATTATTAACATACGTGTAACATAACATGATAATACGTGCTACAAAGGTGTGAACATGATTATACGTGCTTATATATGCTTAACATGTGTTAGGATTGCATGTTCATATGTTAGGATGTGGTTAAATGCGTTAAAACGACAAAACTGGAAAACCTAGAAAACATAAGTCCTGGTTCGACCCATAGCGTGGGGGCGAACCTGGAATTGGGTCCTGGTTCGACCCATAGCATGGGGGCGAACCTAGACAAGAGAACAACTAGAGTCATTCGACCTTGTGGAAGGGGCGAAGGTGGTACCTTCGACCCTATGCAAGGGGCGAATGTGGGCTTAGTATAAATACCACACTTTGTCATTTTTTACCACTTCACAAACCCTAGACGCCTCTAAACACTCTCAAACGATTTTAATCACTGAGGAATGAGTTTTTGCTCTCGTTTTTCGTAATCTAACCTACAAACAACATCTAATCAAGAATCTAAGGTGTGTTCTTAATCCTAAACCCTTTCTAAAACATTTTGATTCGTTTTCATCTAACGCTAAATATCCAGATCTGTTCTAAGGATGTTTTTATGATTAAAAACCTTTTAAACATCTTTCTAAACCTAAACCTTATCATTAAACATGGGTTTTCATATCAATAAACATATGTTAATTATGTGTTATGTGATATTATGTGTTTTTAATGATTTACTGTTGTACTTACGATAGAAACATGATCTAGGGCTGCTATTGATGTTAGTTTAGGATTGTTTAAGGTTACAATTAGATGGATGATGATATCATGTCTATTTTGGGGATTTCTAATAAATCTAAAGGTTGTTACATTTTATAATTATTGATAGAACTATTGGGGGTTTTCATACACACATTGAACTGAGCATTTTAAGATGATTATGAAAGGATTTTGAAAAGTTTCGAAATTGGGTAAAAATTTCATGCATGATGTGACATTTCCATAATTTTGCCATTTTGGGAAAGGGTTAAAACAAACAGGTTTTGGGGAACAATTGGTGGGGTTTTGTAGGAATATGTTATTCATACTTGACTGCTGTGATTCATGATGTTTCGTGATGCTTATGGATGTTTTTGAAGCGTTTTGTGGAAAAGTTTTCTGCCAGGGTCGAACCTGGGCACCTTCGACCAGTCGTGGGGTCGAAGGTGGACTCCAGGGTGGAACCTTGACATTTGATTGTGTAAGCGAAAGATTTTGACTAAAACAAAATTATCTGATCATACAAGTTACAAAACCAGGTGCGGAAACCCTAGTTCTGAACAAACTGATAAAACTCTAATCAAAACACGATCAATATCATTTTCAAAGCTTTTTCATAGATTAACTTTCTCAAATATTCAATTACAATCACACACACGTTAATCTAGATCAATTACAGACTTTCACAAAATAACCTGGAACCTGACCTGAACACATACACAACTGACAACTCTATTACATTCACAAAAACACAAAATCTATATATAGACTTTGCACGTTCGCCCAGTTGATATGGTCGAATGTGGAGTTATTCCACATTCGCCCACTCCAAAGGTACGAACGTGTTCTTTGTCAGCATCCAGTCTTCCTTCGTCCACTAATAATCTACCTTCGCCCACTTTATCATACCTTCGCCCATATTGCCAAAACTTAACATGTGTTAGTATCCAATCATTAGTCGCAAAACGCATCTACAAACTCCCCCTCGACTATTGATTGGATTGTCTTCTCTTTTCGTCCATTGCTTTGTTCATCAACTTAATTCTGAGCTGTTTCTTCTGCTCAATAGTCATTGGAGGCTCAAATGTTCTCTTCACCGGTTTCGACACATTTGCCATCTTTACCGTCTTACCAAGTTTATTCTCCAAATTACTTCCAGCATTAATGTCATAAGCAAAACAAACTCCAACCACTTGAGTATATTTCCTTGCTTGAGCAGCGTCTTTTGGTTCAAAGTAAATCGGATTGTAGAAAAGCATGATGATGTCTTCAAAAGTGCAATTAATCAACCACATAGGATCAAATACATGAACATGCTTGTATTTATCCTTCCCGTCTCTCAGCACAATCACCGCTTCAGCCTTTCTCCAATCATAATACCAGAAGATAAAATCAGCACTGAAATGTTGTGGCATAGGCATCAAAGGTATTTTTCTCATCACTTCAGGTGCTTTGTATATCAAAGTAACCCGCTTCATATTGGTTTGAGGATCAATATCCCTATGAACTTTTCTTCGGGGATATTGAGGCTTAAATCTATTCCATCTTGTTCTACTCTCCCAAACCAATTTGTCTGCACACCAACCGACATGAGTACCACTAACTGAAGCACCAGACATAGGGAATCTGCAAAGATCTCTGACCGCCCAGTACGGTAGAGTTAGCAAGTCAATGAATCTGTTAAAATACAAGATTCCTGTTTCCCATTTAGCAGCTATGCACTTCAGCCTGCCCAAATATGTCCACCCGAGAGCTCTGCCTTTCAACTTGGCGTTGTGAAATCTATAAAAGTTTCCTTGAGCTTCAGGCTTCGGTCGGTTCTCATCCATTTCTCTCAACTTCTTCAAATAACTCTTCAATTCATCAGATTGATTTGAAGATTCTTGCTTATCAGCACCAAACACCTTCTCCACAAACTCTGCACTCCTTTGCTGTGCTTTCTGCTTTGCTGAATTGTTCGGTGTCTCAGTGAAATCAGGAAATATTTCATCTTCATCTGTTTCCCTGAAATACTGAGGAAACTCTTCATGAGTTATGTCTTCAACCTCCACTTCATCAAGCTCAGGAGTATTCTTATCATCTGAGTGACTTCCAACATCTTTTTCAGAAATGTCTGGAATCGACTCATCTACAATAAACTCCTCAAATGTTTTCCCTACTCTCTGTGCAAGTCCATCCAAAATCTCCTTTGCCACAACAGCAGGTACTTCTCCTTCTTCAAGATCAGGATCTTCATATTCCAATTCATATCTCAAATCATCAGTTTGGAATATCTCAGCGAAACATCCTGTGAACTCAATGGTCCATTCTCTCTTTTCCAACATGTCTTTATACACTTGTTTAGCATCATCTGATAAAGATCTCACCTTCTCATTCCAGAAGATACTTTCATCTGAATCAACGTTCTCACCTTTCTTCTTCTTTGAACTTGATTCTCCAGTACTCTTCTTTTTAGATGTTCTTTCTTCAAATGTAAACTTTGAAGTATCATCACCTCCATCATCATCATCATCATCATCACTCTCACTCTCATCCTCTTTCTGTCTCCCAGACCCTTCAGCATCATCATCATCATCATTATCATCCTCATCATCATTTTTATCTGACTCATCATCATCTTCATCATCATCTTTTTCTTCATCCGATTCAGAATCTTCATAGTCAACTTTTTCTTCTTCTTCTTCTTTATCTTCTTCACCCTCCTTCAACTTGGGTGCAGTATTATATAAATCATCAATCAAATCACTAAGGCGTTTGTTCTCAGCCCTTAGTTCTTTGTTGTCTGCTTTAATCAACTTAATCCTGCTCTTGTTTCTTGCACACTTTCCTTCAAGCTTTTCATTCTTTGCTTCAAGCATCTTAACCTTCTCATTAATCTCATCTTGATTAGATTTAGAAGCAACCACAATCTGAAGAATTTTCTCTTCATTTTGCTTAAATTTGGCTATCTCAGCTTGTTGAGCTACAATCATTTTCATCATATCATCCATTTTCCTGTTCACCTGTTTCATCACATCATCATCCACAGTGACTTTCTTGGATTTGGATCTGGATGGCTCAACTTCCTTTTCTTTTTGAGGCTTTCTGAACATGTCAAGTACATTGTCCAGTGCAACATTAAGTTGATCAGCTGATATTGGTTCTGCCTCTTTGGATTTCTTTTGCTTCTTGGTGACAGGTGAAGATAGCTTTGATGATGTACCAGCATCGGGCACTCTTTTCCCTTTCAACAGTTGTGCTAACTCTTTCTCTCTCAACTGTTTAGTGCTAGTCTTCTTAGACATGGTCTTGTGCTTGGCTTTGGGCAAGTTTACAACCACAGTCTCTCCAATATTTAACTCTTCCAAGTCAACACCTAGACTTTCATCTTCAACATTCACTGACTTCTTTCTTTTCTCAGCTTCTTCAATGGATTTGTTCAAAGATTCAGACTCACCAACCATAGTGGCCTTACGTTTGGTGGCCCTAACATTCTCAGTATCCGAATCCCATCTTTCTTCTACCTCAGTCTCCTCTGAATCCACTGATTCTTCATCAATCAAACCAGTACCTTTCTTTGCAGTTGATTTCTTCCTCACCACCTGTTGCTTAGAACTTCCCTGATCAGTCTTTCCCTTACCCTTCCCTTTGGCTCCGGGATTGACTACCTGTCTCTTCCTCTTAGTGCTAGCATCAACATACACCAAGGGATCATCATTATCAGAATCACTGTCATCATGTCTTGCTCTGTTCTTTCCAGGATCAGTGTAATCCTGACTAGTCAAAGCTCCAAATAATCTCCTGTGAGGTGGCTTTTCATTTTCTGGCACACCTTTGTATCCTTTCATTCTCACCAAAGTACGAATGTTCATGTGATCTTGACCTAGGATCATAGTTGAATCCTTCTTCAATTCTGGATACTTGTGGTCAAAGATCATCATGAGAAATCTCGGATATAACATGAATTGCTTCTTTTTCACACCCTTTAACATCTCAAGCATATGATCCAATATCATCCCAGACACGTTGAATGGTTTGTTGAGAGTCAACGCAACCATCATCGAACTCAAACTCTTCCTCATAACATCATATCCTCCACTCACACATCCAAAAACATGAATAATGACATGTGCAAAGTACTTGAACTGCACACTCAGCTTCCCTTTATACATAGATCCATCAGTGATCGGACCTTTGTACTTCATTCTTAAGAAACAAGCCTTCTGTTCAGTCCATGACAATTCTCTGGGATCTTCACTCACTTCAAACTTTATCTGGAGTGCTTCTCTGATATCAGACTCTGTAATAAACATCTCCAAGTCTTGTATCTTGCTCTTTATAATTGTCTGATCATCCCAGAAATCATACTTCGCATTCTTGTAAAAATCTTCAATTATGTCTTTGTAGATGATAGTCGGAGTTGCTAAAGCATAGACAACTCTGCTCCTCCTCAAGAATTCAATGATTCTAGTAAACTCGACATTCTTTTCTACATCGCCCAGATAAGCACAACAGTTATGCGTTTTCTCGAATAGCCAACTGCTTGTACTTGACGATTCTCCTTCCTGAACATTCTCTGGAACTGGTTCTGAAACAATATTCTCCACTGGAGTTTCAACATTCTCAGTCTGATCAGCCATCTGCACATCAAAAACAGAAACAAACGTCAAAATACAAAAACGACAAAAAGTTAAAAATTTTAAGGTTTAAAGGTTCTACATTCGCCCCTTTTGTTCTGGACGAATGTGAATATATCTGGTCGAATGTAGAATATTTTGGACGAACATGAAAAAGTATTAGATTAAAAACACATTCGCCCGTTTAAATGTACATTCGTCCATAAAATTCACATTCGCCCGTTTTGTTGACCCGAATGTGAAACATGTTCATCCCCCAAAATTTAAAATTTTGCCAAAATTGTTTTTAACATGTAATTTTGATTTAAATGTCTCCTAATATGGCCGATCAACCCTCGTCCATGACCAATTGTTCCTTAATTTCAATTTTCATCAGTTTTTCATAGGAATTAGGTCACGACAGTTTTAAACAATCAATTATCCCTCTGATGTTGTTATTATCCTAATTCCTTGACTATTCTCCCCCTAAAACTGATGAGGATTGAAATGCAATAAAAAACAAACATTAAAACACACTCTAAGTCCCTAAACTGTAAAACCCTAGGTCCGGTAACAAAAACAACGATTCTGATCTTGTTAGGGCTCCAATACCTGTGAAATTAGGGTTAAAATAATCAGTGATTGACCAGGAATCAAAAGCTCATGAAAAAGAAATCCAAGCAACAAGGTTTGGTAATGAAGAAAATTTCTGAAAAATTTTGAATGAAGGTTCGAAAGTGAAACAGGTATTTATAGATAATGCACCTTCGCCCGTTGATAGTGGGCGAATGTAAGAAGATTCCACCTTCGCCCCAAATTAATGACCCGAAGGTGAAATAGTACCCGAAGGTGAAATTGTATGATTAAAAACCCACATTCGTCCATTTTAAAACGGCCGAAGGTAAAGATTTTTCCACATTCGACCCAATTAAGGGGCGAATGTGAAATGGAAAAATCTGAAAATTTACCAAATCACGAATTCGAATCCCGTTCAACATTTTTCAAGCTGTTAAACTTCCAAAAACTCAAATTATCACTTTTTGAATGATACAAAGCCCAGATGGTGTTATCAAATCTCAGAAATTGACCATCAAACATCCCCGGTTATCAAAAATAAAGCAGAAATGCAAAAATTTTGGATTTTCTGAAATTTTATCAAAACACACTTAAAATCTTTTTGGATTTTGTATCTTTTTGACAATAAAAGTAAAATGCAACAAAGTAAAATGCATCAAAGTAAATGAAAGCAGTAAACATTTTGTGATATCCAGTAAGAGGATCATATCAGTTTTCTGAGAAATCTGAGCACAGCGTTGATCTGTTTTAATATTATCATTAGAAACAATATGTGACACGGCAATTGCTGATATTGTGGTCCACGTAAGCTCACATGCAGACAATTACGCAATGCTTTAAAATGATACGAATTAGGTGTTTTAGACTAACACATTGTGGTGCCCACACACACGACATACTCCCGTATCAAGTAATTGCACAAAGCTTCATCGTAACGCGTGATTATGCCAGAGTTATCCGTAAAAATTACAAAGTATATAGCACAGAGGTGTACAGGTCAGCAAACTAATGCAGCAAAGTAACATGTGCATATACACTAGGTTGAGGCTGATATTAACCACTGATTTGCATCAGAAAGTCAATACGATGTAATAATGATCTTTGATCAATAAAACATAAAGTTCCTCAATTCGGTAACTTTCGGTTTTGGCAATAAGCTCTTTTTGCAAATATTCTGATGAAACTAGGTCCGTAAATCAATACGACAGAAGTTTAATCAGAATATCCCGGATAACAATAACATAACGACCCGAAACCTCAGATTTTGGCAATCCTATCAAACGAAATTACGGTACTAAGACCATATGCCCATGAGGTGTTCAGCCACGAACGCGTAGTTTGTTATGTTTGTATCACTAATGCACGCAATATTTAGTCTACGAAGCCTATCAGCAAATCACACGTAATCAACATACGTCTCATTATACTATACAATTCTTTGGCCTGTGTCAGATCCCCACTGATGTACTATCATTTCCTCTTTTTATCCAGGAAATCATTTTGGTTTTTCTAATTTTTAGGTCTTTTGAAATTTTTCAATGTTTTTGGTTTTTCTGAGAAATTGACTCCCCCTAAAATAAAGAACATATTTTTGGGTTTTTAATTTTTCTGAAAAACAAAACAAAAATTTGAAAGAAACAATCCACTTGAAAGCATCAACTTTTTTTTTTTTTTTTTTTTTTTTTTTGAGGATTAAACAATCCCCTCGAAAGCATCAACGTCTTTGAGGATTATGATAGAAAAGAGAAATTCCCAATTAGCAAAAATTTAAAAACTAAAACTAAAACTAAAACTAAAAAGCGATAAACCGAGGTGCCGATTAGTCCTGTTTTTCTTTTATATTGTTTACTTTTAAAAGATATTCAAAGCGGGATCTGTCAAAAGCTTTTGTAAACAAATCTGCACGTTGGTAGTCAGTATGGATTTTGACCATATCTATCAATTCCTTAGCGTAGCAATCACGGATAAAATGATATTTAATCCGGATATGTTTCGCCTTAGAATGATTTTCAGTATTTTTAGTTAATGCAATTGCGGCTTCGTTGTCACAGTGTATAGGGGTTTTAAGAAACTACAAACCGTAATCCACCATCTGTTGTTGGATCCAGAGTACTTGCGAACAGCAACTTGAGGCTGCAATGTACTCAGCTTCACAGGTAGACAGCGCCACGGAAGTCTGTTTCTTGCATTGCCAGGTAATTAACCTGCTCCCTAAAAACTGGCAACCAGCTGTAGTAGATTTGCTATCTTTGTCACAGCCGCCCCAATCTGCATCACTAAAAGCAATAAAATCAAAATCATCATCATTAGGGTACCAAAGTCCTTTTGATGGACAACCCTTCAGATATCGAAGGATACGCTTGACCGCCGTCAGATGACTTTGTTTCGGCTTCGATTGATAGCGAGCACAGAGACACGTTGCATACATAATATCTGGTCGAGACGCTGTCAAATACATCAGAGATCCGATGATTGCTCTGTATGTAAATGGGTCCGTCAGCTCCCCTTAGCGTCTACTCCAATCCCGTGATTGGGTTGAATCGGGGTATCCATCGGCTTAGAGTCCTCCATCTGGAATCGGCACAAGATGTCGGATACATATTTCGTCTGGTGAATGAAGATCCCGTCGGGTCTTTGGTCCACCTGTAGGCCGAGGAAAAACTGCATCTCCCCCATTGCGCTCATTTCGAACTTTTCTTGCATGACAGTTTCGAATTCCCTGCATAAAAGTTCGTTAGTTGAACCAAATATAATATCATCAACGTAAATCTGTACTAGAAGCAAATCATCTCCCGTCTTCTTCGTGAAGAGGGTGCAATCGACGAGGCCGCGCTTGAATCCTTTGGAAATGAGGTATGTACTTAGCTCCTCGTACCACTGTCTCGGAGCCTGGTGCAAACCATATAAAGCTTTGTTCAGCACGTAGATCTTATCCCGGTGGATTGGGTCCTCAAAGCCTGGTGGCTGCCCGACATAAACCTCTTCCTTGACTTTCCCGTACAAAAATGCGCTCTTGACGTCCATTTGATAAACTTTGAATTTCTTATATGAAGCAAACGCGAGGAACATCCGAATAGCTTCAATCCGTGCTACTGGTGCATAGATTTCGTTGTAATCAATCCCTTCGATTTGATGAAAACCTTGCACGACCAATCTGGCTTTGTTACGAACAATAACTCCACGATCATCCTTTTTGCACTTAAACACCCATTTAGTGCCTATTTTCTTCCTTCCCGGCGGCAAATCCGTGAGCGTCCAAACTCCCAATTTCTGAAATTGCAATAACTCCTCCTGCATTGCCTCAACCCAGGCATCTTCATTCAAAGCGTCCTTGTATGTCCTTGGCTCTACCTGCGACACATAACACGCAAACGACCAATCATTTTGACTACCAGATTTTTGAATTTTGGCATATAATGCTAAAGCACCAAAACTCTCTGGCGAGTTAACGCTTTTCAGCTGCCCTCTGGTCATAACACCACTTCCAGGATCACCGATAACTTGCTCCAGCGGGTGAATACGATGAATCCGAGATTCCGGATAAACAGGTACAATAACTCCCGTCTGAGCAGTCAAGTTTTCTACAGCATCCAGATCATGACCCGTGTTTGATGATGAAGCAACATCTGGAGTTGGAGTTGGGTTCACTGGCATTGCCTCTGGTTCTTCTGCATGTTCAAGAATGACTTCTTCAAATTGTTCAACTTCAGATTCTGAAGAGTCTAATGAAGTTGAAGCCTCTTGAAACACATCTTCCTCTTGTATAGGAGCATTGGTATCATCAGAAGCTGGTAGGGGGTTCACGGTGATTGGACGCACCAACGATGAAGTCGACGCGTTTTCACACTCGTAAAGTAATCTGATAACAGCTTCTTCAACCAAGCTATCTAGGTTGAATGATTCAAAGAAGTCTTTGTAATCAAACATCCAATCAGGACCCGTGCCTTGCAAATTTTGAGTATATCGTTGAACTTCCACGTTAGCCCAATCCTCCACTTGACGAGTTCGCTTGTTGAATACCCGTTTGAGCGGGGTTGCATATCCAACAAAATATCCCTCCTCAGCTTTAGGACTAAACTTCTCACCTGGATTCAACATCGTGCATGGCGCCCCGAAAGGTTCTAGATACTCTAAGTTGGGCTTTCGTCGGTGTAACAGTTCATAAGATGTTTTTCCAAACTTCTTCACTGTTAGAACCCGATTTAGTGTATAATTTGCTGCATAAATCGCCTCGTTCCAGAACATTACCGGAAGATTTAAATCAGCAAGCATTGTTCTAGCCGCTTCAATTAGAGTCCTATTCTTTCGTTCAGCAACACCGTTCTGCTGTGGGGTGTACGGAGCCGAATATTCATGATGTATCCCTTTGCTTTCACAAAGTTCAACCATCTTAGCATTTTTGAACTCCGTCCCATTATCACTTCGAATTCTCTTTATCTTCACATTGTAGAGATTCTCCAGTCGAGTGAACAGAACTTTCAGGTTGTTAAAGGTGTCGCTTTTGTTTTGCAAACACATCACCCATGAAAATCGTGAATAGTCATCAGTGACAACTAAACAATAAAGCTCTCCAAGATGACTTTTGCGCTTGACTGGTCCGAATAGGTCCATGTGCAATCGTTCAAGTGGCATCTCAACAGAATTAACTTTCTTCACTTTGTGGGCCTGTTTGTGTTGCTTCCCCTTCTTACAGCTTACACACTTGTCATTCAGATGGAAATGTTTCACGTTTACTCCATCGACAAGCCCATTTTTCACAAGTTGATTCATTTTTCTCAGATGAATGTGCCCCATTCTTCGGTGCCAAATTATCGATTCTTTCTCAGTCGCTTTGGATAGAAAACATGTTATTTGCCCCTGTGATGTCATCGCCTTGGACATATCAAGAATATAGAGATTGTTAACGCGTGGTGCCATCAACATTATCCACTCCTTTGGAATTTTGAAGCCCGGTTTGAGAATATAACAGGATTTGTCATCAAAATGCACAGAAAATTGTTTATCACATATTTGACTGACACTCAGCAGATTATAATCTATCTGTTTGACATAAGATATCCGCTCAAAGCTCACTATCCCATTACTCACGCTTCCTTCCATTGTGATATATCCACCTTTGTTACCAGCGAAAGCTACATACCCTCCATTGATGTTTTTCACGTCGAACAGCAATGCGAGATCCCCCGTCATGTGGCCTGAAGCTCCACTATCAACAATCCATAGACTGCTAATAGGGCCAGCTGAAGCTCCCTGCACACAAAAAGTAAATCATTTAGTTCTTTCGGGGGACCCAAGCCTGAGTCTTGGGCCTTTGAACATCAGATTTCAAAGAAACATTCTCATTAACATTTTCAACAACTTTTTGTTTTGGATCAATCTTTTTCTGATTGTTCAAAACATTTTCCTTTTTCTCATTGACTTTAGAAGTAGAAGCTCCTGGAGTACCACTGGATGACCAAGATTGTTCAGACCTTTTAAGAATACGAATTTGAGATTTTGGTTTCTCAATTGGTTTCTGAACATTGTTAACAAACGTAACTTTCTTGGTTACCTTATCTGAGTTAACAGACTTAGGTCCAACATTTGATTTGACAATCGGTTTTTGTAGAACCTTTTGCCTATCAATTGTTGTGTTCACCACAGGCTTCCTCCATGATTGTTCCATAGCAATCCGATTTCTTTGATCATATTGAATTGGACGATTGTTCCTCATTTGATGAAAATTGTTTTGATTATAAAACTGTTGTTGTTGAGGAACAACTCGTCTGTGTGGTGGTACATAATGATCAATCGGTTTTCTCATGGAATTTCTCACTTCAACCTCATGTCTTTTATGCCTTACATATGGACACTGAGCAAGTAAATGCCCACGTTCTCCACATTTAAAGCATTTTCGATACTCTTCAAAAACATATTGAGCATTTGGTTGAGCAAATGATCTAACAGGATATTGATCATTATACTGTTGATTCCTCAAACTCTCAGGAAGTGGTCCTTTTGAGTAAGTGGGCTCATGAAAACCATTAGCTCTGTCATTTGGTCGAATGAACTCTGTGACATGGACCTTTGGTTCTTGAGGAACATCCAAAAACAATTTCTTTAAAATTTCTGGTGGAATCTCATTTGTTCTCTCATGTTTTGGGAACCAAATAGTGCTTTCTTGCCAAATCTTTTCTATTTTAGCATAGTTAGCATTTTTGATTGGAAATTCCTCATCAGAGATGATTTTATTGGATCCTTCCATCCGATAAAACACCTTGACTGGTTTGTCACATGGTTCATTCTCAAGGTCCTTTCTAATCTCATTCTTTTCAGACTTTTTCTCACGATGAGCAGTTGCCATCGGATGCACATGTTGAGATGGTGAAACTGGTTCAGTAGTAATGATGTGATTTTCTTTTGGAATTTCACATGCATTAACAGTTTGGTCATTACCAGTTTCATCATTCTCTGAGTCTGAATCCACACTTTCAGCATAAACACGCTCATCATTCCAGCCTAAAATCGGTCTCACATCGGAATGAGGATCACCAATACTCGAGGTATTAGATTCCATTTCCGATGATGAGTCTGATTTTACCGAGCCCTCCGGAATAACTTGGTGATAGTTATGATTTTCAAAAAGAACCGGAGATGGCACAGACTTGTAATTAGTGGTGTTATCATCTATGATGTGATCTACCACATAAGCAATGTGCTTATAACTTTCCAACTTTTTGTTCACTTTCTCAGCAAAGCATTTTATGGCTGCCATTTCCAACTTGGTATTTTCAATTTCATTGATATAGTTGTTAATTGCCAATTGTTTCAATGATAAAGTGTTTTTCAAGTCGGAAATGTCCTTTTTGTAGCCATCTAATACCTTGTTGAAAGCATTCAACTCTTTGCGAGTAGATTGACTGTTTATGATAGCACTATCACGTTGAATTCGGAGTTGTTTATTCTCCTCAGTCAATCTATCACATGTTCCACAATATTTATCACTTCTAATATCAGTGCTAGATTCAGAACTTACAGGTTTTGGCGGTTCAGTCATGGCCATCAACGCGAAATGAGCTTCCTTTCCAGTAAAGAATTTGGAATAGTCAACCTTGGTGAAAGCGTCATCAGCAATGCACGACTTTCTTGTCATCAGAAAATCCGCCTCTGCTAGCAACTGATCTATGTCATCATCTAGTGATGTAACACTTGCTTCCGTATCCGATTCACTGTCTGAGTCAGAATAAACCGATTCACACTCCCCAGGAACATCAGAAACAGTATCAATCACCACTCCAGAATTAGTTTCTTCAACCTTAACCTCAACAGGTTCATTCTCCACATCCATTTCAGCCTCAGACTCATCACTTTCACACTTAGTTTCTTTCTTTTCATCCACCGTCACCGACTCTTCAATATCAACCTTGCATGCAACACAAGCCACATTGCCACCAGTAGTGATTTCCTCCACTCCTATTTGCAATCCCGACCAATCAAACCTTTCATCTTGTTGAGTCATCAATGCTTGATTCTGACTCGTGTTCTGTTGTGTCTCATTCGGTGTAGTGATCGGTATAACTGTTCGGTTAGTGTTGTTAGGAGATTGGTTTTGGATCTGGTTTGATGTGTTAGGTTGTCTGTTTTGATTGTTGTTAGAGTTGTTTTGACGGTTTTGGTAATTGTTGTTGTTTTGGTAAGAAACTCGGTTTTGGTTTTGTTGTTGACGATTCCGGTAGCTTGCATTGAATGGGTTTCTATTACCTTGTTTTGGTGGCTGGGTGCATTCACGTTTAAAGTGACCTCTTTCTCCACAGTTAAAACAAGTAACTTTCTCCTTGTTGAACCCGTAGGTTGTGTTAGGAGAAGTTCCCAAATCTGTTCTACCTGTCTTTTCTATAAACTCTGTTGCTCTTCGCATGATGCTTGCAAAAGCCCATTGGATATCAATTAGTTCCATCTCTTCCTTGTCGATCTGTGCATAGTCCTCATTGGTTAAGTTGTTATTCCCAATTTGACTAGCAACAAGTCCATTGTAGGATGAAACCATTGCTGAGACTAGTGCAATATGTTGTTGAGCAATTTCCACTGTTACATTGCCCAAGTTAGAAGTCTCCAAAACCACTTGTTGTTGATTGGGTTGAGTAACTTGGTTCATTGGTTGTTGAGATTGGCTAGCAGTATAGAAAGATGCTTGTTGCATTGGGGAGAATGGTGAAATGTAGGAATTGTTGTATTGTTGTTGTGGTGGTGGTTGTGTGTATGATGGTTGTGAGTAAGATGAAGTTTGTGCCATGTAATTGATGGTAGGTTTTGGTGATTCCATAACATTGGAAATGCATGCAACATGTGGTGCAACTATCCCACCTGAAGTTGAGTTACTCACAGGAACTGAAGTGCCTCCAAAGTATAAGCTAGGATTCTGAGGAACCTGTGCTCTTCTAGCTTTCCTCTTCTCTTCCATTTCCTTGTTTTCAAGCTTCTGTATGAACTCTTGAATAGTCCAGTATTGATATGCAACCTTCTCCCTGAGAACTTCCACATGCTGATCCCAGTAAGGTGGTAGAGCATCTGCAAACATATCCACCAAATTCTTCATAGGAATCTGTATACCATAACTAGACAATTCAGTTAGCAAATGACTATATCTAGGAGTTAATTCTTTTAAAGTTTCATTTCCAATATAAGAAAAATTCTCAAACTCCTTTCTCAGTTTATCCATTCTCAAACTTCTCGTTTTCTCATTCCCATCATGCCTCCTCTTAAGCACATCCCACAATTGCTTAGAGGTTGTACAAGTCCCAAATTGATGTAGCAGATCATTTGTGATTGCCTGAGTCAATTGGGAAAAGGCTTTCTTTTCCACCACATATTTCTTCTTCTCATCCTCAGTTAAGCTTTCCAACGGAATCATTTCACCTGTATTCTCCAAAATCGGTGCTGTGTAACCTTTAGCAATCATACTCCATGCCTCTGCTCCCTCCACTCCCATGCCTTCCAAGTGAATCTTGAATTTGTTCTGCCACTGATTGTATTCTGATATGTCCATGAGCTTCGGTGGCCTATTCCCGCTACTTGAAGACAAATCGTTAATCAATGTAGAAATAGCATTTGTAGTTTGAGTGTTTACCACCGCCGCTGCTACTCCCCAGTAGTCAGGTTGTGGTGCTGGAGGTGCTACACTTTGAGGCATCGAGCTCGTCATCGCCATGTAGTTTATCGGTTGCGCAGACTGTGTGCTCGACTTTTGTGTT
This sequence comes from Ambrosia trifida, assembly GCA_028751855.1. Lineage (NCBI taxonomy): Eukaryota > Viridiplantae > Streptophyta > Magnoliopsida > Asterales > Asteraceae > Ambrosia > Ambrosia trifida. The sequence continues at coordinate 68,610,943 of CM054127.1, forward strand.
GCCACTGTCCATGGGTCCATCACTTGCTGTTGTGGTTGTGTCGTTGCTGGTCTCGGAGTAGTCGGAAAATTCCACATGATCACGAACTTCGAAAAATCCAACACTTAGAAAATTTTCCAAAAACTAAGCCTAGGTTCGCCCAAAAAAAAATCACATTCGTCCCTTTCTGATTCAAGTTCGTCCAAACAGTACCACTCGAAAGTAAAAACTCACCAGAATGTAAAAACACACTAACACTTTTCACGTTCGTCCAGAAAAATTCTAGGTTCGCCCAGTATAAATCTAGGTTCGCCCGTTTTATCAACCGAAGATGAAAAATGTGACCCGAAAGTGAAAAATTTACCCAACAAATTCCAGGTTCGCCCAAAATTTTCTAGATTCGACCAAAACACAACTCACCTTCGCCCACTGGTTCCAGGTTCGCCCATTTTGGAAATTTTCAGATTTGAAAAACGGTTACACTTTGAAAAACGGTTATTTTGATCTCTGATTTTCAAAAGTTTGTGGATTTGAATGATCTTGATCAGGTTATGATTCGGAATTGATTTGGAGCAACTTTAATACTTGGAATTTTGAATTTTAACTACAAAATCAACTTCAAATCAATCAAAAACACTCAAAAACCATTTTCATGCAAAAACAGATGTATTTTGATCAAAAATATGTCCAAATCAGCTCTGATTTTATCAAATTTGTTGTTGTATGATCCGTATAGCTCTGATACCACTTTGTAAGCGAAAGATTTTGACTAAAACAGGATTATCTGATCATACAAGTTACAAAACCAGGTGCGGAAACCCTAGTTCTGAACAAACTGATAAAACTCTAATCAAAACACGATCAATATCATTTTCAAAGCTTTTTCATAGATTAACTTTCTCAAATATTCAATTACAATCACACACACGTTAATCTAGATCAATTACAGACTTTCACAAAATAACCTGGAACCTGACCTGAACACATACACAACTGACAACTCTATTACATTCACAAAAACACAAAATCTATATATAGACTCTGCACGTTCGCCCAGTTGATATGGTCGAATGTGGAGTTATTCCACATTCGCCCACTCCAAAGGTACGAACGTGTTCTTTGTCAGCATCCAGTCTTCCTTCGTCCACTAATAATCTACCTTCGCCCACTTTATCATACCTTCGCCCATATTGCCAAAACTTAACATGTGTTAGTATCCAATCATTAGTCGCAAAACGCATCTACAGATTGGTCGAATCTGTCTAAGATGGGTCGAACGTGGCTCAAAATGGGTTGAACGTGGCAAAAGGGGCGAAGGTGGAGCTTGAAAAACTCTGGTTCGACCCTATGTAATCCAAAAAGAGATTTTTGATGCGAACTAAGTGTATTATGCTTGAACCTTGTGTGTAATCTATGTATACTTGATTAGTTTGAGTAATGGGTCACCAACGGGATGTCGGGTCGGTCTAGTGTGTCGGTTGAACAGTCAAACACGTTTTTAAAACATACTTGGTCACGATCTGGACAATCGGGGACTAGATAACCTTATGGTTATTAGTCGGAATACTTATGGGAACATTTTGATAAATCTCCGGTAGTTGGGATTATCACGAGCTTGGCTTTTCTTATATTATCGAAGAACACAACTTAAGGCGAGTTCACGGCCCCACTTTTACTGCTTTTACTTTTGGGGGAGAAAACATGCGCTAAACTTATTTTGGTAACATATGTCATACTATGATTTAACTTTGCGTTGCTATACGATCTTTGAAAGTCCCGGGGGAAACCATGAATGTGCGGGGTTGCACAACGGGGAAATGTGGATAGATCTATTGGGTTTGACAGGCCCCACTCAATGGCTTGGAGGGCCGGGCGGGTGCATATTGTCTCGAACTTGCTAAACATTGCTGAACATTCGGGCTGAACACTGGTAACAGTCTAGTAATGGTTTTCCAATTGTAGTAGTAACAAAACATACGCCTAGCTAGCGTACTTTGGTAACATTGATATAGTATGGACAGGTTGGTAACATTTGGTAACATCTGGTAACATTTGGGTAACATCTTGACAAACCTGTGAACTCACCAGCATCATGAGGGTGTTTGGGATTGCGTTTTGAATCTGATTTTTAGATTATCGTGTTTTATAAACGCAGATAATCAGTTTTTAGTGTTTGGATTGCGTTTTGAAAACACAGATAATCAGTTTTTTAGGCTACCAAAACGCAATAATCTATAAGCAGCTCCACCCCTGCTTTTCCAAAACGCATAATCTGTTTTAAATAATCAATCCCAAACACCCCCTATATGTTGACGTCGTTTTGGCATGTTTTTCTCAGTGTCGTGTATTGGAGTGGTTTTTGCGTACTCTTGAAATTTGTCCAGGATTCGGACATCTCCCCTCTATGCTCCAATAGACGCACTTGCTTACACATGTTCTTGTACACATATGCTTGTAGTAGCATGTCACTAAGTGCCAGTATTCAGTGATTTGAGTTCGAATTAGGGGGACACTTGGAGGACCATGTAGAGCGGTTTATCATTTCGGGTGCACACGAAATCATAAACTGAAATGCATGAAAATCCCAGTGGACTCTGAGTTTGGGTGGATAAGTCCTGGATTGGACCTAGGTTTAACTTTTTTAACTACTAGTGGTTGACACTAGCGGTGAATTTGAATCTCTCGATTTCTGATTGTTAGATCATGTCTGGCGCTCGTGGTAGTGGACGTCGTGGAGGCGGTGGCCGTGGCGGCGGTGGTGGTCGTGGTAACATCAACATGACCCAAGAGGAACTGAACAACTTGTTGCAACAACAAGTGAATATGGCCTTGGCTGCTTTCCAGACCGGACATAACGTTCTAGGTGGTAAGTTGATTTCTATCAACTCTGCCTCGTTCTTGAGTGTCATGTCTTTTCTTTTGTGATTCATTCATGTGTCATGTCTCAGGTGCCGCTGTCAATCCACCTCCACCTATGTGTTCATATAAGAAGTTTCGGGACTGTCAGCCCCATAACTTTGCTGGAATAGAGGGAGCAGTGGGACTGCTCCGGTGGTTGGAGACGGTCGAGTCTGTATTTCTGATGTGTAACTGTCCTGCTGAGGACCGGGTTAAGTATGTCACTGCGACATTCGAGGGTCCTGCATTGTCGTGGTAGAATGCTACTGCTCACGCTATGCTATGGGCGGATTTTGTGCAGCGTTTGAAGAGCGAGTACTGTCCTAGGGAGGAAGTGCAGAAACTAGAACATGAGGTCTGGAACTACAAGATGGTTGGGTCTGAGATAGAGGAGTACACTATGAGACGTAATTAGCTAGCGGTATTGTGCCCTGATATGCACACACCCGAGTATAGGAGGATTGAGCACTACATTTCTGGATTGGTGCCGAAGATAGCAGGGTTGGTGGCTGTCGGGAATCTTCCCACGCTTGCTGAAGTCGTCCGTTCGGCTCACAAGATGACTATCATGAAGGTGGCAGAAGGTGTTTTGCCTCCTAAGGGTACTACTGTGAAGGGATCTGAGGGGAACAAGAGGAAGTGGGATAATGTGGGGAGGAGTGTCATGCCAGCACCGTCTCAGCCGGTGAAGAAGTTTGATTCATCTGGGTCGTCTTCGGGGCAGAAGTCGGGTGGGTATGTTGGGAAGCATCCGAAGTGCAACAAGTGTGGTTTTCATCATTCTGGTGGTTGTGATCGGGCACGTTGTCTTCGGTGCCATCAGTTGGGGCATCTTGCTAAGGATTGCAGGGTGTCACTTCCCTCGACTCAGGCTCCCACTGCTGCTCCTACTCCTGCTGCTCAGGGGACTCCAGGAAAGCAGGGGTGCTACAACTGTGGTGACACGGGGCATTTTAAGCGTGATTGTCCCAAGCTGAGACAGGGCGAGAATGCGAAGGGCGGGAATGGTAACGGGAACAACGGAGATGGCGGCAGGAATGCGCGTGCTATTCGTCATTGGTTCTGCAGGAATGCGAAGGGCGGGAATGGTAACGGGATATCCTCGTTATTCAGCCATTCTGGCACTTGTCTCTGTTTCGTCTGATGATGAGAAGAAGATCGAGAATATCCCTGTGGTTCGTGACTTTCCTGATGTGTTTCCCGATAATTTACCTGGTCTCTACAAGAAAAATGGTCACCTAGGACTAAAAAATCAGTCTTCGATACATGCAAATCAGTCCTTAATGGCTATTGGGGACTATTTTACCAGTCCCCAGTCAGTGGCGGATACCTAGTCCTAGATAGTGGTTTTAGTAACTGAACATCAGTCCCCATTGCATGAAACCAACACTAACATTCTGTCTCTCATACTTATAAATTCAGTCCTTAATCTATTATCTAGTACCACATCCTTTCAGTCCCCAATGCATTTTTCCTGAGACTAAAAAACCAGTCTTTGATGGTATAATATTTTAGTTCCCGGCGCATTTCTTTAAGGACTAAATATCAGTCCTAGTCCCCAATGCATTTTACCTGAGACTAAAAAACCAGTCTTTGATGGTATAATATTTTAGTTCCCAACGCATTTCTTTAAGGACTAAATATCAGTCCTATAAACCATGTCTAGTTTGTCTCAAATATGATCCATTAGACTCACAATTCAGCATCAATTTAGTCCTTAATAAGATGTTTTAAACACTATGAATAGTCTTTAATATCAAGTGTTTACAACTGATTTGTAATTGCTTTTACAAGATTTTTATTTCATTTTTTTTAAATGAATGTAACAATACTAATATACAAATATATATAAAATTTACGAATCAAAGAAAAATGTTCTACAAAATCACAAATTTATATAATTTTTTGCATATATAATACAAAAAAATATACAATAAAGAATAACAAAAAATAGCTTCTATGTATTACATCTTTCGCCTCATTCTTTTTCTACAAATGTCCAACTTGAGGTCTCACCCTTAGTATCCAGTTAAGGTGTGCCTCAAAGACTCTCGTGAAGCTGTCCCCAACCATTTCGCTCCAATGGTTCTCCAACAATAACATCTTCCAAACCAGTAATTCATCAATTCCTAAATAAGCAGTAACCATTTAAGTATGTTGATTCATATAATTCTTAAATGCATTCCCTTCTTTGTAGAGATTAACAAGAGTCACCTTAATTTCTATTTCACGTTTTAGAAATAGTGTAAAGTTGTCGTATGGCCCATAAGAGAAATTTAGCGTTGGATTTGCTACCTTGGCTAAGCGAAAAAGTGATCGATCAAGATATTCAGATTGATTGAAGAAACCAAGGTGTATGTTGTTCGCTTGAGGTACTGCGTAGAAAACTTTTATGTTACCGTTATAAAGAAAACAAAATACAACATTGATATTCCTTCTCGACAAAAATCATTCCAATGATACAAAATACAAACCACAAAACAAAAACAATAAGAAGATGAAATTTACCTGTATTGATGCAGTTCTCTGGCCACTTGGATCACTTCCATAGCTAGGTTCAATCAAACCTAAATGAGACTAATTGTGAGGAAAATAAAAACTTACCCCAATTCAGGAGTAAAAACCAAAGAGTAATCATAATTTGCAATAAAAATTGATCAGTCTTTTACCTCGAGAGAGCTTAAAGATTACAGTGCTGGATATATATGTAGCTAATCACCATAGTTTTGTACCACCATAGAAACAATGGCGGTGGTACATTTATCCGTCAAGATGCAGACAAAGCCGCTGCTGCAATACATCAGCAACATTTGGTTAGGGTATGGCACAAATGATGTATCATTCCATTATATGCCAACATTAATTTTATAATCTATCAAAAATGGAACAATATCATATCTAACCTGTCAAATGTCAGCATTCTGTATTGTAGTGACATAAGCTCAATCAGAGGGGGGGGGGTTATAATTAGTATATAAGCAAATAACTGAAAAACAAAATGAGTATAAGCATCCTTACTGGAACTTTGGTGATGGCAATTCATCGAACAATTTATGGGCATGTTGCTCAATTCTTTTTGACAATATAAGATTAGCAAATCCACTTCCAGCCATACAACAATTCATTGTTATGTTATAATTTCAAAATATATTAAAGCAGGACATATAGTGATTGTAAAACCCTACTAACAAAGTCGATTCACAACTATCAGAATCACAAATAGATGTTAAATAATTCTAACAATTATGTCCATGATATTAGTCAAAGAATTCAACCTAAAAATCAAATAGTCCATCAATAAACAAAAATCTACTAATATATATAAATAAAACATGTATCATTTATTCAAATTGACGACACGAACCTAATCCCAACAAGTGAATATTCGATTGTTCACCAACAAGCCTTTCACCAGCCCTGCAGCTTTTCAAATAGAAGACTTCTTTAGGATACAAAGTTTAAAAATGGTCTCTGTTGTAGAGAATTGTGAATAAGTTATGGCAAAGTCTAGGGGATATGAAAAAAGTTAAAAGTAAAACTGAATATAATAGATAGAATTCATGGACAAAGTTGGAGGTGGGAATTAAAATGGGGAACAAAAATTTTGAATGTAGTTGAAAATTTGGATATGGTGGCACAAGGAAATCGAGTGGGGAAGGAGAATTTTAAATCTTTAAGGAAAATAAATAAAGATTTAAAGGGAATTTCTACTAAAAATATAGAACATGTATTTGTAGTTAAAAAAGATTATATTTTCACTTGTATCGTCACCAAATATTTGGCCAGATCAACTTTGTTTGGCCAATAGTAATTTTGATTTGGCTAATAGAGACTTTATATGTAATAATGAAAATGAATTATAATATGTAGGGTTGTTCATGAGTCGGGCCGATCTGAGCGGACTCGTTTACAATCGAGCCGAAAACCAAACGAGCATTCTTCAAGCGTAAATTTTCCGAGTGAGCGCCGAGCAAGAATCAAGCGGAGGGTAATATAGACGATCATAAAATTGCGATGTTTCCTTCGATGTTTTCATTGTCGGGTGACAACTAAGGTCGAAATATCCGATGATAACACTAATATTGAGATCCTAGTATCCAAGGATGTGGCTTAGATTGAGGCTGATGAGGTGATGAGCATACGTCAGAGAACATTTGTTGCATTGTAATGTAGGTGTGATATCAAGCGACAATTAGCGATGGACGACTAATAATATAAAGAAGTCAAGACTGTCACCTCATGACTTATTGTTTTACTATTAAATCTAATGTTAATTTTTTTTATTGAGTTAAGTGGGCTAGTTATATTTGTTTGCATATACTGAGCCAAATCAAATATAATGTTATATATAGAGCCATAAATTTATCTGTAAATTGTATGTATATCTATTATTAAATAAATAAATAATTATTCGAGCCGAACCGATCCGAGCGTACCTTTTCTCGTGCTTGGCTCATTTACAAACCGAACCGAGCCGATCGGCTCATATACAACCGAACGGAAGATCGAGCGAGCATTTTTCGAGCGTTTTCCGAATGAGCGACGAGCGATTTGATCACTAATAATATGTTAGAGAAAACTTTATATTTTACAGTTCCGTATAATTTTGTGAGACAAAACCCCATATTTTAGGATGTGGTTATGAGTAGAGGATATGGGAATATGCTGTTTATCGGTATATTTAAGGAAATTTTTGGGAATACATGTTCCTACATTTATTTATTAATGTTTGTTGAAAGTGGTTGTGAGTGGATGAGATAGAAGGTAATGATAAAAATATATAAAAGTATTATTTAATTGAAAATAAGAGGAAATATGCTGATTTTTAGTGTAAACTAGTGAATGAGGATTGGAACCTCATGTGAATGTTCTTAAATATGTGGTAGTTATCCATATGAGATCCTAAAAGTCAGTATACATCTAAATAGGGCATGATTTACCTTAATATATATTTGTTTTAATAGTAAAGACTCGTACACTTGAGATTATCCTGACAATAAATCATCTTTTCGCCCAATGAACAAAATGTGGTGACCCGACCAACTCACCTAGGAGGAAATTCACAAAATGAGAATACACACTAGCTCAATGTAAAACAAAAAATTTCTCATGTGGGACTCCAAGCCATGATCTCCCATTATTCACAAAGTTACCACTCAACTAGACGGCTCAGTAATAATTTTATTTTGTTTTAATGTATTATATTTGACTAATTAGGTATTTATTAGCTTATTAGTGGTCAAGTTTGACTTTGATTAACAAATACCGATTTTGATTTATCAGTAGTGACTTTGCTTGGCCCAAATTGAAATTCGTTAACCAAGCTTAGCCTTGGTTAAAGATATATGTATTATGGATTTTCTTACGAATTTTATTAAAATATTATTTAATAATTTATTGCCTTGATTTTGATACGATTTTCCTGTGAATCTTATCAATTTATTTTATTTTTTTTTCAATTCCTTATTTTCTTGATTTTGCTACGTACCATATTAATTATTTTTATGGTATATATTATTTTATTTTTATAAGTTCTTTTGTGGCAATTTTCAAAGGTAAATTGTAGAAAAATATGTTCATTGCAAATTCTTAGCAAAATTTATTAATTATTGGAGTAGGTTAGTTCATAATCCTTTCATTTGCAAAGCACTTTAGAGTCTAAATATCATTTCCGAATAAAGTCCATTACAAACAAGATCTTCATGATTGATTTCCAGTCTCTAATACATCCTGGTAGAATTTGCGACAAATAATTTGAGACTGAAAATCAGTCCATTGTTTCCTATATAAAAGATTTTCAAGATTGAGTATAAGTTTTTTAGAATGTTTAGAAGTGATGTTCAGTCTCTAAAATATTACCTCCATATTAGATACTAAATATCAGTAGCCTTTCATTTTGCAACATTTTAACTATATATTTGGGACTAAAATTCATTCACTAATAATTTTCTCTTTAAAACCTTATGTGATCCAAACATATTTGCGACTGAAATCTAGTCTTGGAAAAGGTGACAAAGTATTTGCGACTGATTATCAGTCACTGGCATAGGTCCTATAAATATCAGTCTCGAATATTGTTAGTAACTGATAAATTAGTCCCAGATATGATGTATCTGAGACTAATATATCAGTCCTTGATATTGGTATTGATCTTGCACCTGGTACAGCTCCCATTGCCCGAGCCCCGTACCGTCTTGCGCCTCCCGAGATGCTAGAGTTGTCCAGCCAGTTGCAGGAACTCTTGGAAAAGGGTTTCATCCGACCGAGTTCTTCCCCGTGGAGAGCTCCTATCTTGTTCGTGAAGAAGAAGGACGGAAGTCTTCGCATGTGTATCGATTATCGCAAGCTGAACAAAGTAACCATCAAGAACCGTTATCCTCTCCCTCGCATTGACGATCTCTTTGACCAGCTCCAGGTTTCCAGTTACTATTCAAAGATTGATTTGCGGTCTGGTTATCACCAGTTGCGTGTTCAGGAAGCCAACGTTCCGAAAACTGCTTTTCGTCCTCGTTATGGCCATTTTGAGTTCTTGGTCATGCCTTTCGGTCTCACTAATGCACCGGCGGTGTTCATGGATTTGATGAACCGCGTTTGCAAGCCTTACCTTGATAAATTCGTCCTCGTGTTTATTGACGACATTCTGGTTTATTCCAGGAACAAGACGGATCATGAGGAACACTTACGGTTGGTCTTGGAGCTTTTGAGACGAGAGCAGTTGTATGTTAAGTTCTCAAAGTGTGATTTTTGGTTACTTGAAGTTCAATTCCTAGGGCATGTGGTTAATGAACTGGGAATTCATGTCGATCCGGCTAAGATCGAAGCTATGAAAGACTGGGAAGCACCAAAGACGCCATCTGAGGTGCGACAATTCCTAGGTCTTGCGGCCTACTATCGTCATTTCATTGAGGGATTTTCGAAGATTGCTCAACCCCTCACCACTCTTACCCGAAAAGACCGAAAGTTTGACTGGGGTGAACTGCAGGAATCAGCATTTCAGATGCTGAAGCTTAAACTTTGTTCTGCACCTATCCTATCCCTACCTGAGGGTACGAATGATTTTGTTGTGTATTGTGACGCTTCTATTCGTGGTCTCGGTTGCGTGTTGATGCAACGCGAGAAGGTCATTGCTTATGCTTCTCGTCAACTTAAGGTTCACGAGAAGAACTATACTACCCATGACCTGGAATTGGGTGCGGTGGTTTTTGCGTTGAAAATCTGGAGACATTACTTGTACGGTACCAAATGCACCATATACACCGATCACAAGAGTCTCCAGCATATTTTCGATCAGAAGGAGTTAAACATGCGGCAGCGTCACTGGGTTGAACTTCTGAACGACTATGACTATGCTATCAAGTATCATCCTGGCAAGGCGAACGTTGTGGCGGACGCCTTGAGCAAGAAGGAATCTGCGAAACCTTGTCGTGTTCGAGCCTTACAGCTCACCATTCATTCCTCTTTGCCTGACCAAATCCGTTCTACACAGCTGGAAGCTTTGAAGGAGGAAAATCTTAAAGCTGAAACCATGCACAGTGCTGATAAGCACCTTGAACTTAGGTCCGATGGCCTACATTACTTTGCAGAACGTGTTTGGGTTCCCTTGTTCGGGGGATTACGGGAGCTTGTCTTGGATGAAGCTCACAAATCCCGGTATTCTGTTCACCCAGGCTCCGACAAGATGTATCAGGATTTGAAGATACTCTATTGGTGGCAGAACATGAAGGCTGATATAGCCTCCTACGTGAGCAAATGCTTGACTTGTGCTAAAGTCAAGGTGGAGTATCAGAAGCCGTCTGGTCTCCTGCAACAACCTGAGATTCCAGAATGGAAGTGGGAACGGATCACAATGGATTTTGTCACCAAACTACCGAAGTCACCAAGTGGTTGCAATATGATTTGGGTGATTGTCGACAGGTTGACAAAATCGGCACATTTTCTACCTATTAAGGAAACTGATGGGCTCGAGCGGTTGGCTCGACTTTACCTTAAGGAGGTAGTCTCTCGGCACGGGGTGCATATTTCTATTATCTCTGACCGTGATTCTCGTTTTGCTTCGCGTTTTTGGAAGGCCCTGCACAAGGCTTTGGGTACTCAGTTGGATATGAGTACGACTTATCATCCGCAAACTGACAGTCAGAGTGAGCGGACGATTCAAACCTTGGAGGACATGCTTCAGGCATGTGTTATCAATTTTGGAAAAAGTTGGGAGATTCACCTACCGTTGGTGGAGTTCTCTTACAATAACTATCATTCTAGTATCAAGGCAGCTCCATTCGAAGCTCTTTACGAACGGAAATGTCGATCTCCTCTTTGTTGGGCCGAGGTGGGCGAGAGCCAGCTCACTGATCCGGAACTGGTGTACGAAACTTCAGAGAAAATCGTACAAATTCGTAACCGTTTGGCAGCTACACGGGATCGTCAGAAGAGCTATGCCGATCGCCGTCGCAAACCTTTGGAGTTCCAGGTTGGGGACATGGTACTTCTGAAAGTTTCACCATGGAAGGGCGTCATACGCTTTGGAAAGCGTGGCAAGCTTAACCCTCATTATGTTGGACCATTTGCAATCCTGGAACGGATTGGACCGGTGGCATACATACTTGACTTACTGACGGAGCTCGGTAGTGTTCACAACGTCTTCCATGTGTCTAACTTGAAGAAGTGTTTGGCTGATGAATCTCTTATTGTACCACTGGAAGAGATCAAGGTTGATGATCGTCTTCGCATTGTGGAGGAACCTGTTGAGATTCTCGACTATAAGATTCGTAGCCTTCGCCGGAGTAAAATCCACATCGTTAAGGTTCGTTGGAACTCGGATCGTGGAGCGGAGTTCACATGGGAATGGGAGGATCAGATGAAATCTAAGTATCCTCATCTTTTTCCTAAGCGTGCGTTTGAGTCTAGGCATGTTACCGCTGAAGCTGTATGAATCTCGGGGTGAGATTCCTTTCAACGTGGGGATGATGTGACAACAAGTAAATTTTCTATTCGTTTCCTTCCTTTCGTTTCTTTCATTTTTGGGCTTCGTACAATTTTTGGGACGAAAATTCTTTCACCGTGGGGATGATGTGACACCCGGTATGTTCGGCTTAAACATTTTGGTAAAACATAAGTCTACCTTAGCGAAAAACATTTATAAACAGACTTAACTGGGTTAGTTGAGTCAGGTTTTGTTAGGATTGTCCAGGGTTCAATGATTTGGAGGATCATTGGGAGTCATTTTGGGAATACACTAGTACTGGGTCCCATTGTTGGTGAAATTACATGAATTGAATCAAGTATGATATGTAGATTATTAACATACGTGTAACATAACATGATAATACGTGCTAAAAAGGTGTGAACATGATTATACGTGCTTATATATGCTTAACATGTGTTAGGATTGCATGTTCATATGTTAGGATGTGGTTAAATGCGTTAAAACGACAAAATGGAAAACCTAGAAAACATAAGTCCTGGTTCGACCCATAGCGTGGGGGCGAACCTGGAATTGGGTCCTGGTTCGACCCATAGCATGGGGGCGAACCTGGACAAGAGAACAACTAGAGTCATTCGACCTTGTGGAAGGGGCGAAGGTGGTAACTTCGACCCTATGCAAGGGGCGAATGTGGGCTTAGTATAAATACCACACTTTGTCATTTTTCACCACTTCACAAACCCTAGACGCCTCTAAACACTCTCAAACGATTTTAATCACCGAGGAAGGAGTTTTTGCTCTCGTTTTTCATAATCTAACCTACAAACAACATCTAATCAAGAATCTAAGGTGTGTTCTTAATCCTAAACCCTTTCTAAAACATTTTGATTCGTTTTCATCTAACCCTAAATGTCCAAATCTGTTCTAAGGATGTTTTTATGATTAAAAACCTTTTAAACATCTTTCTAAACATAAACCTTATCATTAAACATGGGTTTTCATATCAATAAACATATGTTAATTATGTGTTATGTGATATTATGTGTTGTTTAATGATTTGCTGTTGTACATACGATAGAAACATGATCTAGGGCTGCTATTGAGGTTAGTTTAGGATTGTTTAAGGTTACAATTAGATGGATGATGATATCATGTCTATTTTGGGGATTTTTGATAAATCTAAGGGTTGTTACATGTTATAATTATTGATAGAACTATTGGGGGTTTTCATACACACATTGAACTGAGCATTTTAAGATGATTATGAAAGGATTTTGAAAAGTTTCCGAATTAGGTAAAAATTTCATGCATGATGTGACATTTCCATAATTTTGCCATTTTGGGAAAGGGTTAAAACGAACAGGTTTTGGGGCAAAATTGGTGGGGTTTTGTAGGAATATGTTATTCGTACATGACTGCTGTGATTCATGATGTTTCGTGATATTTATGGATGTTTTTGAAGCGTTTTGTGGAAAAGTTTTCTACCAGGGTCGAACCTGGGCACCTTCGACCAGTCGTGGGGTCGAAGGTGGACTCTAGGATCGAACCTGGACAGCTGATTAGTTGAATATGTATAAGATGGGTCGAACGTGGCTCAAAATGGGCCGAACGTGGCAAAAGGGGCGTAGGTGGAGCTTGAAAAACTCTGGTTCGACCCTATGTAATCCAAAAAGAGATTTTTGATGCAAACTAAGTGTTTTATGCTTGAACCTTGTGTGTAATCTATGTATACTTGATTAGTTTGAGTAATGGGTCACCAACGGGATGTCGGGTCGGTCTAGTGTGTCGGTTGAACAGTCAAACACGTTTTTAAAACATACTTGGTCACGATCTGGACAATCGGGGACTAGATAACCTTATGGTTATTAGTCGGAATACTTATGGGAACATTTTGATAAATCTACGGTAGTTGGGATTATCACGAGCTTGGCTTTTCTTATATTACCGAAGAACACAACTTAAGGTGAGTTCACGGCCCTACTTTTACTGCTTTTACTTTTGGGGGAGAAAACATGCGCTAAACTTATGTTGGTAACATATGGTATACTATGATTTAACTTTGCATTGCTATACGATCTTTTAAAGTCCCGGGGGAAACCATGAATGTGCGAGGTTGCACAACGGGGGAAATGTGGATAAATCTATTGGGTTTGACAGGCCCCACTCGACGACTTGGAGGGCCGGGCGGGTGCATATTGTCTCGAACTTGCTAAACATTGGTGAACACTCGGGCTGAACACTGGTAACAGTCTAGTAATGGTTTTCCAATCGTAGTAGTAACAAAACATACGCCTAGCTAGCGTACTTTGGTAACATTGATATAGTATGGACAGGTTGGTAACATTTGGTAACATCTGGTAACATTTGGGTAACATCTTGACAAACCTGTGAACTCACCAGCATTATATGTTGACGTCGTTTTGGCATGTTTTTCTCAGGTCGCTAAGGTAGCACAAACGGAATAGGCGCACAAGTCTGCATTGGCGTCTAGGTTTAGCATCATATTTGAAATAAATGTTTTGAACACGTTGGTATATGGTTTTGTACTGATTAACTTCTTCCACTACGGTTTTATATATTATAAGGACTATGTTTTGAGTTTACGTATTTCATATAGTGTTGTTTATTGTGACCGTTGACTTAGATCCTGGTTTGTCATGCGCCTCGCGGTAAAACTCCGCAAGTGGAAATTTGAGGGTGTGACACAGCCGGAATTCGCTTTATACCATCACAACAAAGAATCGGCCGAGCATTATTTTTTTCTTTAAACAACTTTCTGTTATTTCTCATCACCTCTCGCTTCACTGCATTTGGCTTGGAAACCCATTCGCCCTCTACGAGCAAACCTTGAATTGCATTACACGATTTTCTTTTGTTGATGATGCTATGAAAGAATTTCGTATTATCATCACCTAGCGACGCCCACTTCGCTCTAGACCTCTGCTTCAGATCGCGCGAATAATAATGTTCCAGCTTCTTTATACCAAATCTATATTCAGACCAAATCTATTGATTGACTTTGTTTGGGATGTTGAGGTAGAAAAGGCCTCCATCACTATACCAAATGGGCAAGGCCTCCATTACCAATATGGGCATTCTAAGATACTCAAAAGTTAACTCGTAACTTTGCAACATCTACTTTCACTTTGTTTGGGATGTTGAGGTAGAAAAGACCTCAACAGCTTCTCAACATCTCTATATCAATTTTGAAATCATGTACGACAAGGCCTCCATCACCAATATGGGCATTCTAAGATACTCAAAAGTTACGAGTTAACTTTTGTTTATTTAAATAACAGTTACATATTTCCCCCTTATTTTAAGCCAACTACCTTTACGAATCGCAAATGACCATAATTTTTTCATACTTAATACTTTAAAACAAACTATATAAAAAAAACCCGGTATTTTATTATTTATAATTTGAGTATAGTATAACAATTCTTTTAAATAAAAATATTGATATGTTATGTGATTAACAATATCTAGGTGTGAAAAATAACTAAACCTTTAAACGAAATTGACCAAAAATTGATATGTTATGTGATTAACAACATCTGTTGCTTGACTTTGTTTTGATGAACCTCAACATCATTGATGCAATTTACAATAAGTTACAAAGTTATCTAAAGCAAACTATTGTATCAATTACCACCAAATAGAAGCACATTCTTTGTAGATTGAAGCGGTTTAATTGTAGCGATAGTATTTGATTTGCTTATTCATTCCTGTTCATTGTGTCATTGGTAATAGTGAAAATAATGTGATGATTGGAGTATTAAATTATAGGTATTGAGGCTCTGTTGGTGTTTGCTGAGAATTTACCTCATGGGGAATTGGTGATAGTAACTTGTCTCTTAGTTTACTTAAGATTGAAAGTCTTCAATATGTATGAACATTATATAAATTGTTTTAACGTGACAATATTTTTATAAGTTTTCAGTTAAAACTAAATCTTCATACATGAACCTTAATTGCATAGATTGGAACATTTAAACTCACATATATTGTGTAAGTTTAAAACATGTTAGAGTGAAAACTATATAAACTCACATATTCCATGATAAAGATATAAGTATTGTGATATGATTATGGAACAATCACAATCCCACTAAAGTACACTAAGAAGATGGTTTTGAAGAAATAGAGAGAAAAGACGGAATAAGTGGTGAGAATAAATGATTGAAATTTCAAATTTTAAAAATTCAAAACCCCATTTATTCCTTTTGCCACTACAATTCAAAAACCCATCTACTCAATTTCAAACCATATTATGAGTATAATTTGCTATATATACTTTTACTTAAAAAATTGATTTTTTACGTGATTAAGGGGCTATTTGGCAAGTGCTGAACCAATAAGTGCTGAACCAGTAAGAGGTCTGAATGGATAACAGGCTCTGAACCAGTAAGTGTTGAATCAGTAAGGGTTGTTTGGTTAAACCTCTGAATAACTTTACAAAATTACCATTTTACCCTTAAACATTATTTTTATTATTACTATTACTATTATTATTATTATTATTATTATTATTATTATTATTATTATTATTATTATTATTATTATTATTATTATTAAGAAATTCTGCTCCACCCACGTGCTACCTAGCTACTTCTCCACACCTTCATCACCATTTCCCCATTCACCACTTCCCCATTCTTTTTTTTTTCTTTTTCGAACAGGCTTCACCATTCCTTTTATACCTTCAAAACCATAAACACCTTTCATTCAGATATACCCAAAAACCACTGGCAACCCACCGTTTCTACCATACAGATAAAAGAGGAGAGAGAGAGAGAGAGAGAGTTCTGGAGAAAAGAAAGGAAAGTAGGAGGATGGGTGGCGTACGATGACGGTCGGGCGGAGACACGACGGCCGGTGGGCCGGTGAGGGTTGGCGACTGCAAGGGAGAAGAGAGAAGAGAAAGGGGTTGTGGCTGCAATGAGGATCACGGAGGAGCCATCCAGAGGTTAAGGCTAAACTTGTCTATTTTTTCATTCAGCATCATATAATAGCTGAACGATTCAGCTCTAAATTGAACCATTCAGAAGTTGTGTTTTCACAACCAAACAGCCCCGCCTCTGACCGAACCAGAGGTTACCATTCAGAGGTGAACCAAACAGCCCCTAACAATATCTAGTGGTGAACAATAATTGCACCATCAACTGAACCTAATATTGGTTTTTTTGTATCCTAAGTTAACCAAAATTAACAAACCAAAGCTGAATCATTCATACATTTATATATTTTATACATCGATTTCCTGTATTTATACATCCATTTCTTGTACTTCTAAGCAAAAAAATTTAACCAAAGTTTGGTTTTGGGTTTTAACCAAAATTAACTAAACCGAACAAAAACCGACAATCTAACCAAACAGACTAAACCAATTAACTGGTTGGTTAATATGATCGATAAGCCGATAATGTCGATTGTTGTTTCGGTTGAGGCTAATAACCAAACTGAACTAAACCAAACTATGCACCAATAAAAGTGTATGTGTTCCCTACTACATCATGTGCACATGCTGTTATTAATATATTAATGGTTCCATTTCAGTTTAACTGATTTCCGTTAACTAAGGGTACAAAAAGAAAAGGATAATCGATTTTAAGTTACATCGGATGTTGGTTAATTCAATTTTCAATTAATTTTGGTTCAGTTTTATTTGTTTTTTGGTTTGGCTTCGGTGAACGGTTTGTTATTGCGCACTCCTAGATATTGTTAATTATGTAGCACATAAAAAATTTTAAATTCAAAAAATAGCAATACTATACTCAAATTAAAGATAATAAAATGCTCATTATTATGATGTAATTTTTTTTAAACAAAGTATCAATGTATGAAAAAAATATGACTTTAAAAATCATGGGGGATAGTTTACGGCTGAGCAAATGAGTAAACCCGACCCGAACCGGGTTAAACCCGAACCGACCCGAGACCGAAAACATGAAAAAATCATTACCGAACGCCGGACCTATGTATTACTCTGGGTATCGGGTATTTTCCTGTTCGCTTTTTCGGGTTTGAATGTTTTACCCGAGACCGAAAATTGTAGATGAGTTTAGCATGGAATGAACTTCTAATATCTTTGAAACTCCATTTTTCTCTCGGCTTTTCATCTATTATGGTTGGGAATGATTTAAAAATAAAGAAATATTGATGTTAAGCTGAGAAGTAGATGAAGCAACATCAAAGGTTTCAAGATGGTTTTGCATAGAAGGATGGTTTTGCATAGAAAAGATATAAGAAAACACAAATAAAGAAGAAGACAAAAAAAAAAAAAAAAATTTAAACACGTAGACATAAAAGAGAGTTAAGTGAACTATGACAAGAGTTCATAGTTTAGTTACAAGAGATTAAAAGAAAGCCTTAATTTAGTTTATCCCTTTACACCACTAACACATATATGGTGTAGTAGTAAATTTACATAATGTACATATATAAAACTAGCTTCTACATCTGATTATATGAATAAAATAGTTATGATGAGTTCTCTTTTTAGTAAAAATTTAATAGTACTATTTTTTAGACCACAAACAAATAACTACTTGTTACTTTCGTATTTTCAAAAATTTTAAAACATCCACTTTTCATTATGATACAAGTAAATTGCATAATGTACAAGAAACTTTGCATAATATATAAGGTAAAGAATTAGCTTTAGAAATCTAGTTTGATATGAACAAACTAGTTATGATAAATTATATTCCTAATAAAAAATGAAGACTAATCATTTTGAAGCTTGACAAATGACTTTTATGTTGCTTTTTCATATTCCAAAAAAATTGAAAACATTTATCTTCATCATCCCCATAAGGCCATAATCCCTTCTATCACCTGTTTTTTAAATTTGAACGAAGCAAAATTAAGGGTAGTTCTTTTCCAAACTGTCCACAAAGACGAACCACCCCATGCCATCATGATTCATGAAGACGTATATGGTGAGTTGGTGATGACACCACCAGCTTTGACCGGGTACCAGCATGATTCATCAATGATATGTATTTGATTCCGGTCCGGTTCTTAAATTCCGGTTTTATTAGCAATCTGGACCATAACCGACCCGATACCCGAATTGGGTGAATATTTGGAACCGATCACAGAACCTAAACCCCATTCTCGGTTCGGTTATAGTATCCAAACGGTTCGGTCCTCGGGTTTTTTTCGGTTGGGCCCTATAATGCTCACCCCTAGGATAGTTTGCTTAAAATAATGAAAAGAAGTTTAACTATAATTTAAATAAGCAAATGTTGAGTTAAGTTTAAGGGATTAAAGTGTAAAAGTGTTTGAATGACTATTGTACCCCTATTTTAGGGTTGTTAATGAAAATAAAGTTTTTAACTTTTGGGTATCTTAAACTAACCTTGCTTCATACATTATAATATAGTATATATATTAATGTTCCAAAGCATGAAATTCTATATGACATTCAAACACGTCATTCTCGCATATTGAGTGTGTCATGTGACATCCTCCTTATTTTCATCCAAAAATCTTTTTCTCTCTCATGTTTCTCTTACAATTTTAAAACGTTAATAACTTTTATATACATGTTTTTTTTTGTTTTAAAAAAAACACACTTTTAGATGGAAATAAGGAGGATGTCACATGACACACTCAAGGGAGGAAGATTGTCTCTTTGAGTGCCATGTAGGATTTCATGCTAGAAACAACCATTGCAGTGCGTGATTGAAGCGGTAGTCTAGAAGGTGTGACTTTTTTTTTTTGTGGAAATGAGTGTTTTAACCTATTCTGCTCTTGATGAAAATATAAGTCCCAGTTTGAAAATGTGATCAGATAATTCATTAATCATGTCCAGGCAGGTCATTAATCATGTTCAAACTAAAAATTTTATTTTCATCAGAGCAGAATATGTTAAAACCACCCATTTTCAAAAAAAAAAAAAAAGTCACACCTTTAAAACCGTCTCAATCATGCACTACAATGGTTGTTTCTTGCTCTGCTGCTCATCCAAACATACATCTTCTTTTTAATGAAATTGTATCAATGTGTCAGGTAAGTCTGTCACTGTGTCACAGGCCATTTGAACTGAGATTTAAAAATCTAAATTTGGATAAGCTTCACTTTTTAATGGATCATACAACATTAGTGCATTTAGACATAAGACAAACGTTGCATCTCTACAAGTCTTCCCAAAGCTATGCATTTAGCCGTCATTGGTGTAAAATTCAGAAGGGGAATAGAGTAAATGTTGTTCCAAGTCCTCCCATGGATGATGGGTCAATTTCTACAGAGCCACTTACAAAAGAAGATCTTGTGGGATACATTGCTTTTGGTTGCAAGCCTAAAGAAAGCTAGAGGTTCAACTTTTGTGTGTCTTTTGCAATTTAAGCATGTTATATATCAATCTTATTTTATATTATTAGCTATCATTTTTGCGTCATCAAAGGTTCAACTTTTGTGTGTCTTTTGCAATTTAAGCATGTTATATATCAATCTTATTTTATATTTATATTGTTAGCTATCATTTTTGCGTCATCCATTTTAGTTAATTAGTTTTCTGAGGTCCAGATGCTAAGGTCAACCCATATTGCAGTACACCAAATAAATGCACTTTATTATTATTTGCACAAGAAAGGCAAGTACTCAATAACCCGGATGCAACTCTAATATATATATGTTCAAATCGGTGCCAGCTAACGTTGCACGTTATTGTGGTCTATCATACAACTTATTCCTACATACTAACAAAGTCATGTGGGTTGTTTTAGTATGCTCGGATTCAAACGAGATGAGACCAAGACTCATATTCGGCATATATCTTTTGTTCTTTTATACAGTAATATCTATCATTCCTTTATGAAATATCGTTGCAAATTTTTATAGTGGATTATTGTATGTGTATCTTATCGCTTTTTTGTTCAACCCGTGTAGTACACGAGTTCTAACCTAGTTGAAGTATATAGAATTTTTAACTTTATGTAAAGAAATTTTGTTTTTATTATTTAACTGAATTTTTCTTCTATTCTAAAACGTTAATTTTTTTAAATAATTTATTATTGGAATATTCATTAAGTAATGATAATATTTGGGGTCAACGTGTAGCCCACTTAGTAGAGTCTGATTACCTATTCTAGAAAAATAATACTGTTTGGGCTAATTACGACTAGGGCTGTTCACGAGCCGAGCTGAACCGAACGGACCTTTACTCATGCTTGGCTCATTTTCAAATCGAACCGAGCTGAGCGGGTCGTTTACAACCGAGCTGAAAGCGAACGAGCATTTTTCAAGTGCAAATCGTTTCGAGCGAGCGTCAAGCGAGAAACGAGCGGAGATTAATTCAGACAACCATGAAATTGGGATGTTATCTTCAATGTTTCGTTGTCGAGTGACAACTAAGTTGGAGTTGTCCGATAAGGACACTAATATTGAGGTCCGAGTGTTCAAGAATGAGGCTTAGGTTGAGGCAATGAGCATATTACAAAGAACAATTGACGCATTGTGGCGTACGGTGATATCGAGGACTAGGGACGAACGACTAATAACATAAAGAAGTTAAGACTGTCATGTTACGACTTACGGTTAACAGTTTTACTACTAAATCTTATGTTAAATATTTATTTGATAAAGCGGACTAGTCGTATTTTATTTGCATATATTGGGCCAAATGTTATGTATAAACCTATAAATATTACTATAAGTTGTGCGTATATATATAATAGATAAATAATAATTTATTCGAGCCGAACCGAGCCGAGCGGACCTTTGCTCGTGCTTGGCTCGTTTACAAATCGAACCGAGCCGATCGGCTCACTTACAACCGAGCGGACGAGCGATCCACGAGCGACGAGCGATTTGAACGCTCTAATTACGACTTTATTATTTGACATTTTATTTTCGGATGAGATATTATGACAAATCGACCGAATAAATGCATGTTGCGTGGGAGCGTAGAGGACTACCACTAGTTATGCTTTAATTGGCTAGATGCCATTCTGTAATTAGCTAGATGTCTGTAAGAACTAAAAGTTATATTATCAGTCCTAATCCTAGGTTAACCAAGGTTTCAATTACGTGACAATGTGGCTTTCTTTTAAACATATTTACTAACGGTTTGTCTTAGACTTAAACCATGGGTAGTGAAGTGTTAAAAGAGTTGTCACGCCACCAATACCAGTACAACATCGCCAAAGAGGGGTTTGTAGTTTGGGGGGGGGGGGGGGGGGGGGGGGGGGGGGGGGATACCCTTTCACCATTTGGAAACACTCGTGATTATAGGGAAGAGATAACGGGAAGCCACTTACAAACCAACCAACTACGCATTTTATATTTTCTTACTTTTTTTTTTTTTTTTTTTTTTTTCAATCCATGTGAAATGTTAGTATAGTTAAAACCACCACACACATCTAATACTAATTATAAATAATTAACACCTTAAGCGGAACCGTGCTAACCTCCTATTTTCAAGTAATGTTTTCTCACCGTGCTTACGAGTGTGTACGTTATTGTCAAGCTGTCCTTTAAAACAAGATATTATAAATGTCTTTTCAAAATGCTAACGCATGAAGATACAGCCATCGACTAAACGTCGGGTATAAATTTTGTATTTATATTTTGAAAACAACCTAATAATAGTAAAACATATACATAACGTGGCATCGTATTTCCGGATAACTTATAAAAACAAAAAAACAATTGAACTAATGGAACAATTATTGATAAAATTAATAAAGTACAATTTGGCTCCGATGGAGGAAATTATTATAACATTTGTCACTATGTGAATGAATAAATTAAGATTTATCAGTCATTTGATTGGTCGTGGCTTGATAATTGCTGGGCATGTGATAGGATTTGGTCTATAAATAGTTAAGCACCTTCATTGCTTCATCCAAATTTCCAATAATCAGATAAACTATTGAAGAAGTATTTGTTTACTTGATAATTGGGAGCAAAATATATAAGATAATATGAGAACTTGATCAAGGTAACATATTTATTTTAGCCTGGCTTCTGTTTTCATGAGCAATGAAATTTGCGTTTTGAAAGGCAAGCAATGAACTATATTAATATATTAGTTGTGGCAAATATACTATATATATATATGTGTGTGTGTTGCGCATGTATAGTCAGTCGTCTTCAAGGGTTCTAGTCTTATGCTGGAAAAATTATGTAGATTTAATGTCGTGTTATAGGTGCAAGTGAATTTCATTCTATCTATATATCTTCAAGGGTTTTGTGCTTAGACAAAATACACTTGAAGATTTGGTTTCTCGGTTTTAGAAACATGTTTGGTTTGGTTAATTTATCAATTGTAAGAGTCAGTTGATCTTTTTAAGCTTTAATTACATTTGGTTTGGATCCTTTTTGTCTGTCCTAAAAAATTGTCTAAAATAAGGAATTTAGTCATAAATTTTTTTATTTTAAAATTAACATATATATTATAATTATAAATATAAATATAAACATAAACGACAAGCAACGACTAACAAGAAACTAACCAGGGAACACAAACGAATAACAAAAGTAACATCGAATTATGCATCCACATGATCCGGTTAATATATATATATATAAAGATAGAACAAGATCGCCAAATATATAATTAGCCTTTCTTAGTCATAAAACTTTTAGCCTAAAGCTTTTTATATACATAACAAATTGTTTACTATATATGTTGTTTGAGGGCCAGGGACAGTGTGACTTAATTTAAGAAAGAAAAGCAAGCAGCAAATGGAATACGTGAAGCTTCTGGGATTTGTTTTGCTTTTACTAGTATGGGTTCGATGGGCGTATCATCGTGGACGCGTCGGCCACATGGACAGGCTGAGTTTGCTACCACCTGGTCCAACACCATGGCCGGTAGTAGGAAACATCTTTCAGCTTGGGTTTGTAAAAGTACCCAGCCACAAGGCATTTGCCCAACTGGCTCTTGTTTACGGCCCCAACATCATGACCCTTTGGCTGGGCTCCATGTGCACCGTGGTCATCTCTTCAAGCGAAGCAGCGCGTGAGATGTTCAAGAACCATGATGTGGAGCTCGCAGGCCGAAAGGTCTACGAGTGCATGAAAGGGGACTTTGGAGACGAACTCGGGTCCATGATAACTGCTCAATACGGGACCAAATGGAGATTGTTGAGAAGACTCAGCACAACCGAGTTCTTCGTAAGCAGTCGCCTAGATGCCACTTCTAGTGTCCGTACAAGATGCATAGACCAACTAGTGCAGTCTATAGAAGAAGCCGGCGGCTGTGGCAGGAGCATGGACGTTGGAAGGCTTTTCTTTCTGATGGCGTTTAACCTGATAGGGAACTTGATGTTTTCGAAGGATCTTTTGGATCCAAAGTCGAAGAAAGGAGCCGAGTTCTTTTACCACACGGGAAAGGTGATGGAGTACGCTGGAAAGCCTAACGTCTCCGATTTCATGCCGTTTTTAAAGGGGCTTGATCCGCAAGGCATACGGAAAAACATGCAAAATCATGTCCGTCAAGCTTTTAATATAGCGGGAGGCTTCCTTAAAGAGCGCATGGAAACATCGGTTGATGATGACAACAAACGTACCAAAGATTACTTAGACGTGTTGTTGGAGTATCGTGGTGACGGTGTCCAAGGACCCTCTGTCTTCTCTTCAACATCCATTAATATTATCGTCTTCGTAAGTCTCCTAAAACCTCTCTTTTATATACTAATTGATATTTTACGTAAACTTTTTTTTTTACTATGGAGGATTGCGTCCATCGAAGTAATTCCAATTCCAAACCATATATTGCTGATTTACTGACCCGTCGCCACAAAATTAATTAATTGTGACGACACAATACTCATTTGTGTAAAATGCATGTGTTTACCAAAAACGAAAAGACTAATTAACGACTGAGAATTTTACAAACAAAGTGTTGAAATAAAACCTATATATACTTCCATTCAAATAAAAGTTTTCTCGATGAGAATTATTGCCGAAACTTTGTTAATAGAAATTCTTTTTTTATTATTATTATTATTATTATTATTATTATTATTAAATTAAAAAAATATAAGCTCTCCTTTCGGTTGGTAAATGGTTCTTTTCCTTTCGGATTATATTGTTTGATTCGGCTACTCAATGATTATTAAGATTATTAATATTAGGGTAGGGATCCTAAGAGAACCAACCCCTATTTGAGAACTGAGAGAACCATTCTGAGCCACACATTTCATATAAAGGCAAAAAAAAAAAAAAAAAATTTTTTTTTTTTTTTTTTTTTGCTTTAATCGCACATTTTTATGCAAGGAAAAATTTTTTTTTTATTTTTTTTGAATTTTTTTTTCATTTATACATATGTGTATATGACAATTATACATATGTGTATATAGCAATTATACATATATGTATATAGCATTTTTCAGCTATACATATGTGTATATTTCAGTTATACATATGTGTATATAGCATTATACATATGTGTATAATGCAATTATACACATGTGTATACTGAAAAAAAAAATACAAAAAAAATAAAAAAAAAATTTTTTCCTTACATATAAAGCAGCGATTTTTGCAAAAAAAAAAAAAAAAAAAAAAAAAAAAAAAAAAAAAAAAATTTGCCTTAGAGAAATGTGTGGCCCAGAATGGTTCTCTAGTTCTCAATTTGGAAAAAAGTTCTCATTTGAACCAAATCCATTAATATTATATGTAAGAATCAATACAAAACTATTATCATCGTAGAAAAGCAACGATTTGTTGTTTATTAAAAATATATCTTTCACTTAAAAATAAAAGAATTTCTTTCGATAAATGATTCATTGATAGCGATCAACTTGGTTCATACCTTTGCCTGGCCTACTTTTTTTTAGTTAAATGTTAACACCAAATATCGTAATATATGTCAAACCGAGGTTACTACTAAAAACGATACAACAAGAAAAGCAACGATTTGTTTTTTTTTTTTACATTTAAACATGTACATACTTATATTCATTTTCTAAAACATGTCAAGTTACATCAAAATAGAATGTAGACAGGCAACAAGCTGCACCGCCACCTCTTTCTGAATTGTGAACCCTAATCTACAAAATACAAACTCCTGCCCTATGAAGATGAACTATTGTTGCGAATCATCTGTTAGACTTCAGTAAAAAAAATAGTGGTTTCTCTTAAAATATAAAAAAAATCGATAAATGATACTTTGATAGTGATCGCTTGTGTTCATACAATTCCAACTTTTTTAGTCAAATGTTAAGAGCTAACATCATAATATATGCCTACACTTTTAAAAGATGTCGATCTTAGTTATGATTTAAAGATTCTAGAGAGAATTATTTTAAAATTTCAGATTGCTTAATTGTTTCACGTATACATAAACGTTACAACAGGAAATGTTCACCGCTGGGACTGACACAACTACAAGTACATTAGAATGGGCTATGGCAGAACTTCTTCACAACCCTCATACTTATAAGAAATTACAAAGCGAACTGCGAAATGTTGTTTCATGTGATGAAAAAGTTGAAGAAAAACACATCGATAATCTTCCCTACCTAAAAGCAGTGATTAAGGAAACTCTTAGGCTTCACCCACCCCTCCCATTCTTAGTCCCTCACAAGGCAATGCAATCATGCATGATGTTAGGGTATAATATCCCCAAAGAAACACAAGTGCTTGTTAATGTATGGGCAATCGGTCGTGACCCTAGAACATGGGAGAATGCATCAGAGTTCAATCCCAATAGGTTCTTGGACCATGACAAGATTCATGTTGATTACAAGGGGCAAAATTTCGAGTTCATACCATTTGGTTCGGGTCGAAGAATGTGTCCAGCTATACCCCTCGCATCACGCGTGCTTCCACTCGCCTTAGGTACACTTTTGCACAAGTTTGATTGGGTTTTGAGTGACAAACTTAAAGCAACAAATATGGATATGAGTGAAAGAATGGGTATAACTCTTAGGAAAGCTGTTCCTTTAAAGGCTATACCTATACCTATACCTAAACCTTAATGTCTGTATATGTGATATGTATTAACACTAAAGACAAATAATGTACGCAAAATGAAAAGCTTTATGATATGTATATGGTAGTGAAAGAAAAATCAAAACCAAGAGTAAGTATTACTATATATATATATATATATATATTGAATATGCGGAATGCATTCAAATATGTTCTTTAAAATATACAAAATGAAAGTTGAGTAAGGTTATTTATCGTAATAGTTGGTGATAATATATCAGTGTCACATCCCGCCAATGACGACAACATGAGGTGTGGCGGGAAACGTTATCGTAGCTTCCAATACAAGCAAATAGATATATGAAATAAGTTTTTTTTTTTTTTTCAAATCAATAACAAAGTTAAAAAAAACCCATAATAATAGGTTTAGGTTATATAAATTACATGACTTGTTCGAATTCAACAAAAGCTGACAAATAAAGTTTTGACGACCCAAGACTTAACACTAGAACTGTTGAAGACTAGTCTTGTAGTGGCTAGTAAAGTTTTGTAAATCAGAGTATGGCTAGTCTAATGAAATATTGTATCGTCTAAGTCTCAAACTTTTGTAATTTAAGTTAATGGAATAAAAGCTTCCCCTTTAAGTCTTGGTATCAATTGTGTATTGTTCATCCTTATGTGGATAAGGTGTCACAGTTGGTATAAGAGGCAACGGTTTTAGCGTATTCGATATTCGGTAGGAATATCTGAGCTTCAACTTTGAGATTAGGTCCGCCAAAACAAAAAAACTAAGTTATATACTTATATAAGTAGCTTACTAGATAAGGATGCTAGGGAAGGCAGAGGACCTGACTTGATACACAGATCAGTGAAAACCTACTAAGTATGCAAATTCACCAGGCGACACTTAAAGTGATAACTACAACTTATAAACCCTCATTTTAAGTTACCACTGGGAACCCATCGCCTTTATCAGGACATTTAGCAAGGAACCATCAGAGCCACTGATCTGTACCCCTCTTTGAAAAGGATTCCAACCATCAATGAGTATTTGAACCCTTTCATGTAGTGTCTATAAATGCAAGTGGTCTTATCATTATCTCTACCCCTCGTAAGATAGTAAGGTTACCAATAAAGAATCAGATGATAAGAGCCATGATGATTAGGAAAGTTTAGTTATAGGCTGAAAATCGAAGGTTATCAAATTTATAAGCCTATATTAGGCTACTCTAGCAAGAATCAGAAAAGGATCGAGCCTCAAATGTGCAATAGATTTCCATTTTTGTGTGTTATATTTAAAAACGTGTTGAATAATGTGTACCATGTGAAATAGCTATTGTAGCTGCTTGTTTTTTTAATACAAGAATTGCACTTTGCATAAAATTAAGAAAGTGTCGACTAAACCGTCAGTTAACAATAACTGTCAAACTTAACCACCAGTTAACCCTACTCATCAAACCAAACTTGTAAACTTAGGTGACAACGCGGCCGACAGGGGAGCCATTCGAATCACACAAATATTAGGCAATAAGATAAGATAGTCAATTTTAAACCAACTAAGGTTAAAGAACTGGATCGTTAGAGAATGTAGATACAAGACCATCACCACTTGTAATCCATCTACCTTTGATGTAAATAAATGTGTTATCGAAGCACATAAATGGCTAAGAGTTTTGGAAGTTACTCTACATATCGATTGTGATACCCTGTAGTTTCAGGTTCTCACTTTAACTAAACTCTAGTTACACTACTTGCATTCTACTTAACTAGGGTTAGCTAGATAGGACACACGTTGCACAATTATAGGTTAATAACTACATGAAGTGGTAATTCGGGGGAATTACCAGACAGTATACATGATTAGTGAACCTCGGACGTTGGTGAACAATGAAGTTAAATAATTGGGAATTAATTGATTGAGATTTATTGCAATTACGTGCTTCTATGATACTCTGTGAAATTATGTGCAAACCGTATGTGATTACGTGAACATAAACCGAATACGTTAATAAAAACCATAATAGATGGACCATTAGGATGGTTGGGGTCTTAATACATGGGGTTACACTTGTTATGGTCCGAAATAACGAAAACATCGAAGGAAAACAGGCCGGGCAACGAAGCAAGATACCCGGAGCGGGCCGGGAGCTGTGAGCGGCGGCTCACAAGTTTCGCGCGGCCGCTCACGGGGCGCTGTCGAAACCAAACGCCTTAAACCTATATTTAAGCAATCTTAAGCCTCATACAACCCCTAAAATCAACCCTAATCCCCCACTGCCCTATTACGAAATATTAACCCTTAAACACCTGCTAAGGTGCAAGAACATCGATCGGGAAGCTTCAAGAGCATTTGATTGATTGTTTTGAAGAGCTTGCGGTATAATCTTCAATCTCTGGTGTTTTAATCTTCTTTAATATGTTATAAAACCTTATAACTAAGTTTTTCCAGGTCTGAAACCTTTTCATAAAGATTAAAACTTGAAGTTTATAAAGATTGAATGGGTTAAACATAATCCTATGTGATTAGTAATTGATAGGTTGCATGATTATGCATTTTCTTGATGTTTTAGACTCCTAGGGTTTATGAATGATGATGTTTATGATGTATCATTAGGGTTTTGATCAGATGTGGTTCTCATAATGTTGTATATTAGGTGTTATTGATTGATAATATGCAACTAGGGTTGATATAATTGATAATATTGCATGATTAAAATCTGGACAGAATCTGAATGTCGAATTGTAGGATCTGTTACGTGGCTTGAAAATAATTGTTTTGATCGATTCTTTACATGAATGGATTTTACATGGTCTTAGATTTTTAGAATGGGCAAAAGCATCTGATTTGGATGTCGTTTAATATGTTTTTGGAATTTTCTTTGATTAAAGGTCATATCAGATTTTTGGATTAACAAACTGAGTCAACTTTAAACAATCATAACTCTAGTTTTGCAAGGAATTAAATTATGAAATTTGAACAGTAGATTAAAATTGGAATAACTCGGCTTTTCCAGGTGGATTCATCCTGTTTGGATGAATACACGAGTTTTGGGAATTTTTGTACTAAACTGATCTGTTGTGTGTATTTTCTGAACATAACTGTGTTTCATGAATTTTCATAATTTTTGTACAAGGTTTTGTCATAAAATAAAAATATGAATTTTCCTATTCGCCCCCCTAGAATATTTAGTAAAATTTTCGGAGTCTAACTCACTGGATAAGTATTTTTAATAAATTAGTTTTCATGGCGCATAATCTGTCCTAAAATGCAGATTGTGTATTGTGAGTTTATGTGACTAATTGGAGTCCTATGTGGTATGTATTTGACATGTACTTGGATGGGCACTTATATGAGATGCATATGAAGTGTAAAACTAATGATAACCGACATATTCACCAACGGGTCCGCAGGGTTTACTTATGCATGTAGAATCACTAGGTGTCACTTACACGATTTTGAACATTTAAACGTCTTGGACAAACGGGTTATATGGTGTAATGGTATTACACATATACTCACATAGTGACACATATACTAGGGAGTCTGTAGCACACCCTACTTTGGAGTTTGGATTTACTTGCTTGCATACTAAGGTGAGTTTCACTACTTTTTCTCAAAAGCATGCGTCTCAGGGTGAGACAACTTTGGTAAACATTTTTCTGTCCGGTTTTGGACTATTGTTATATCTCGTGTTGAGATGTTTTGACTCCTGTGGTGGGTCAGGTTTTCATTACGAATCCTCGGGGAGGATTGCGCTTTGGTCAGTTTTAAACTTATTGGTCCTTTGTGAACTAAACACTCTATCACTTGAAAAGTCCGTACATATTATTTGGTTAATCGCTGGGAGCGAACGGGGTATTAGTTGATAGAGCTATTAGGTTGTGCAGCAACCTCATGTTTGCGATGCTGGGAGCATGGACATGAACTTCTGATCACATTTGTTGGCTAGTGTTGATAGACACTAGTTTCTGAGGCAATTTATTATATTACTGAAGGTGTCCCAATAATACTGTTTAGTTGCAATGAGTGGGTTAGCTACCCCTGACATGATTAAACTGATAATACTTGAACTTTTGGGTCTAGGAGACCTACGCTTTCGATTACTTTATACTTGTTGTTACGTGGTCTGGGAGACCTTCGCTTTTACTTGGTTACGTGGTTTGGGAAACCAGTGCATTTACTTACTCACTTTCTTTACTTTGTGAACTCGCCAACATTGTTTGTTGACCCACGATATACATGCTTTTGCAGGTAGTTAGGTTCCGGTGCCACAATTAGAAAGCACTGCACGCTTCACTGCATTTGGGGTCTTGGGCATACACCTAAATTATATATCATGCTTTTACGTTTTCTTTCATATGGTTTTAATTTGGGCATGTTGTTTTACGCATGGTTTTTTAAAAGGTTTAAATTTGGTTTACGCTTCCGCAACTTAACTAAACTTGATTTTTGAAAACGAACTAAATGGTTTGGGCATTTAGTGTTCATTCATATGACTTATGGCTATGGGATCCTGGTATGTCATGCGCCTTGCGGTATAAACCCCACAATGGAAATTTGAGGGTGTGACAGATTGGTATCAGAGCCATGACTGCATGTTGAGTCTAGTCTATAATCATCATAGCATAAGTACACTCACAACTTAAGTACACAACTAGCTTTTAGCTACAAATATCTACAACACATGATTTCAGGAGATATGCTATCTTCTAGTTCTAGACCTAATTCTAAACACATCACTGGTGGGAACCCAGGGTTACACCAGGTGGCGCACTACTGCGAGTAGTATCCTAACAAACCTCTTGGATGAGGAAACAACAATAGTACAGGGGAGAGAGCCCTTGCGAGCGTTATGGCGCACGTACACAAGAAGTTGCACGATGCGCATGACGTGATACCAATAAACCGAATCAAATTCGAAGAAAGTCAAATGTTGAGGCTTATCCTTTTTCTTTGAGCAAGGAGACAATTAGTTCCTGTTCCTTGTCGCTTGATATTCCTTACTCTCATTTTGAAACTCAGACGAGACTGGGTTACACATATAGAATTTATTTCTTACTTTAGTACCCTACGCCTAGTACGAGCGGGCGAACGTATGACTGCATATCCCTGTTTGTCATAAGTATATTGTAGGTTCATGGGAACACATTAGATCGGGGCTTGTTACACATTCTCTTGGGGAGTTATGTACTAATGGTTGATAGCCACGATTGGAGGAACGAGTGGCACAACTTACCACTAAACTGGCTTACATAGGACGATAGAAGGAGACTATACATGATGAGATCCATATAACACTAACACTGCGAAAGAGGAAGAAGAAGGGATGGAAGGGGGAACCTGAGCAGGACGAGCACATGAAAAGTGAGGATGAAGGCTCTACTATCTAGACAGAGCGTGGCGACGATTGGCTCTTACCTTTTCTTACTTGTCTTTTCTCTTCTTTTCCTTTGTTATAAGACTGAGTGCTTATGATCAGTGATAGAGTGGTTGATGCCCTCGCATGTTTCCAAGCTAGTAAAGACCTATTCTGCTAAAACATTCTTTTCCCTTGACTTTAGCAATTGAACTTCCTTATTCCTTGAACACAGCTGCCGCAACAATAACTCGTTAGTATATTCTCAAGGCTTTTATGAGTTGTAAGCCTCAATAACTCCAATGGTACTAAGGAGACTATTTGATTACTTCGATAGTATAGGTTCTGGCCATGTGCATTTGCCCCAGGTAGGATGGGGTAATGTATGCTACATGCACACTCGATGAGTTACAGATGCTTGGGTGGATAATGTAACACCCTGTGATGAAATCTAGAAATTTGTTATCTAAAGACGATTGGGTCTGAGATCGACGCCTACACTACCAAGCTACATGAGTTAGCTACTATATGCTCAAATCTATTTAACCTACCTTACAAACGGATCGAACTTTATACCAAAAGGGTGGGTCCCTCAGATTCGTGGCTTGGCCACTGCAGCTCACCTACAAATCTTTCACCTGGCCCGCAAACTCACTGATGAGGCTGTTGAGCATGGTACTTTTCCGAAGCATGGTGCTTCATCTTCTACTTTTGGTGATAGCAAGAGAACGTGGAATAGTGTGAGGTATAAGTCTTTCGACAACGGCAACAACAACGATAACAACAACAAGGGGGCTCGTGGAAGAGCATTTGTGATTGGCTCTAGGTAAGCTAGGATTGATAACAATGTCGTGACGGGTACGTGTTCCTTAAACGACACTCTCGCTTCTGTTTTATATGATACTGGTGCGGACTATAGTTTTGTGTCATCAAAACTTAGCAAACAACTGGGGATGGTTCCTACTCTTCTGGATACCCCGCACACTATAGAGTTAGCGGATGGGAAGCCTGTTGAGGTAACCCATAGTC
This sequence comes from Ambrosia trifida, assembly GCA_028751855.1. NCBI lineage: Eukaryota > Viridiplantae > Streptophyta > Magnoliopsida > Asterales > Asteraceae > Ambrosia > Ambrosia trifida. The sequence continues at coordinate 68,644,015 of CM054127.1, forward strand.
ATCGTGAGTGTAAGCTCGAGCTAGATGGGCAAATGTTTGCCATCGACCTTCTACCTATCACCCTAGGAAGTTTTGATATCGTGGTTGGCATGGACTGGTTGTCCAAGAAACACGCTGAAACTCTGTCAGGAGAAGATTGTTCGTGTCCCCGTCCCAAGTAAAGAACTTTTATCTATACAGGGTGGTCGTGTTGGTGCCATGGTGGGCATCATCTCCTTTTTGAAAGCCCAGAAGTGTATTCGTAAGGGCTGTCCATCCATTTTGGCTAACATATCTGACACTCAAGCTGATACTGAAACTAAGATTGAGGACATCCCAGTAGTCCGAGATTTCCCACGTGTTTTCCCAGAGGAACTACCTGGTCTTCCACATGTTCGTCAAGTGGAGTTTCAAATTGATCTTGTACCTGGAGCAGCTCCAGTTGCACGCGCACCATATCGCCTAGCACCAGTCGAACTTCAAGAACTGTCTACCCAACTCCAATAGCTATTGGATCAGGGCTTTATTAGACCTAGTTCTGCACCTTGGGGAGCCCCAGTTCTGTTTGTTAAGAAGAAGTATGGGAGTTTCCGCATGTGTATTTATTTATCGGGAGTGGAACAAAGTGACGGTTAAGAACCGCTACCCTTTGCCTCGTATTGATGACTTGTTCGACCAGCTTCAAGGGTCGAGTTTCTATTCTAAAATTGACTTGAGGTCAGGATACCATCAACCGAGAGTCCGAGAGGAGGATGTGGGAAGACAGCCTTTTGAACTCGTTATGGACATTATGAGTTTCTGGTGATGCCATTTGGGCTAACCAATGCACCGGCTGTGTTCATGGATCTGATGAACCGCGTGTGTAAGCCCTATTTAGACAAATTTGTCATAGTGTTCATAGATGACATACTGATTTATTCTAAGAGCAGGGCAGAGCACGAGCAACACCTGCAGCTGATCTTGGAACTCTTGAGAAATGAGCAGTTGTATGCGAAATTCTCTAAATGTAACTTCTGGATTTGAGAAGTCCAATTTCTTGGACACGTGGTTAACAAGGCAGGAATACATGTCGATCCCGCCAAGATTAATGCAATTAAAAAGTGGGAGGCTCCTAAGACTCCTACAGAGGTGCGCCAGTTTCTTGGTCTTGCGGGATACTATCGTAGATTCATTGAGGGATTCTCTAAGATTGCTCAACCCCTCACTGCTTTGACACATAATGGGATTACTTACAAGTGGGGAGATGCCCAAGAGTGTGTTTTCAATTGTTGAAGGCAAAGCTTTGCGGGGCACCCATACTAGGTGTGTGCTGTGATGCGTCTATCCAAGGGTTAGGGTGTGTGCAGATGCAGCGCGATAAGGTAATCACGTATGCCTCATGCCAATTAAAGGTTCATGAGAAGAATTACACCACCCATGGCTTGGAACTGGGAGCAGTGGTTTTGGCTCTAAAGATCTGGAGGCATTATCTCAATGGGACGAAATGTACGATCTTCACTGACCACAAGAGCCTCCAACACATATTCGATCAGAAGGAGCTGAACATGCGACAACGTCGATGGGTCGAGCTTCTGAATGATTATGACTGTGCCATCAAATATTATCCAGGGAAAGCTAATGTAGTAGCTGATGCCCTTAGTCGTAAGGAAGAAACCCAAACGGGTGCGAGTTTTACAACTTACCATACATTCTAATCTTCCTGATAAGATACGTAAAGCCCAGGGCGAGGCTTTGAAAGAAGAAAACATCAGGCTTGAAACTTTGCATGGTGCGGATAAGCACCTGGAACTAAAGACAGATGGTCTTCAATACTTTATGAATAGAGTCTAGATACCACGTTTTGGGGATCTCAGACAACTAGTGCTCGATGAAGCTTACACCTCTCGATATTCGGTACATCCTGGTTTGGACAAGATTTACCAGGATCTCAAAACTCTTTACTAGTGGCCAAACATGAAAGCTGAGATAGCCACTTATGTTAGTAAGTGCTTGACTTGTGCGCAGTGGCGAATCCAGGAATTTTTTTCAGGGGGTTCACTTTTTTTATACTCCTATTCCATATAACCGAACATAAAAAAATCCGGGCCGGTTTGGCAGTTCGGGTCGGGTAAAAATATACTATACAATTTCACATTTTGACCCATGAAGCAGTGAGAGGGTTCGTGTCCTACTGTGGATGGAAGTCATTAATTTGAGAATCTATGGTTCGGTGTCCTAATGGCTAGTCGATAAATAAAGCATCATGTCATGATAGCTAATTGTTAACAAGATAGAGTGACTGACCTCAGGTAGTCGATAAACCAATGTAATGTTATAGTGGATGACTAAAGCCTACATGCCCTCAAACCTAGCTCATTTCTTCTTGACCCTTCCCCTTTGAAAACTATATAAAAACAACAAGGGTATTAAGCAATTAGCTATTCAAATACTTTTTTAATACCCAAGTATTGGTTATAAATCAAACAAATCTCATGAAAAAACACACCCATATATATCATAAATCACTACTCAGTGTGGTTTCTATTTCACAACTATTATTCTCAACAGTTTAAATTAATCATCCATGGTCAGATTTATATTCATCAAAACCCCATGATCTGGTAATTAAAACAAGAAAATGATTCAAAAACTAACAAATCCCCAATTGACATATTAGATTTCAAAGGTTAAAATATCACATACAAACAAGTGAACAACAAATCTCTACCTCGTAAAAAAAATATTATCCTTCAACAGAATCATGACAATGGAGAGAAACATGAGAATCCCTTTTCCTCCATATAATAAACGATGGATCTTCCCACACCTTATAATCACCATTACTTGAATTCACAATCAACTTATTACTCACAACCATAGTTACAGAAGCAGCCATCAATCTTTATATATATATATATATATATATATATATATATAACACAAATCATATTCAAAAACAAGAAAAAAAGGGCTAGAATCAAAGAAAAACAAGGGGTTTATGAGCATCAAGAAACTATGTGAAAAGAGAAGTGGGGTTGTGATTTGAAGTTGAAATGGCGCTGTGATGTTTGAAGTAACCAACCCTAAGTTTTTATAAACGAAAAAAGAAATAACTTTACATATAAAAAAAGAAGAAAAAAAGAAACGTGATGCCTGGGGCGGGAGTCGAACAAGGGATATGTAAGTTAGAAGAGGAGGGACTTACCACTGGAGCACGGACTTTAGTTGGTTAAAGGTTCCTCTCTAATATATTTAGGGGTTCCTACTCAGTTTTTAATATATAATAACACTAAAAATTTTAAACCGAACGGGTTCCTGGGAACCCCTTGCTAACCCATAGATCCGCCCCTGCTTGTGCGAAGGTTAAGATTGAATATCAGAAACCTTCAGGCCTACTCCAGCAACCAGAAATCCCCATGTGGAAATGGGACGGAATTTCTATGGATTTCATCACAAAGCTTCCTAGAACGCCAACTGGCCATAACATAATTTGGGTTATCGTGGATCGCTTAACCAAATTGGCACATTTTCTGGAAATAAAGGAACGCTAGAGAAATTAGCTAATCTCTACATCAAGGATGTAGTCTCTAGGCATGGGGTTCCTACTTCCATCATATCGGATCGCGATGCGCGATTCACTTCTCATTTTTGGACTACTATCCAAAACGCTTTGGGGACTCGCTTAGATATGAGCACAACCTATCACCCACAGACGGATGCACAGAGTGAACGTACCATCCAAACATTGGAAGACCTGCTGCGAGCGTGCGTGGTGGATTTTGGAAACAGTTGAGATAAGCACTTGCCTTTGATTGAATTCTCGTATAATAACAGCTACCACACTTCGATACAGTGTGCACCTTTTGAGGCACTTCATGGACGCAAGTATAGGTCTCCCATTTGCTGGACTGAAGTTAGGGATAGCCAGCTAACATGTCCCGAACTCGTCCATGGAACTTCTGAGAAGATAGTGAAAATCAGAAACCGGATGGCTGCTGCTCGTGATCGGCAGAAAAGTTACGATGATAAGCGTAGGAGACCTTCGGAGTTCCAGGTTGGGGACAAGGTGCTATTGAAGGTGTTACCTTGGAAGAGGGTGATACGCTTTGGAAAACGGGGAAAATTGAACCCGCGATACCTTGGACCTCGAGATTGTCGAAAGGATTGGTCCAGTAGCTTACAGGTTGAGCCTGCCTAATGAACTTAATGGGGTACATGATGTACTCCACGTATCGAATATAAAGAAATGCTTATTGGATACAACACTGGTGGTGCCATTGGAGGAGATCCAGGTGGACGATCAGCTACGGTACGTGGAAGAACCGGTGGAGATTCATGAGCAGGGCATCAAGAAACTCAGATAGAGCATCATACCGATTGTTAAGGTGCGATAGAATTCCCGTCTAGGACCGGAATACACGTGGGAACGCAGGGATCAAATGCGGCTTAAATACCCACAACTCTTTCCTGAACCTGAACCTGAACATAGATCGAACGCTAAAGATAAAGCAGCTCTTTCAAAGTGAATTTCGGGGTGAAATTCCTTTCAACTTGGGGATGATGTGACATCCGGGAACCAAGCACACACTTTTCTAGCAGGCTTTATTGTTTACTTGCTGAATTTCGGGACGAAATTCTTTTCAACTTGGGGATGATGTGATACCACGTAATTTCAGGTTCTCACTTTAACTAAACTCTAGTTACACTCCTTGCATTCTACATAACTAAGGTTAGCTAGATAGAACACACGTTGCACATTTATAGGTTAATAACTACATGAAGTGGTAATTCGGGGGAATTACCAGACTGTATACATGATTAGTGAACCTTGGACGTTGGTGAACAATGAAGTTAAATAATTGGGAATTAATTGATTGAGATTGATTGCAATTACATGCTTCTATGATACTCTGTGAAATTATGTGCAAACCGTATGTGATTACGTGAACTTAAACCAAATATGTTAATAAAAACCATAATGATAACCGACATATTCATCAACGGGTCCGCAAGGTTTACTTATGAGTGTAGAATCACTAGGTGTCACTTACACGATTTTGAACATTTAAATGTTTTGGACAAACGGGTTATATGGTGTAATGGTATTACACATATACTCACTTAGTGACACATATACTAGGGAGTCAGTAGCACACCCTACTTTGTAGTTTGGATTTACTTGCTTGCATACTAAGGTGAGTTTCACTACTTTTTCTCAAAAGCATGCGTCTCAGGGTGAGACAACTTGGTAAACATTTTTCTGTCCGGTTTTGGACTATTGTTATATCTCGGGTTGAGATGTTTTGACTCCTGTGGTGGGTCAGGTTTTTGTTACGAATCCTCGGGAAGGATTGCGCTTTGGTCAGTTTAAAACTTATTGGTCCTTTGTGAACTAAACACTCTATCACTTGAAAAGTCCTTACATATTATTGGGTTAATCGCTGGGAGCGAACGGGGTATTAGTTGATAGCGCTATTAGGTTGTGCAGCAACCTTATGTTTGCGATGCTGGGAGCATGGACATGAACTTCTGATCACATTTGTTGGCTAGTGTTGATAGACACTAGTTTCTGAGGCAAATTATTATATTACTGAAGGTGTCCCAATAATACTGTTTAGTTGCAATGAGTGGGTTAGCTACCCCTGACATGATTAAACTGATAATACTTGAACTTTTGGGTCTGGGAGACCTACGCTTTCGATTACTTTATACTTGTTGTTACGTGGTCTGGGAGACCTTCGCTTTTACTTGGTTACGTGGTTTGGGAAACCAGTGCATTTACTTACTCACTTTCTTTACTTTGTGAACTCGCCAACATTGTTTGTTGACCCACGATATACATGCTTTTGCAGGTAGTTAGGTTCCGGTGCCACGATTAGAAAGCACTGCACGCTTCACTGCATTTGGGGTCTTGGGCATACACCTAATTATATATCATGCTTTTACGTTTTCTTTCATATGGTTTTAATTTGGGCGTGTTGTTTTGCGCATGGTTTTTTAAAAGGTTTAAATTTGGTTTACGCTTCCGCAGCTTAACTAAACTTGATTTTTGAAAACGAACTAAATGGTTTGGGCATTTAGAGTTCGTTCATATGACTTATGGCTATGGGATCCTGGTATGTCATGCGGCTCGCGGTATAAACCCCGCAATGGAAATTTGAGGGTGTCAGGTATGTTCCCCTATGAAACTTAAAGAAAATGCCATAGGAACCATGATGTGATGTCAGGTATGTTCCCCTATGAAACTTTTATACACAGGAACTGATCTAGATAAAATGTTTATTGAAGCTTTATAATGAGCCTTAAGAGTTTTCTGTTAATCAAATTTCATGTAACTAATGTAAATCATTTATAGTTTAAGTAGCAATCAAAGGGAAGAAGAAATTGTGAATGTTATCAAGGATTGTACCCTATGTATTAGTATTACCTTGATAACCATAGATGTTACCAATGAAACTTGGAGAGTTTGAAGTAGTAGTAGCTGTAACACCCCAACCTGGATGGGCTGACGTGTCACAATAGCATTGGTTCAGAAAGACATAATTCCCTTTATTACTTGTCAAAGGTGCAAAACATTAGACTAATTAACTTAAGTATTAAAATACAAACTAACATGGTTAATTGGGTTTACCCAACATCTTTATATTTATTCCTAGGCTTTATTTTCTCTCTTTATCCCGCCCAAGGTAACCTGTGAACCTGTGAACACAAAAAGAATTTACGGAATGAGCCGAATGCTCAGTATGGAATAATAGTCTTAAAATAACAAACAAGAATTAAATATTTACCGAGACATGATCAAGACGTAACGTATAAAATGATACGATGCGAAGTAACTTAATTTAATGAACAATATCGTACCATACGGCTGAACCCATGAGCTAAGCATAAAACGTGACAATATGCAGGTAGCTACTCCTGCATATTTATCACATGAGATGGCGAGTTGGCATACCTGTTATCCATCTCCATACATACATAAATCCTAGGATCGATCCATACGCCTCCTAATAGCCATATGTATCACACTTGTACTTAAGAGACGTCGTGAACTGATCTCACCGTCACGGGTGGTGCTCATGTTGTCGATGCCGCAACAACATGCTCGTGGGACACTCCACAAGAAGCGGAACTCATGGTTTCAGAGTACAAAGGGTCTTATTCAAAGAATTCCATAACCATAGCAACATATATATCTTATCAACATGAAACTTATATCATGAACGTGCGATAATGAGTACGACAACTTAATCCTATCGCATGATATCAAAGTTAAATCAAATATTATAATAAGAACATGAAATGAACGGACAGCCAAATGAATTGATGTTTCAAACACGTGAGGAGTTTTCAAAGATATATGAAATCAGCGGGTTTATATATATAACAACTGAATATGAAAGCACAAGGAGTGAGGTAAGGATCCGTACCTTTATTAGTTGAGATGATTCAAATAATGCTCAATTCATCCACAAGGAGTTTATAGACTCTGTAAAGATAACTACTTGAATTTTAACATTTGTTTGATTTGATTGTATAATTATTTTATTAATATAAGTTTGACTTATGACTTTTTAGTCATACGTAAATAATGAAATTTTAGAAGTTTCAATAATTATTCAAAATTTTGAAAGCTTATTATTTACGGAAATCAAATTATTATGACAAAAATACAATTAAATTTACCTTTTGTTTTTAAACAGATTACCAAATTTTTTTGGATTCATATCACATATGTTTTAATATACTAAATTAAATAGAATTATTATAATTTAAAAATATATTTATATAGTTTAAGACATCGATCCCATTCTTGGATTCATTACTTTATCACTAAATATTAAAATAATAATCATAATAATAACTTAATGTAAGCCTTGGTGGTGATGATTTAAATAACTAACCAACAAGTTGGTTTATATTCATCTTTCTATAAAAACCTTAAAAATAACCAGAAGCCTCATGGAACAAGAACCAATCCATGGACCTTATAAAGTTTCATGATTAACCGGTTAGACAAGAGATAACTTGTTTACTTATTGAAAATAATAATACCAATATACCTTGCTGATACTTCATCTTCTCCAAAAGTTCACCAAAGGACTTGCAGGTTGATCGGAAAGTTGCTACGAGTGGTTTCTCGAACATAAAGATGGGAACAAAGGTTACTCGCAGCGTGAAGATACGTAGTAACAACATTATTTTGGTGTTTTGGGTTCATTTATCTTCTTCTGAGATCTCATCTCTTGTCGGAAAACTGTTTTAGAACAAACTAGAGAGAGTGAATTGAAGGAGAGTTTGACGAGAGTTACACTGAGATCTTGTCTTAGTTTATAGTGTGGGCTTGAAGCTTATCATCATGGTCGATGTGTAAACAGCGGCTGTGGTGGCGTGTGGGTCACGGGTGTCCGGAGTGTGCGAAACTTGTGTTAGTTGTTGGTTGCTTGTGGTTTTCTCAGATGGCGTGTGGGGGTTGCGGATTGCCGGTTGGAACATTGTTGGTCACGAGTGTGGAGCAAATCTTACTAGTTGATGGCTCATGACTCTTCCCCGATGGCGTGAGGATGGTGTGTTGTCCAACAGTGTTGCGTGTGTGGAAAGCGTGTGCAGAAGTGTGTGTCGCGTGAGTAATAGCTTATGGCGTGTGTGCCGTGATGTACTCCGTGTGTCTTGTTCGAGATGGCTTACGACTGACCTCCGTTGACGTGAGCATGGTGGATTACGGCATGTGTCAAAGTGTGTGTGGCGTGGTTGTTTGTTGTTTATGTTTATCCTTCCCTTGTCTTGTTATCATTATCTAAACATATAAATATTTTAAGTTTGTAAACATATATATCCATACATATGTGTAACATGGTATTTAATTGTAAATGCACATGATACCCAGTAGTTTATTAGATTCATCATTCATTAACCATACTTTATTATTATTATTATTATTATTATTATTATTATTATTATTATTATTATTATTATTTTGTGTTATATATTTATAGCAAGGTGAATTTACACATCTTACAATTATTTTATTAAATAAAAAAATATATATTTTCAAATTTTGGGTTATTAACAACTAGGGATCAATTGACAAGTTAAGTATAAGCTCAAATATTGTGTGATATGAGGAAAATTCGAATTAGGAAATTAATGAGAGAAATTTAACGATTCCTAGAAAAAAAAACTCGTAAACACATAAATTTGATTACTCTGATAAAGACAACTAAGTATATCATAAAAGGTCACCAAGCCAATCTAGTTTATGGACTTAAAGCTAAACAAGAAACGGAATTAAGAGAGGTACCACTAGTGGTCGGATTTCTGAAGTATTCGTTAAAAATATTCTTAGACTACCACCTGGTAGATAGGTTAAGTTTAGAATCAACTTGATACCAAGAGTGACCTCTATGGCTAAAGCCTTCTACCCTCTTGCCTCTACTGAAATGGAGGAGTCAAGAAACCAACTCTAGGAACTTATGACCAGGATTGATATGTCCTAACAAGTCACCGTGAGTATCACCTATTCTTTTTGTTAAGGAAAAAAAGGATAACACGTATGTGCATCGATTATAGAGACTCGAAGATAGTCACTACAACGAATAAGTACCCATTACGAAGGATCAATGAACTCTTAGATCAATTACAAGGATTAAGTTATTCTTTATTAGACTCACAACCTGGTTATCCCCGTGTAAGAGTGGCACCTTAAGACGTAATTAAAACAACTTTTAGGATAAGATACTGCCATTGTATGTTCTTAGTGACACAATGCTAATAAACCAACGCACCTATTGCATTCATGGATATCATGAACTGAGTTTGAAAAGCAAATGTGGTTGTTGATGGACTCGGCCAAAAAAAAGAACCCAATGAATAAGAATATGCACATTTAGAACTAGTGTTCAGATAAACTTCTTTGACCAATTTTAGAAGGAAAAAATAAGAAGCCTTGATAGCAAACCACATTAAGAAGGAAAGGATGGTAGGAAGACAAAACTATTAATGTCACACGCCGCCAAGGCAGAAACGCAAGATTTAACTTCGAAAGGTTTTCAAGCACACAATTCATGTAAGCATCAATTTCATTAAATAAGAGATATATTTAAAGACGCCATTGTTTAACAAAAACAACCAAAACATTGTCTTAAGAACCATAGTTAAAATGATATTGTCTAAAATCATTTAATCAAAACAAGGTTCATGATATCCCCGAGATGCTCATGCGCGACTCCAAGTTCCATGATGCTTGATTTAATTTCCTGAAAAACATGCAAATAAATTATGTCAACAAATATGTTGGTGAGGTCACAGTTTTTGGATTCTATGTAAACCATGGGTGACTAGATCATTGCCTAGCTAAGACAATAATCATTATGTGACTGTCATGAGCCCGTAACCAAACCTTGATGAATGTTGTGCCTCGCCCATTATACACTAAACACAATGAATGTAATGTAAAATACAATCACTCTTTTGATATCTGTCATCCGGTTAGAGAGACTAACCAAGAGTGGGGGTGTCAACTCAATAGATCTATTTCGATGTTTCATTGCTAAGTCCATAGCTAATGGTTACAGTAAAATGTATGACACGAGGGCTTATGAGTACTTTGAACCTTTTTGTCTCAAAATGCAATTAAATTTGTACGCATGGTTTCCACCAAGAGCATGAAAACAGTAAAAATGGGGCCATGAGGACTCACCTGATGTCTGAGTGCTAACTACAGATTGAGTCTGACGGGGAAATGCCTGAATGAAAGTGCCCTAGATTCAAGTAAGGAAAACTTAAGTCTATGTGTTGTACTATATACCATGCAACTCTTCACTCGGCTTGTACGTTTATGGACTGTGCTTTGTATGGTTGTCCCACACTATATGTATTGAAAAAGCTCGTTTTTGTCATTATTTGTGACTATGATTAACCATTTGTGGCAAAACCGATGTCTTGGTTTTCTATATGTTACCACGTGGTGTGTATGTTAAATAATTGCACAATTTATGGCATATTAGCATATGTTTTGGCCCTTTTCATGTAAAAATATCATTTACACATGTTTTTTCCCTTGTTAACACACGTTCTTTGGTTGTTAACACATGTTTTTTCAAAAGCTTTTTGTTTAAGCCTATTTAATGTATGTTTTTAGTTTTTTAACACATGTTTACAAAAACACCATTTTGTATATATGTTTATATTTTGAGTCTAAAAACGAAATGTATGGAAAATGATCGGTCCTAAACACCCTCGCATACACTCCTAGGTGTATCAATGAGAGTGTACGTGTGTTTATTCATGCAGTTATGTGTGTGATCTCGTGTGTGGTATCTATGTATATACGTGTATGTACACAAGCATTTTGACACATTGCCTGAGTGTTTAGCCAATTGTAACTCTTGTGGCTAATGTATATGTGTGTGATTGTGGGTCTTGGGTTCGAGTGACCATGTATTAGCCTATAATAATGAACAATAGGTAAAGGAAATCGAGGTGTCTTACCATGAATTAAATTTAGAGAAACCGAGAGAAATGAGACTTGTTCCAGCCGAATTTTTCCACTCCAAGGCTCCTAGTGCTCAATCAAGGTTCAATGAAGGTTGGTAGAGGTATGAGGCGATCAAAAAAAGTTGAATAGGGGTGTTATGGGTTCGGCCAAGGGGTAGGATCAAAGATATGTGAGTTTTGCTTTGTGTTGTGATGTTTAGATGTTGGGTGTACCTTTGTGAGCTTGGGCCGGTTATATATACATGTCGAGGAATAGAAAGAGGTGTAAAGGGTTGTTTTTATTTGTGGCAAGTCAACACTTGTGGGTTTAGGTGATGAAAAGGTGGTTTCCATTGGTGTGAAAAGGGTTGACCTTCAAGCTTATGGAGTTTGCATTGGAAATTCATGGGCTAATTTTTGTGAGCTAGTGTGGAAGTTTTAGTAGTCAACTATCCTATATCCAAGTTAGGTGATAAAGTGTCTTGCCATGTTGGTGTGTATTCTAGAAGTTAGTGATCATGATTGTGAATGTTCATGTTTGTTTGTGTAGGTTGACTAGTGACCGAAATATGGGGAAGGGAAATTGGTGGTTTGGGATGTTCCAACATGTGTAGATTGCTTGCATAGTGGTCTTGATTCCATATTGGTGCAACACTTAGGTGATTAGATGCAATGGTGTGTGTTTGGTCAATATGTATACATATATATGTGCTTGTGCAACGTGTGTGTGTATAAGGATGTTCATGGTGTGTGTTATACATGTACTCATGCTCTTATCCAATGTGTAGCCATGTATGTATACATAGATGTAGGTATCTAGGTTAGTTTTGTTTTGTTTTCTCTCTTCACATACAAACATACGTATATATATAATTGATTTGTTTTGAGATGCTATCACTTGTATTGGTATTGTATAGGACATAGAGTTACATGTACATGATTTTCATCTAGTGAATTAACCCCATATCGTCAAGTGTATTTGTGTGTAGGCCGATTGTATATGGGTGCATATATACACATGTTTTCAAGACTCATTTAACCAACACACTTGTAAAGAACACTTGTAAAGATCGATTGGTATATGTTCATGTGTAAGTGTCCTTGTGTTTTGGCATAGATTACACATGTGTGGCTAGTGAAATGTTATTGATATTGTGTTATCCTCACAATATGTCATGTGTTAATTCTCTTTTAAACATGTGTTGAATTTTTTTGTTAACTCATGGTACTCATGTTTGAGAATTCAATTAATGAATGGTGAAATTCCATGGTTCCATGTGATGAGCATTCATAAAATGTTCCATGAATGTCTGGGTTTGCATGGGTATACGGGTCATTGAAATGGATTCCTGAACTATCATAGGTCTTGTTAGGCTCGGGGTGACACATGTATTGTGATAAAATGTCTAATGCATAACTGGAATTGATAAAATGGTGAGAGTATGTACGGATCTTAACATGGAAATCTGGCGGGTGTCACAATTAAGACATCCAAATGATGAGATATTATGTTTTTGAGATCAAATATAGATTCCTAGTCTTGGTGGATTATAATATTTGATACTAGACGTCGCCCAAAGACTAATTACAGATTACACCCTAGTAGCAATGAAATGTATAAGAATCTAATAAATGATTATTGATGGTCGATAATGAAAAGATCAATAGCAATACATGTAGAGAAATGCCTTTGCTTCCTAAAAGTCAAGACAGAGTATAAGAGACATCTGGCTACCTACAATAACTTAAGATCCCTAAGTATAAATGGGAGATGTCAACTATGGATTTTACCACCATAATCCCATGAACTATGAACGAGCATGAAAATATCTTGGTAATTATAGATGAATTAACTAGGCGTGCCCATTTGTTGCTGATATAAGAAGATTAAAAAATGGAAAAAATAGAAAAAAAAATATGTTAAGGAAATCGTTAGTCGTCATGGGTACCCATCCCTATCATTTCAGAGCATGGTAGCTGGTTTATATTCAGTTTCTATCAAAAGTTTTTACTGGTAACTGGGAACCAAGATAAATTTAAGTACAACTTATCACCCACACACATATAACAAAAGTGAAACAACCATACAAACACAAGAAGACATGATTTAGGCATGTGTTTTAGATGTCGGTGGCAATTAGGATGAACACTTGCCCTTGATAAAATTTGATTATAACAACAATTACCATATAAGTATCACTGTTGCCCATTTTTGAGACATTAGATGTAAGAAAATTCCGATCATCAGTCTGTAGGTCAGAGATATGAAGAAACCTTTAACAAGCCCCAACATTTATCAAGATACTACAAACAAAATCATGAATGGATAAGTTAAGAGACATAGAAAAAAATGTTATGCTGACAAAAGAATGGGACCTTTAGAATTCCATGTAGGTGGTAAGGTCCTATTTAAGGTCTTGTCTTGGAAAGGGATTATCCATTTCGTCAAGAAGGAAAACTGATATTTAACCATTCAAGAGAACAAGAAGTGTCGATATAGTTGCCTACAAGTTAAAACTGTCAGAAGAACTACAAGGAATTCATGACACATTCCACGTGTCCAATTTAGGAAAATGCATGGCAGATGAGTCACTTAAGATGCCTTGACAAAAGGTCTAGATCAATGACAAGTAAAACATTATAGAACGTCCTATTCAGATTAATGATCTTGAAACACTAGATGGTTCATGTAACACCCCAACCGATGGCGGAAACATCAGGGTGCCACGTAATGATGATTATTCAATAGATCATGGTAAATGATAAGTTTTATTAATTAATTAAATGAATTACATACAATTATTCTAAAAGAAATTTGTACATCAAATGAGAAAACACTAAATATAAATATCCAAGCATGAGCTCTAGTCTTCAAGCAATAATATACCCTGAAATATGTTAAGTTGGAAATACTTTGGGTCAACAAAAGTTGGTGAGAATTACATAGGTTTGAGTATTGTGTCAGGAATATAAAACTTGTGCAATTCTAGTGTCATGGCAATTCTAGTCCATATGTGAAAACAAACTACTAGGTAAAGCGTTTGCATAATCAACCCTTGTGACATGTTTAATGTTTAATGTGGTCCATCCCATATGCATATGGTTCACTCGTTTGTGTTTATGTTTCGATAACAATCACCCACGTTTCCCATATCCGGGGTCCACGTATCCGGGTGGGGTTGTCAATCCAATAGATCTATCATTGTGTATCGTCGGCTTGCGCAGTGTTAATGATTACGCGAGTCTAATTGTGTTTACCAAAGTATTGTTTAAGACATAATGCAACATAGAAATTACACATAGGCACTTATGTTGAATTGCATATGAGAATGTAACATGTTTCAACCCAAAAATGTAAAATAGTAAAAAGGGGCTATGTAAACTCACATTGATGGTGATGATGAAATTGCAAGAATCAAAGAGAATCATTGACTTATGCTTGAACCTTAAATGGGTAGATCAACTTGACAACAATTTCTAATGGCTCTCTCACAATATATGTAAACCTAAATATAATGTTAGGATCTGAGTTTGATTGTTTTGATTGTTTAAGTAATGAAAGATGAAAGAAGTTAAACTATAAATGGAAAGTGCAGCGGAATGATAAACTATAAATCAAAACAAGAGAATAATTGTTTTAGAATCGAAAGCTTTCATATAACTGAATGATTACAAACGATTACAATTACTCCCCCTCAGCCTAATCACTCGTGTAAGTTTGTCTAAGAGAATGTTTTGAGTGATGAATAGAACAGTACATGCACTGTTCTATACAATCTAAACTACTGATGACCTAAGCTGATGTCACCTAAGACAGTGACATCTAACAGAATAACAACATAAAACATCTGATGACACAAATACTGTTACATTGGAAACCACTGATACATAAACAGCTGATAAGTAAACCTCTAATGGTCTTGAATCATCTGTTGGAGCCTAAGTGCTGTTGGCTCCAACAGACACTTAGTCTTTAGTACTTTGATCAGCAGTTGTTCTTCATCAGACCTTTGATAAAGAGTTTTCTTTTGCAGTTGTTCTCTATCAGACCTTTGTAACAACAGTTGTTCCAGCAGTTGTTAGGGTACAACAGATGTTAGAGTTAATAGTCTTTTGGGAGAGGTAATGTGTAAATGCTGTTTTTATTAAGGATCAATATGTAATATATTTTGGCTTTCCAATCATCTGTTCTTCTCCAGGTCAGCAAACCCAACAATCTCCCCCTAGAACAGATGATGCCAAAACAAAGCTTTATTGTTGATCTTTATTCCTCATCAGTCTTTCTCTGATTTGCCCTTTGAATTGTAATTCAAAGTTCAATGAGAAGAGGTCTTCTGCATCTCTTTCAAGCTCTAAGTTCAGCAATGTTCGGAGATCATCTGCACATTGGCCATGTGCATCATCCATACTCAACTTCTGGGCTTCTCCATCTGATATGAGCAAAGTCAATTCATGGGTGTCTTTGTTGACCTTCCATTTTAGAATTTTTAAACCAGAGGATTTGTTGAGCTGCAAGTTTATTCTAGATGAGTTTGGTGATGGAGGTCTCCCAATGAGTTTTCTGAGTTCATCAGTTATGGGATCAGAGAAATAATGGACTTGGTTGTAGATACCCTTTTTTACAAATGTATCAGCAAACTTCTTCTGGTCTTCTTCTGACATTTCCTTCTGTCTTTTGAACTGTCTCTTGCCAGCAACAGATAGGTCAGAAGTATCAAGCAAGCTGTCAAGTGTAAAGGCCTGTTGAGGTTTCTTAACCATGGGAGCATCTGAGTAATTTGGTTTTATGGGCAGTGTAGGATCAGTCTTTCTATTCTCTTCCAACTTCTTGTATGTTTCAACCAGCCTTAGCTCAGCCCATCTTGCAACTGACTTCATCTCCCCATATTTAGTAGCCACAATTTCTTCTCTCATCCTTTTAAACTTCAAGGCTCTGGTTGGATCTCTACCTTTCCTAAAATCAGGGGCAGAGATTTTCACAGGGAGATTCTTGGCCATTCTTCAATTCTTATGAGTTCTTCTTGAAGATCATGAGTGGTCCAGCCTGCAAACTGTTTCTTGTTTGCTTTGTAAGGCATGGTTGCCAAGATTTGGTCAAGTATAGATTCCCTTACCACCCTTTCCAAATCACTGCTGAGAGGCATGGTAGACATGGAGTTGCTCAGGGTCTTAGCAAAATCTTCAATCCTTCTCAATTTGCTAAGCTCTGCTAAATGGATGCCGTGAGCAGTCCTGTCATCCTTTCCTTTACATTTCTCATTGATGATCAAATCTGCCTGTTCAGTTTTGAATTTAAGATATTGATCTATGTTTCTTGGAACAGGGAAATTTGGGGGAGATTGGAATGTTCTTTCTGATAGATCCTCAGTATTGTAGAAGGATTGCATTTCCCCTTGAGTAGATCAAGCTCAAGAGGATACTGAGCAGCCAATGGTGTGATGGATGGTGGTGGTCTGTGAGATGTGAATTGAGTGGTGTGTGGTGAGAATGATGTAAGTGGAATGGCTGGTATAGGTGCAGATTTGGTTGTTGAAGTGGAAGGTGGTGATGTTTGTATGTTCTCATCTTGTACCATAAAGGTTGATTTTCTCTTCCTTTTGTACAAGATGAGTGGTGATGGTGGTGTTGCAACAGTGGTTGTGTTAACATCTGTTGGTACTTGTGTAGAACCAGCAGATGTTTGGGATTTAGGTGGTGAAGTGGTTGTTGGTGGTGTATTGGTAGTTGTGGTGGTAGGTTCAGTGGTTGGTTTGGTGGTTGTGGTTGTAGGCTTAGTTGTTTTGGTGGTAGCACTGGTTTTGGTGGCAGCAGTGGTTCTGGAAGCAGATGTTTTAGCAGCAGCAGTTTTGGATGGTGGTTGCCTTGTGTGTTTTGCAGGCATTTTCTTCCTTTTAAAGGTGCTAACATCCTCAACTTCCTATTGCTGCTCTATCTTCCTTTGCACTAGAGCCTCTACTTTGACTTCCAATATGTCAAGCCTCTTTTGCTTATCTTCAGCAGCCTTTTCAGCAATGACATTAGCAGAGTGATCAACTTCTTTTGCTTTGCCTGCATTGATAGCTTCAGCATCAGCAGTGGATTGATCATTGGGTTGTTGTGCTGGTGGTTCAAACCTTGGTTTTGTGGCAGCAGACTTTGGTGATTGACCGGCTTGTGATGGTGGACATCCAAAGGGCTTTAGCTTAGGTAATCTATCTCTACCACTCTCCCCCTTTTTGGCATCATCAGCTGTGGACTCATCATCATCTTCATCTCTTCTGATGGTTGTAGGGGCAGAGCCAGTGGTCTTCAGCAGATGGTCTTTGATGGCTTTAATATCTGCTTAGGTATCTGTGTACCTAGCATCTACCATTGTCCTGATCTGAGCCATGTAGGTTTCATGAGTTTGGTCTGCTAGTTTTCTATGAGCTATGATGATGGGGGAAACTGATTTCCATAGCTTACTAGCAATTTCTTCTTTGGATGGTTGACTTTTGGTTAGAGCAGCCAAAGATACCATGATTGTCTTGAGATCTGTCTTGATATCAACAATAGAGGTTTCAATGGAGTGAACTCTATCCGTCAATTCTTGGTATTTTAACCCATCACCTAAGTTAATAGGATCATCTGGATTCCTACCAGTGGTAGTTGTAACTGGTTCAGTCCTAGGAGGTGAGTCCATAGAAAAAGAACCACATGCCCCTTTGTCTTGGTTCTGGGGACTTCCAACTGATTTTGGGGTCACCATAGTGGCCTCATCAGTTGTTGCCTTCAAGGAAGTCTTAGCTGTGTAACCACTGTCCTATTGTGAGACAATGGTCTCTACATCAGTAGTGGCTTCTTCACTTGAAAACTCACCTAGAGTTACATTGAACTCCAGGGGTGTAACCTCCTCTGTTCGTGGGTTAGCTAATTGATTTTTCTCAGTTCCAGTCACTTGTTGGTGTGCACTCTTATTGATGGGTGATGGAGAGGAACTGGGAATGTCCTGAGTTTTATCAATAGCTTCAAACAATGGTTTCATTGTTGGAAGGACATGTGATGGTGAGGGTGGAGGAGTGAAAAGAGAAGTTGCCCTGGGAGAAGGGCTTATGAGCATATGGTCAAGTGACTCATATGCCTCATGATGTGTTTCCCCTTGGCTTACAACATGATCCTTTTGTGAGGATTCATGAGGAGTTTGTTTAGGTTGAGATATATCCAACTGTTATGAGGAAGTACCAACAGTGGTTTCGTGTTGCTTTTGTGCTACAACAGGGTTTTCCTCTGGTATCTCATCTTCCAGAGGTCATGATATACGTTAAATTACACATATAAAAGTCCCCGTTTAAACTCCCATTTTCATACGTTTTTGACCTTATACACAGGAATTGGTACTTATTTGGGTATCTTTACAATTTCAGGTCTTAAACGATGTCCCGGAAGCAAAACGGAAGGAAAAACGAAAATTTCGGCGCGCGAATAGGCCCCGAGGACCTGCGAGCGGCCGCTCGGCCCCTGTGAGCTTTCAATGGGATAGATTGTAGTTAGATTCTAACAACATAGCATATCCCAAGTACTGAAGTTTCAATGGGATTTCATTAAAAGAAGTGGATTTAGCAGAGATACAGAGAAGGAGTGTATGAAAGAAAAATTTCATGACTGGTGGGAAAAACTTTTTTAAAAGAGTTGAACCAGTCATTTGTGAATCATAACCCCTTTCCCAAAACTCAGTGTGAAGTTCAGCCTTAGGGAAAGATTCATTACCTGACAAGTCATTCAATAAGAAGGTAGTGGATATCAGTTGGGGGGTAATGGTGATATTTGTATATCCAATTTTTGAGATAATGGTAGTAGGCTTTTTGTCATGTAGATAGACATCAGCATTTAACCAAAATTCTTGGAGAGTATTGATGTAGATGGGTGCATCAGCGGTTAGTATTGTCAGGTATTTGGATTTGAGAATGATGTCGATGATGGTATGGAACGGGATGTTTTCATCTGTTTTAACCAGAATGGGAAGGTAATTGTGGGTGGCTTTAGCTTGAAGATCCATTGTAATGGATTTCGAGTGTGAGGATGAAAGGAATTAGAATGAGGGTTGGAGGTTGAAGAAGGCGGTTTCAGTATTTTGAATACAATGAGACAGTGTAACATCTGTTGTGGTAAAACAGGGTTTTTATACTCTCTGGTGAAACCGCTGATGTGGCCAAAACTCTGCTTTTGAGAGCAGACGTGGCAAACATCTGGTGGCATACAGCTGTAGCCAAAGGACTGATGCAAACAGCTGTTGTTCTACCAAAGTGCTGATGCTAACAGCACTTGGGTTTTTTTTTTTATTTTTTTTATTTTTAATATATATATATATATATACAGGATGGAAACAGTTGTTTTATCTAATCAGACGTTTGAAAATAGATTTTTCAACCAAACAGTGGTTGTTTTATCCGATTAGATGTTTGAAACAGATTTTTCAACTAACAGTGGATAGAATGGATGAAACAGTGGTTGTTTTATCCTTAGCAGATTTTTCAACCAAAATGCTATTTTTAAGGATGAATTTTGATTTTCTGAAACATTTTAATGTTTTATTTAAAACATTTTTGTTGTTTAATCCATGTTTAGCATACCAATCCTAGAAATCAGGTTTTCAAAGGTAGATGTGTCTAAAGCTTTTGTCAACACATCTGCCAACTGATCATCTGTTGGAACATGGTGCAGAGAAATCAAACCTTTTTCATAGCTATCTATGTGATGTCTGATGTTTATGTGCTTTGTGGTTGAATGAGAGACTGGATTTTTGATGATATTTTCAACAACTTGACTATCCAGCATGAGTGGAGTCTTTAGTGCAGTTATACCAAAATCCAGCAGTTGATTTTGAAGCCACATGAATTGGTCTGTACAGCTTGCAGCAGTAATGTATTCAGCCTTTGCTGTTGAAGTTGAAACAGCTGCTTGCTTTTTTGCTTTTCCATGAGACTAAGGCATTCCCTAGAAATTGGCACCCTCCTGATGTAGACTTCCTTGTGGTGTGGCAGCCAGCAAAATCACTATTTGAATAACCTGAAAGCTCAATGTTTCCATTAGCAGGATACCAGATACCAAGTGTGGGAGCACCTTTTAGGTATTTGAATATCCTTTTCACAGCAATAAGGTTTTACTTTCTAGGTGAAGCCTGGGATCTTGCACAAACACAAGTGGCAAACATAATGTCTGGCCTAGATGCAGTTAAGTACAGTAAAGACCCAATCATGCATCTGTAATGTGTCTGGTCAACCAGTTCATCCTTGCTCGTGGGTGTACTGCATGGCTTACAATCATTCATCTCAAATCTGGTTCGTAAGTTTTTCACATACTTGTTTTGATGAATGAATGTGCCATTTTGCAGCTGCTTCACTTGGAGACCAAGGAAGCACTAAAGTTCACCCATAGCACTCATCTCAAACTCTGCTGTCATGAGTTCCCTAAACTCTTCACACATTTTGTTACATGTGGATCCATAAATGATGTCATCCACATATATTTGAACAATCATTAAATCTTTTTCTCTCCATTTTAGAAATAAAGTTTTATCAATTTTACCTCTTGTGAATCCAATGGATAAGAGAAAGGTGGAAAGAGTTGCATACCAGGCCCTAGGTGCTTGTTTGAGTCCATACAAAGCTTTGTTGAGCTTGTATGCATAATCAGGATGGAATGTGTCTTCAAAACCAGGTGGTTGACATACATAGACCTCCTCCTGAATTTTGCCATAAAGGAATGCACATTTAATGTCCATCTGATACACCTTGATGTTGTGGTTGATAGCAAAGGCTAGGAAGAGTCTGATAGCTTCTAGCCTAGCCACAGGAGCAAAGGTTTCATCATAGTCTATCCCCTCTTCTTGTCTGAAGCCTTGAACTACAAGCCTGGCTTTATTCTGGACAACTATACCCCTTTCATCAGTTTTGTTTTTGAAGACTCACTTTGTGCCAATTGGACAGACATCCTTTGGCAGTGGTACAAGTTCCCATACTTCTTGTCTTTTAAACTGAAGGAGCTCTTCCTGCATGGCTTCTACCCAACTGTTGTCTTTTAGTGCCTCTTGGAACTTGACAGGTTGTGTGAGAGATAGAAAGCCTGCAAAAAGACAAATGTTTAAGGATTGGTTTCTTGTGAGCACACTCTCTCTTATGTTGCCAATGATCTGGTCTGGTGGATAAGCTCTTAGGTAGATGAAATCTCCCTGATATAGTATGATGGCATTTTGAGGTGAAGGACAGAGGTTTGGTGACTCTGTTGATGTAACATCTGTTTGCACTTCTGTTGTACCAACAGATGTTTGAAATGGAGGTGGGGGGATAGGTCCAAGTGGTGTGAAATTGGTTTGAGGGTAAGACTGGCCAACAGTGGCTAACTCAGCTGTGACAGAGTTTTGACAGGTGTTTTGAACATCTGCTTCCCCTGATACAGAGTAGATTTTGTAGTGACTTGGAATCACAACATCCATTTTGTAGTCTTGTTGTGGAGACTGTGGAATACCTACACTGTTAGCTTTAGCAGTAATATATTCAAATTTCAATTTGTCTATATCAAACAGTTCAGCAGGATTTGCTGGGATTTTTATGGATGAAAGTTCATTGAACTTCACATTCAGAGTTTCTTCTATTGTCCTAGTCCTGGTGTTAAACACTTTGTAGGCCTTGGTAGTAGAAGAATATCCTAGAAAATACCCACAATCTACTTTGGCTACAAATTTTGAAATGGAATCTTTAAGATTTAAAATGAAACATGGGCAGCCAAAGATTTTGAAAAATGAGATTAATGGTTTGATTTTGAACAGAATTTCATAAGCAGTCTTTTAATGTCTTGGGTTTATTAAAACTCTGTTTTGAACATAGCAAGGAGTGTTTACAGCTTCTGCCCAGAAGGACAGTGGCAAACCAGAATCTGCTAACATGGTTCTTACAGCCTCAATGAGAGTTCTATTTTTCCTCTCAACCACCCCATTTTGTTCTGGTGTTCTTGGAATGCTGTACTGCCTCGCAATTCCTTTTGACACACAGAAATCATCCAACTCCTTATTTTTAAACTCTGTTCCATTGTCACTTCTAAAGACTTTTACTGGCAAGTCATATTGTTTTTCAACTTTGGTGACAAAGTCCTTCAAGATACCTATAGTCTCATCCTTAGAGTGTAAAAAGTAAGTCCATGTAAACCTAGAAATATCATCAACTATGATAAGACAAAATCCTTTTCTTCTTAGACTCATGATTTTAACTGGGCCAAACAAGTCCAGGTGCAACAATTGAAGACATTTACTTGTTTTGAACTCATCAATGGATTTGTAAGAGCTTTTATGTTGTTTCCCTTTTAAGCAGGAAACACAATGCTAATCACACTTGAATTCTTTTGATGGTAGACCTCTTACAAGGCTTTGTTTGGAGAGTGAGTTGATAGTTTGATGGTTGGCGTGACCCAGTCTCCTATGCCACAATTCGGTCTCTTTAGTGGAGGCTGAAGAAAACAGACAGACATTTGCCATAGGATTGCCCTTCAACATATAACTACATACACATTGCCACTCCTATGAGCAACAAGTTGTGCTTTGCTCTCAGCAATGATGGTGTCAATATTTTTCACCACTTCTGGCCCAATAATCTTACATGTTTTCTTAGTGAAGAATGAGCCATACCCTTTGTCACTCATTTGTGATACACTAAGAAGATTAAATTTAAGATTATCAATAAGATTGACATTTTCAAACTTGAGTTTCCCAGCCTGAACAGTCCCTGAACCCAACACCTTACCTTTTGAATCATTACCAAAGGATATATCACCCCTGCATGAATTAAGAAGTCTAGAAGAAGGGCTCTACATCCTGTCATGTGCCTGGAGCCTCCACTATCTACATACTAAAGACTATCTAAGAAAGCAGAAGCTCCCTGCATATTAGTAATGGGTCCACAGACTTTTCAGCCTCAAGCTTAGGAAGATGATCAGTGGTTTGAACAAGTTTTTGAACTTAGTTCAACAACTATTGCTGACCATTTGCCAGTGCTTGGATGTCAACACTTGGTGCAACAGTTGGCTGATCATTTCCTGTCAGATGATAGTAACCATAGGGGTTTCTGTTCACTCTTAGTCTTGAAAGCCTCTTGGGTTCTTCATAAACACGTGACAGACTATGACAAGGTGGTTGTCCATATCCTCTTGGGTACTTGTTTGTGGGTGGAGCATCTGTTACTTGGACATCCCTGGGAGCAGATGTTTCAAGACTTTTGGGAACAAATGTTTGGGCTGGAACATAAGTCTATTTGGTTTTTCCTTTTGGAGTACTCACCACTTGACTTGCAAGAGTTTTAGCCTTGTACTCTTGTATTTTGACGTCAAAATTTTTGAGATACAGATACTCTTTGGTTTTGTGATTCTTTTTACCACATATTGAGCATGTGGTCTTAGAATCACACACACTTGTTCCTTTGTTGATATCATATGCTTTTAGAAGAAAACAGTTTTTAGTGACATGATTCTTCTTTTCACAGAAATAACAAAACAAGTGGACAGACTTTTCTTTCTTTTTCCCTTTTTCAACCTTCTTTTTAACAGATGTTTGAGCATCTGCTGGAAGGTCCTTCAAGGAAATGACAATTGCCTATGGTGCTTTCTTACCATCAGGGGTTTTGAAATCATCTGGTTTGAAGTTCTCAAGAGTATCACACTCATCAAACCAAGTAGGTTTAAATTCATATTTTTCAAGTTCAGTGAATGATGAGGAACCTTTAGGCTTTTCAAGAATGATTTTCTTGCTATTAGGTTCAGTGATTTTAATCTCTTGACCGTCCAAATTAGTTGGTACTACCTCAACTAACTTTTGTTCCCTTTTGTCAGTTTTTTCAAAAGCTGGGGTAGTGGTTCCAAAACCAAAATCAAACTTCACATGACTTTTGGTTTGTTTGTTGAGGAGCATCTCAAAACCTTTACATGATTTCACCCATTTTTCACATTCAACTTGGGTGGCCTCAAGCTCCTTTTTACAACAATAATATTTAGTTATCATAGTTTGGAGCTGGTCTTTGGTTATGGTTGCTTCATGTTTTAAACTGCTGATTTCAGATTCTTTTTCAGTCAATTTTGATTTTAACTCTTTTGAAAGTTTTTCAAATTGAACTTCATCATCTAAAATTTTCTTCCTAAGGTTTTCATTCACCTCTTTAATGTTAGCAAATGCTATTACACATTTGTTTGAACAAAAATCTTTTAGGATTTGAGGAGATACCTTAGCAGCAGCCATCAATGCACAATCACACTTGCACTCAAAATCATTAGATGCACCTAGGGGTCTAAGAGATTCACAACCTCTTCTTCAGATTTTTCATCTGCAACTACTTCATCAACAATATCATCAGTCACAATATCAGATTCAGTTACCACATCCTCAGATTCAACCTCTTCAACCATAGCCATGAAACAAAAATTTTTTGGTTCATTTTCAGCTTTGGCTACAAGAGCAAAATTTCCATCCGTTAACTCAACTGGTAGACTGCTCCAATCAACAAAGCCTTGTGTGAAGAAACTCTGTTGACTGATCTCTGCAGGAGCAGAGGGTGGAGCAGCAGTCATTGGCACATGTGCCTAAGCAACAGGGGTTTGCACATAGTGAATCTGAGGAACATTGGTTTGGACATACTGGACAGGAACAGTGTTTGAGGACTGTGCAAAATGAGCAGTGTTTTGCACATTTGGTCCAGGGGTATTATGGGAAACCTAATAAGTGTTGGTCCGTGGCCTTTAATTTGGATAGGTAATCATAGGTGTACCATGTTGACTCCTACATTCCCTAGCAAAATGACCAAGTCTATGACATTTATAACACTTAATCTTTGATTTATCCAACCCCACCTTTGACATGCCAGTCAACCCTTGAAATCTTCTGCCAGTTTTCTTGTAAAAATTGTTAGTTCTTACACTGAGCAGAGCCAATTGGTACATAATTTCCATTTCTTCCAAATCATCAGGGTCAAAGTATTTTAAGTCATCATATTCAAAGGATATGTTATCAGATGCCTGGATATGACCACCACTTGCTGTAAAAGAAAAGTTGGGTGAATAAGAATCAGAGTTAAAACCTGAGTTGAAACCTGAAGTTATGTCAATGAAATGATCATAACTCTGATCCTTACTGTTACCAGGCACCTCATCATGACCCAAAAGTGCTGTATTACCAAATACATAATCATCAGACACTTTTCTAGAGTCCTGAAGCTTCTTTGCCTAGTTAAGCTCTCTCTCATAGGTCAAGAGCTTACCATGAAGTTGGTTTAGTGATAGGTCCTTAAATCCAATTGAGTTTCTCATAACTATAGCAATAGTGTCCCATTTGTCTGGTAATGATCTTAAAAACCTATGGTTAAAGTTGAATTGGGATAAGTTAGGCTAACCAGTTTTAGTTCACTAATGAGACAGTTAAACCTCTCAAATTGTTAAGTTAATGACTCTCCCTTTCCATGACTGAATGTTTTATATTGATGGTTAAGTATTTCACAGTTGTTTTCAATAACCTCTTCAGTCCCACCAAATTGTTCTTTCAATGCATCCCACAACTCCTTTGCACTGTTACAATGTAACAACCCAGCATAGATATCATTGGGTAGAGCCATGGCAACAATACTGAAGGCCTTAGCATCTAACTCAATTTTTTGAAAATCCTGCTCGGAGTAGTTTTCAAGTTTCTTAGGCTCTTGAACCTTGGGATCTTCGGTACTCGGCTCCATCGGAACATGTGGTCTGATGATAACCGACTTCCAGCACCCAGTGTTCTTTTCAGCCAGAACATGGCTCATCCGTCGTTGCCAGATATTGTATTCAGATCTGACAAGCATCAGTGGCTTGGTGTTCGTGCCAGTGTTATGTAGATCGTGATTGATTGAAGCCATTCTCTGATTGTTTCTAAAACAAAGTCTGTTTAAAAACGGTTGAATCGAAAATAAACTATTACTCTGTTTTCAATCCGATAAACAAACGATATCAATAATTGTGAGCTCATCTGTTTATATTAAATTGATTGGTTAGATCGAATTTAATTGACCAAGCTCTGATACCAATTGTTAGGATCTGAGTTTGATTGTTTTGATTGTTTAAGTAATCAAAGATGAAAGAAGTTAAACTATAAATAGAAAGTGCAGCGAAATGATAAACTATAAATCAAAACAAGAGAATAATTGTTTTAGAATTGAAAGCTTTCATATAACTGAATGATTACAAACGATTACGATTACTCCCCCTCAGTCTGATCACTCGTGTATGTTTTTCTAAGAGAATGTTTTGAGTGATGAATAGAACAGTACATGCACTGTTCTATTTATAGACAATCTAAACTACTGATAACCTAAGCTGATGTCACCTAAGACAGTGACCTCTAACAGAATAACAACATAAAACATCTGATGACACAAATACTGTTACATTGGAAACCGCTGATAAGTAAACAACTGATAAGTAAACCTCCGATGGTCTTGAATCATCTGTTGGAGCCTAAGTGCTGTTGGCTCCAACAGACCTTTAGTCTTCAGTACTTTGATCAGCAGTTGTTCTTCATCAGACCTTTGATCAGCAGTTGTTCTCTATCAGACCTTTGTAACAGCAGTTGTTCCAGCAGTTGTTAGGGTACAACAGATGTTAGAGTCGACAGCCTTTTGCGAGAAGTAATATGTAAATGTTGTTTTTATTAAGGATCAATATGTAGTATATTTTGGCTTTCCAATCATCTGTTCTTCTCCAGGTCACCAGACCCAACATATAAATTTATTTTAAATCGAAGACAACATATGACAACCTAATATAAATATATTTAAATTAAAGGCAAAAGCATGATTCTTTGTCGTGATGGTTTGTGTTTCTGAATTTGTTGTCAATAATCATTTGGTTCTCGTGAAATACATTATTGAGTTCATAAAAACATAAGTAGTTTGCATGACATACGTATATTCATTGATAACATTTAAAATAATCATTCAAATTTAGCATCACAAAACTAATTTAGATAATTTCGAAACATTAATTATTTTTTGATAATATTTAAAAACTCATTTATAAACCTGAATAACTTAATATATAAAATCAAGGATTTAGCTTATTGATAGTTAAATGTTTGTAAAAGTTAAATTTCATAGTTTAAACAAATAAGATAATAGAAAGTTATTAGCACTTTACGAATCAAAACTTGGGTGTGTATGTATATAGTATGCAAAATATATTATATGTTAAATCAATGGCATAACAAAAAAAAAAAAAAAAACACTAGTCAATGTGATGTTAAGCTAAATCAAAAGAATTCTAGTGGTAGAGAGATATATGAGTTCGTAATTTTCATTATAGTTCAAATGGTAACTGAATTGGACTATGATCGGAGTGATTTGTTTAATATTTTAAGTGGTGAAAATAATAACATAGAAATATATATACCTAGAGTCAAGGCATACGAAAGCTATTGATTGGTTTTCAGAGATGGGCTAGTGAACTGAAGATGGTGACAAGTTTATTTGTTTGTGACGTAGGAAACCAGAAGTAACGTATGTAACGGTTGGCTGCGGTATTCAAATGGTTCATAGGTCGGTTTCCATGGTGGTGCGTTTCATCGGTTTGGTGAGTTTTGTTTCTCGGGTTCACGTCGGAAGGCGCATTGAGAGAGGTGCGTGTGGCGGTAGGTTCAGAACAAAAGGGCGATGTCTTTTTAAGTCGAGATGGAACCAGTTTTCTATCGTAACCAAAACGTTTTCAAAATTTGAAAACTCACTAATTTTGGTCTATGATTTGAACATGATTAGGAAAGATTTGTTGATTGCGGAATTGCACGTTCATCACATAGATGATGAAGTTTGTTTTCACTATTTTTTTGTTCTCTCTTTGTCCACTAGTCAATTAATGCTTGATTTCTTTCTTTCCTTTTATTTTAATTTTACAATTTAGTCAAAGAGGCATGGCTGCCATTTTTATTCAACATGATTGATCATTGATTTTTTTTGAACAATCACACGCAATTTCATTTCACCGAAAAGAACATTACAACTTGAATCGCCCCGACACAACTGGCCAGAGGCTACCCGGGTCGACATAATGTACCCGCTAGTTCACATTATTACAATAAAACATTCAAGATTACAACCTAACATAACCCAACCGACGAAAATACATAAGAAAAACCTTCAACCGTTATCAAAAACTGTGAAGTCCCACCATTTCGGCTTGTTCGCAGCTGATATCTTTCCCCTTTGGACCATCCACCAAAAAGACTCTATCTTGACCTCATTGAACATCATTGGTGTAGCAATATTGACCGACCTAAAGATTGACTCATTTCGCCCTATCCACAATTTCCACATACCTAAAAGAACTATCGCATGGATTACCTTTGCAGCCTTCTTTGGTTTGTTGAGTTTCCAGCATTCATCCATCAAGTCCTTGACCGAATTCATGTTAAAATCTGACGGTGCCTTTAGCCATACACTAACATTCCACCACAACGCTCTAGCCCAAACGCACTTGACCAAGATATGTTCCGTTGTCTCGACCTCTAATCCGCATCTCTTGCAAAGCCCGTCCCCCACCCTAATGCCTCTAAATGCTAAGTTTTCAGCAGTCGGGATGTTGTTTTCCATTGCTCGCCACCCGAAATAATTCACCTTTGGAATGGCGAATTTATTCCAGAAAAATTTGTATGCTTGTGTTGACCCAATGTTAAGCCTGTGCAGCTCCTCTCTAACTAACTTCACCTCAAAATCTTGCTCCTTGTCTTGAGACCTCCACTTCCAGACGTCGACCTCAGCCCCAATAACTTGCGATTCCAACAGAGACTGCAGCCGCTGAAACGCTGCAAGTTCTTCAGCTGTGTTCGGCAGTCGACTCCACGAGATATCCCACATCACAGAATTATTATTATTATTGTTATTATTATTATTAACATTATTATTATGACTAATATAATACGAGCTACTGTTGTTATTATCAATAAACGGAACAGGAACATTGTTATACGGCGTACTATTATCATTATGAAGATTGTGCATATGAATACTATTATTATCACTATCAAAACTGTTCCTAAGATCATAACTATCGATATTATCATTATTATTAATATGACTACCAGAAATATGGTTGATACTACTAAGATATATACTATTATTATTATTATAATTATTATTATTATTATTATAATTATTATCATAACTAAAACTATTATTATTATTATTATTATTATTATTATTATTATTATTAATACTATTATTATTACCCACGAATTTGTAACATTCAGCCACCTTGACGCCTTTGATCTTACTAATCTGGTATTGTTCAGGGAATAAGACCTTCAACTTCCCATCTGGACACCAACCGTCTTCCCAAAATCTTATCGACGTCCCGTTCCCCACTTTGCACACAAACTTTGCTTCCAAATCCATACCCCGTTTGTTGAATTCCTCATGTAACATTGCAATCGAGTGCCAAACCCCAGCCCCGGTTTTCTTTCTTGGAACAAAACCGTTTGCCCTACCTCTACTATGGATCGCGTTCACAACTTTACACCATAATTGATCTGCCACTGATTTGTAACGCCACCACCACTTGGCGAGCAAACCTAGATTTAGGTCTTCAATGCTCCCCACTCCCATTCCACCTGAACTCTTATCTCTCAATATTTTTTCCCAGGCAACCCATTTGATTTTGTTACATCCGATTGATCCACTCCATAGGAACCTTCTTCTGAGACCCTCTAGCACTTTGATTACCCCCATAGGGACTTTGAATAGCGACATGTAATAGTTGGGCATAGCTCCCAGAACAGCCTTTACGAGTATAAAAAAATATAAATAGGTTAAAAATATAGTTTGTTTGAAACTTTAAAATTTGCATTAGTGTGAACTTTGACAAAATTTTGTATAACTTATAAATATTAAATGTTTGAACAAGAAGTTATGTTTAGTATAGTAAGATTTAGACATATTTTATAATTAATGAGAGTGGGACAACAATAATTAAAAATGAAACTTTTATAAAAAAATTTTTTTTGGGGAAAATAACATGAGGTTATAGTCTCCCCTACTTTTAGAAATTTCGTCCCGAAATTAATTTAATAAAGACATTTAAATAGCGTTGAGGGTAGTTGGGTAGATGTTAGGCCGACCGTGATTTAGTTTATAGTAAGACAAAAGTTTATTAGTAATAGGATAAAGTGTTTCGAATGATATTGGATATTTTTGGGTTCTAAGAGTTGGATTATGTTGGTCTGAAATAACCAGGAAAATGAGTCTAACATAACACCAAGTATCAGGAATGCGAAAAGGAATACATGGGACGATTGACTATGTAAAGACTAAATGAACTACTAAATAGCTACGGTTTGTTATTGGTTCGACCCCTAGTCTCACTCTCGTTGTATCATTATTGCTTATATATAGGGTGTACCGCAGCAAACCCACCACACCCCTGATACTTCAAAAACGTACTGGGTATCTACCAAACCCTAATAGAATTTCACACCACCTTAACGTACCTGTAAATTCATTATTACGTTCCGGACTGTAATCACCAATTTACCTTACATTAGAGTTTTGTGTCCTTCTATGATCCTAAACTAGACACACATTGGTTTCAAGTGGCTTACAAGCATAACCGAAATTTAAATATGGGCTACAACCAACCAGGGAGCCCATTAAGTAAGATGTTTGCACAAAGTATTCAAAAATAAGTCTAACTGTTGAGTAGGCAAGAAAACGTTTACCAGTCGCTAAGTAGGAACCTCTACCGATTTTTGAGCAGGTACGAAGTGATACGCGGGGGAAAATCTTAGTCGTTTCGTGTTTAAGATTATATTTTTATGCAATTTTATGGTTTTGGACACACTACTTTGATAATGTTTGCGTTTTGCAGGTTTAACAAAGTTTAAGGTGTATTTCGGAGCTAAACGAAGCTTTGGATTTGAGCTAGGATGATTCAGGAAAGAAAACGAAAAAGAAAGATGGAGAAACTGGTGAAGGCCTGTCGCTGACGGACGCTGTTAGTCAAAGTCAAAGAAATCAATATTTTTAGGAAAATTAATGGGACTTTGACCAGAGACTTTGATCCGAGACTTTGACCAGAGACTTTGACCAGAGACTTTGACCCGAGACTTTGACCAAAGACTTTGATCAAGACTTTGACCAAACTAAATGATCATTAAGAGGAGTTTGACAATAGAGACTATATAATGATGTCTTGAGAGTAATCTCTCATCATCCCTCATACTTCATCTCTTACACCACCAATCCATCCTATCAATCCAAATCATTCCATACAATTGAAGATCATCAAATCATCTTGAGAGTAATCTCTCATCATCCCTCATACTTCATCTCTTACACCACCAATCCATCCTATCAATCCAAATCATTCCATACAATTGAAGATCATCAAATCATTCTATTATTCAAGATTCAAGACCCAATCATTGAAGAATCAAGCTCCATGGCCATGAGTGGCTAATCTCTTTGTATCATGCCTAGGAAGTAAACAATTGATATTCTAGGGTTTAACATTTGGGTATTTTCTTAAACTTTTTAATTGTGTGATTGTGTGTTTGAATTAACTATATTAGATTGCGATTAATCTTATGTTGAATTCATTTTAGTTAATTGATCTTGTGCCAATTTCTAGTGTCATGAACATGTTTTCTTGCTCTAATACAAACATATAGGGTTGTATGTTCTAGGTAATGAAGTGTAGTTTAGTCCATCTTTGATGTTGATGAAACTTGACACCTAAGCCTATTGGACAATCACCCCGTTAACACCAATTGCACTACATTTGTTTGACCCATTTGTGAAAACCTTAGACTTCAGTTGTTGAAACCTAGGTGTGATCATTTTTATTAAATTGTTTACAAACTACATTATTTTTCATTCATATAATTCAATTCAAGTTTTTAATATAACAACAAAACCTTTTCAATCAAATTCTTAAATGAACCAAGTACAAACCTTGTAAGTTCTCTAGCAATCTTCATAAGTAACTCGTTTAATCAACTAAACAATATCCACTAACCACACGCTCCTTGGATTGATACCCTACTTATCCTATATACCTAGGTTAATTAGGTTTTGTATGAACCGTGACGACCGGCTCATCAAATGGCGCCGTTGCCGGGGAGCTAGTGCGCTTAGTGTTTAGTTTGTAGTTGATTATTCTGATTAACTGTTTAATTTGTCTTTGTTACTTCTTATTGTTCATTTTTACGCGTGGTGTATGAAGTGTGCAGGTGACAGATAATGCATGCATGCCACTTGTGTAAAATCTGAAGATTGGGAATTTAGCAAGACTTGATCGTCATCATCACAATGTATTGGGAAGATGATGATAATACTTGTCCTTTTTGTGGGAGCCCATATCATTTGTGGCGAGATTGTCCAGTGGCCCGTAGGAAAATGGAAGCATTTAAAGAACGAGAAGATCGTATTATTTTTGGGCTCGAAAAACCTGGAGGTTCACATTTATCTTCTTCACCATCATGCAAAACCAAAACAATTTATCGAGAAGGTAACAACCGGCGACCACCCCTTCCACCAACTCTCATTAACCAAAACCGTGCCAATACTCCACCACATCCACAAAACCAAAACCGACAATATCCCAACCAACGACCCGTACAATACACATTATGCCATCCACACTCTAAACCACCTCCACCACCGGAAGATCATTCTTGTTTTTGTTGCGGGAAAATTCACATAAGTGAAGATTGCCCAGTATTTTGGAGTAATCCAAAGTATTGGAAAGAAAAATTCAGGGCTGGTTATAGGGCAAAGCCACGTCAAGAAAATTACCAACCAAAAGCCAACCACAATTATAACTCAAATTGGGGCTATGAAGGTTATGAATCCGAAGAGGAGCCATTTTCAAGTTACCAAGAAGAATACAATATGAACCACAATGAATATCCTCAACCGACATATGAAGAACCTCAAAACTCACGAGATTCCAAGTCCCATGCTATCATAGATGTGATAAAAGAGGCAAAGCTGGAAAATGAAGTGAGAGGCAAAACTCATGAAGCTTTGGTTATGCTGGTTCACCAACTAGCTGTGGAAATCTCCCAACTTAAACGTGAGCGTGATGAGCTGGCTAGTGGTGTAGTGGTTTATGCTGATATAGATGAAGATACTGCAAGTCTTTCTGAATGGTTAACTCCAACTGAAGACTTAGTATCTCATGAAGATCTGGTGGCTGAGGTGAAAGTTCCTCACGAATCTCATCCCGCGTTGATTATAGCACCCAACAAAGTGGAGGATGAAGGTTCAAAGATGAAGAAGAGGAAGGTGAGTTGGGAGGATATTGGGCAATTTATTGTAAAATGGCCCCGCAACAAGAATCACCCAATTCTCATGCCAATAATTGAGAATCGATTATGGATTTGGCATGTAGACTACCGGGTGTATGTTGAAAACTTGGTAGGAAAATGTGGGATAAAACTTTCATGCATATATTTGATGAACAAGTGGAAGGAGAAGGAACAGATTGGGAAACATAAAGTAAACTACCGAGCTTATCTTGGTAACTCGGTAGGAAAATGTTCACTTCGACCACCGTGAGTAAGAGGTACTTGTTGGTTTTTGTATATTTTTGTATTTTTTTTTCTTTTTGTTCGTTTTTTTTTTATATTTTGTTTGGTAAGTAAATAAACGTTGTGGGTGTGTTTCCTATATAACCCTCACGAGACCTCACTCGTCCTCATAACCGGGCTACCGGGAGGTTTAAAGGATCTATCTTAGTTAGTGTATATTTTGTCCACTGATCAAAATTAACTAAAAGATTACTTGGTAATGCTTTTCAACAAAAAGTAAAACCGATAACTCTTAATGTTTTTGTGAGAAGCTTGCTTCTACACACTTGCGAGTTGCAGGTTTATTTATGATGGAAGTGGAACTATTTTGTTGAAGAACACATGGAATTGAAGAATGAAGAACAACCAGGTGCATCTATTTCCATCTCTTTAATTTTGATCGTTTACTTAGATTTAATAAGTAGATTGTAAACTGTATATTGTTGATTGGGGTGAATTCTTTGGTTTGGCTTTATCACATTCCCGTAAACAATTTGAAACATTCCCTACACATTGAGGACAATGTGGACTTTAAGTGCGGGGAGAGGAGAAAAATTTAAACATTTTGAAATCCACCATTTAAACACTACACATTGAAGACAATATTGGACTCTAAGTGTGGGGATGGGGGAGAAAATTTGAAATTTTTTCAAAAATGTCCTTGTCCTTGTTTAAACATTTTAAAAACGCAAGTAACTAAGTCAACACGGGATGGTATGAACCATTTTGGTCTTTTGTCATGGTCAGGTTCTGAAAAATTCGCATGATAACTCTCAACTAGTTTTGGTAAAAAGAATTACGGGTGGTTATCTGGGAGTAGTTTGCTTGAAAGGTTGATTTATTACACACATGTCATATACCTACCCATCTTTCCATGTGAGATTTTGAGCCACCACAACATGTTACACTTTATAAAAAATTCTATCCATTTTGCATGTTGTGTTCCTTTGAATTGAGTGTGCCATTATAGTTGCATACGGTAGAACTTGCACCTTTAATACGTTTACCGCCCTAGACCGATTGTGAACACAAGAATGATTAAGGCATTAGGTTAAACCTTTTATTTGTAAACCATTTTTATCATCCCTGGCCCATTCCAATATTCCTTAGTTAACCAATCTTGAGCCTTAAACATTTTTCAATTGATCATCCATATCAACCCAGTTGACTCATAAGCTTTTTTAACTTTAAACCCGAGTGATGAAAATTCGATTGTAGGTTGTTCCTTTGTGTTGTAAATAGTTTAAAGTTATTATTGTTAGTTGTTTGTTGAAAAAAAAACTGCAAAAGCATTGAAAAAGAGCAAAGTCTCAAAAAAAAAAAAAAAAAAAAAAAAAAAAAAAAACATTGTAGAAAGCAAAAAAAAATATGTTCTAGTTAGTCGTTGAATAAAAAAGCACACCTTGCTTTATAGTTGAGTTAGTTTGTTTGTTCCTATTAGTTTGTTTGATGTAATAAAAGTCGAATTTTCATTACCTTAGTCACTTTAAATATCCCATTCCACACCCTTCGCCCAGCCACATTACAACCCTTTTAAAGACCTTTTGACTTGTGTTCGCTTTTGTGTAATTTTGTGAAGTGCGATTAAGTTGCAAGCATATACCAATATGCATTATAATCGGTTTTGAGAGTACCATATATATATACTAGTACATCAATACTAGTCAATTGAACCGAGTGGAGAGAATATTGCGAGGGATATGTGTGTGGTTTATTGGCTTTAGAAGGTAGGCTAATCTTGGGTAACCACTTGAGTTTTGAAAATAAATATTCATTGAAAGTTGGGTAGTCTTGATTGTAGAAGTCATAGGAACTGGGTATGACATTAGACCTTAACTCTTTGAGAATGGGGAATGCGTTTTGTGTTTGGAATTGTAAAAGCGTAATAAATTTTCTTGAGGACAAGCAAAAAGATAAGTGTGGGGATGTGATACGCGGGGGAAAATCTTAGTCGTTTCGTGTTTAAGATTATATTTTTATGCAATTTTATGGTTTTGGACACTCTACTTTGATAAAGTTTGCGTTTTGCAGGTTTAACAAAGTTTAAG
This sequence comes from Ambrosia trifida, assembly GCA_028751855.1. Lineage (NCBI taxonomy): Eukaryota > Viridiplantae > Streptophyta > Magnoliopsida > Asterales > Asteraceae > Ambrosia > Ambrosia trifida. Next base: position 68,680,066 of record CM054127.1, read on the forward strand.
GTGTATTTCGGAGCTAAACGAAGCTTTGGATTTGAGCTAGGATGATTCAGGAAAGAAAACGAAAAAGAAAGATTGAGAAACTGGTGAAGGCCTGTCGCTGACGGACGCTGTTAGTCAAAGTCAAAGAAATCAATATTTTTAGGAAAATTAATGGGACTTTGACCAGAGACTTTGATCCGAGACTTTGACCAGAGACTTTGACCCGAGACTTTGACCAAAGACTTTGACCAAGACTTTGACCAAACTAAATGGTCATTAAGAGGAGTTTGACAATGGAGACTATATAATGAAGTCTTGAGAGTAATCTCTCATCATCCCTCATACTTCATCTCTTACACCACCAATCCATCCTATCAATCCAAATCATTCCATACAATTGAAGATCATCAAATCATCTTGAGAGTAATCTCTCATCATCCCTCATACTTCATCTCTTACACCACCAATCCATCCTATCAATCCAAATCATTCCATACAATTGAAGATCATCAAATCATTCTATTATTCAAGATTCAAGACCCAATCATTGAAGAATCAAGCTCCATGGCCATGAGTGGCTAATCTCTTTGTATCATGCCTAGTAAGTAAACAATTGATATTCTAGGGTTTAACATTTGGGTATTTTCTTAAACTTTTTAATTGTGTGATTGTGTGTTTCAATTAACTATATTAGATTGCGATTAATCTTATGTTGAATTCATTTTAGTTAATTGATCTTGTGCCAATTTCTAGTGTCATGAACATGTTTTCTTGCTCTAATACAAACATATAGGGTTGTATGTTCTAGGTAATGAAGTGTAGTTTAGTCCATCTTTGATGTTGATGAAACTTGACACCTAAGCCTATTGAACAATCACCCCGTTAACACCAATTGCACTACATTTGTTTGACCCATTTGTGAAAACCTTAGACTTCAGTTGTTGAAACCTAGGTGTGATCATTTTTATTAAATTGTTTACAAACTACATTATTTTTCATTCATATAATTCAATTCAAGTTTTTAATATAACAACAAAACCTTTTCAATCAAATTCTTAAATGAACCAAGTACAAACCTTGTAAGTTATCTAGCAATCTTCATAAGTAACTCGTTTAATCAACTAAACAATATCCACTAACCACACGCTCCTTGGATTGATACCCTACTTATCCTATCTACCTAGGTTAATTAGGTTTTGTATGAACCGTGACGACCGGCTCATCAAATGGCGCCGTTGCCGGGGAGCTAGTGCGCTTAGTGTTTAGTTTTTAGTTGATTATTGTGATTAACTGTTTAATTTGTCTTTGTTACTTCTTTTTGTTCGTTTTTACGCGTGGTGTGTGAAGTGTGCAGGTGACAGATAATGCATGCATGCCACTTGTGTAAAATCTGAAGATTGGGAATTTAGCAAGACTTGATCGTCATCATCACAATGTATTGGGAAGATGATGATATTACGTGTCCTTGTTGTGGGAGCCCATATCATTTGTGGCGAGATTGTCCAGTGGCCCGTAGGAAAATGGAAGCATTTAAAGAACGAGAAGATCGTATTATTTTTGGGCTCGAAAAACCTAGAGGTTCATATTTATCTTCTTCACCATCATGCAAAACCAAAACAATTTATCGAGAAGGTAACAACCGGCGACCACCCCTTCCACCAACTCTCATTAACCAAAACCGTGCCAATACTCCACCACATCCACAAAACCAAAACCGACAATATCCCAACTAACGACCCGTACAATACACATTATGCCATCCACACTCTAAACCACCTCCACCACCGGCAGATCATTCTTGTTTTTGTTGCGGGAAAATTCACAAAAGTGAAGATTGCCCAGTATTTTGGAGTAATCCAAAGTATTGGAAAGAAAAATTCAGGGCTGGTTATAGGGCAAAGCCACGTCAAGAAAATTACCAACCAAAAGCCAACCACAATTATAACTCAAATTGGGGCTATGAAGGTTATGAATCCGAAGAGGAGCCATTTTCAAGTTACCAAGAAGAATACAATATGAACCACAATGAATATCCTCAACCGACATATGAAGCACCTCAAAACTCACGAGATTCCAAGTCCCATGCTATCATAGATGTGATAAAAGAGGCAAAGCTGGAAAATGAAGTGAGAGGCAAAACTCATGAAGCTTTGGTTATGCAGGTTCACCAACTAGCTGTGGAAATCTCCCAACTTAAACGTGAGCGTGATGAGCTGGCTAGTGGTGTAGTGGTTTATGCTGATATAGATGAAGATACTGCAAGTCTTTCTGAATGGTTAACTCCAACTGAAGACTTAGTATCTCATGAAGATCTGGTGGCTGAGGTGAAAGTTCCTCACGAATCTCACCCCGTGTTGATTATAGCACCCAACAAAGTGGAGGATGAAGGTTCAAAGATGAAGAAGAGGAAGGTGAGTTGGGAGGATATTGGGCAATTTATTGTAAAATGGCCCCGCAACAAGAATCACCCAATTCTCATGCCAATAATTGAGAATCGATTATGGATTTGGCATGTAGACTACCGGGTGTATGTTGAAAACTTGGTAGGAAAATATGGGATAAAACTTTCATGCATATATTTGATGAACAAGTGGAAGGAGAAGGAACAGATTGGGAAACATAAAGTAAACTACCGAGCTTATCTTGGTAACTCGGTAGGAAAATGTTCACTTCGACCACCGTGAGTAAGAGGTACTTGTTAGTTTTTGTATATTTTTGTATTTTTTTTTCTTTTTGTTCGTTTTTTTTTATATTTTGTTTGGTAAGTAAATAAACGTTGTGGGTGTGTTTCCTATATAACCCTCACGAGACCTCACTCGTCCTCATAACCGAGCTACCGGGAGGTTTAAAGGATCTATCTTAGTTAGTGTATATTTTGTCCACTGATCAAAATTAACTAAAAGATTACTTGGTAATGCTTTTCAACAAAAAGTAAAACCGATAACTCTTAATGTTTTTGTGAGAAGCTTGCTTCTACACACTTGCGAGTTGCAGGTTTATTTATGATGGAAGTGGAACTATTTTGTTGAAGAACACATGGAATTGACGAATGAAGAACAACCAGGTGCATCTATTTCCATCTCTTTAATTTTGATCGTTTACTTAGATTTAATAAGTAGATTGTAAACTGTATATTGTTAATTGGGGTGAATTCTTTAGTTTGGCTTTATCACATTCCCGTAAACAATTTGAAACATTCCCTACACATTGAGGACAATGTGGACTTTAAGTGCGGGGAGAGGAGAAAAATTTAAACATTTTGAAATCCACCATTTAAACACTACACATTGAAGACAATATTGGACTCTAAGTGTGGGGATGGGGGAGAAAATTTGAATTTTTTTCAAAAATGTCCTTGTCCTTGTTTAAACATTTTAAAAACGCAAGTAACTAAGTCAACACGGGATGGTATGAACCATTTTGGTCTTTTGTCATGGTCATGTTCTGAAAAATTCTCATGATAACTCTCAACTAGTTTTGGTAAAAAGAATTACGGGTGGTTATCTGGGAGTAGTTTGCTTGAAAGGTCGATTTATTACACACATGTCATATACCTACCCATCTTTCCATGTGAGATTTTGAGCCACCACAACATGTTACACTTTATAAAAAATTCTATCCATTTTGCATGTTGTGTTCCTTTGAATTGAGTGTGCCATTATAGTTGCATACGGTAGAACTTGCACCTTTAATACGTTTACCGCCCTAGACCGATTGTGAACACAAGAATGATTAAGGCATTAGGTTAAACTTTTATTTCTAAACCATTTTTATCATCCCTGGCCCATTCCAATATCCCTTAGTTAACCAATCTTGAGCCTTAAACATTTTTCAATTGACCACCCATATCAACCCAGTTGACTCATAAGCTTTTTTCACTTTAAACCCGAGTGATGAAAATTCGATTGTAGGTTGTTCCTTTGTGTTGTAAATAGTTTAAAGTTATTATTGTTAGTTGTTTGTTGAAAAAAAAAACTGCAAAAGCATTGAAAAAGAGCAAAGTCTCAAAAAAAAAAAAAATAAAAAATAAAAAATCAAACAAACATTTTAGAAAGCAAAAAAAAAAATATGTTCTAGTTAGTCGTTGAATAAAAAGGCATATCCTTTCTTTATAGTTGAGTTAGTTTGTTTGTTCCTATTAGTTTGTTTGATGTAATAAAAGTCGAATTTTCATTACCTTAGTCACTTTAAATATCCCATTCCACACCCTTCGCCCAGCCACATTACAACCCTTTTAAAGACCTTTTGACTTGTGTTCGCTTTTGTGTAATTTTGTGAAGTGCGATTAAGTTGCAAGCATGTACCAATATGCATTATAATCGGTTTTGAGAGTACCATATATATACTAGTACATCAATACTAGTCAATTGAACCGAGTGGAGAGAATATTGCGAGGGATATGTGTGTGGTTTATTGGCTTTAGAAGGTAGGCTAATCTTGGGTAACCACTTGAGTTTTAAAAATAAATATTCATTGAAAGTTGGGTAGTCTTGATTGTAGAAGTCATAGGAACTGGGTATGACATTAGACCTTAACTCTTTGAGAATGGGGAATGCGTTTTGTGTTTGGAATTGTAAAAGCGTAATAAATTTTCTTGAGGACAAGCAAAAAGATAAGTGTGGGGATGTGATACGCGGGGGAAAATCTTAGTCGTTTCGTGTTTAAGATTATATTTTTATGCAATTTTATGGTTTTGGACACTCTACTTTGATAAAGTTTGCGTTTTGCAGGTTTAACAAAGTTTAAGGTGTATTTCGGAGCTAAACGAAGCTTTGGATTTGAGCTAGGATGATTCAGGAAAGAAAACGAAAAAGAAAGATGGAGAAACTGGTGAAGGCCTGTCGCTGACGGACGCTGTTAGTCAAAGTCAAAGAAATCAATATTTTTAGGAAAATTAATGGGACTTTGACCAGAGACTTTGATCCGAGACTTTGACCAGAGACTTTGACCAGAGACTTTGACCCGAGACTTTGACCAAGACTTTGACCAAACTAAATGGTCATTAAGAGGAGTTTGACAATGGAGACTATATAATGAAGTCTTGAGAGTAATCTCTCATCATCCCTCATACTTCATCTCTTACACCACCAATCCATCCTATCAATCCAAATCATTCCATACAATTGAAGATCATCAAATCATCTTGAGAGTAATCTCTCATCATCCCTCATACTTCATCTCTTACACCACCAATCCATCCTATCAATCCAAATCATTCCATACAATTGAAGATCATCAAATCATTCTATTATTCAAGATTCAAGACCCAATCATTGAAGAATCAAGCTTCATGGCCATGAGTGGCTAATCTCTTTGTATCATGCCTAGGAAGTAAACAATTGATATTCTAGGGTTTAACATTTGGGTATTTTCTTAAACTTTTTAATTGTGTGATTGTGTGTTTGAATTAACTATATTAGATTGCGATTTAATCTTATGTTGAATTCATTTTAGTTAATTGATCTTGTGCCAATTTCTAGTGTCATGAACATGTTTTCTTGCTCTAATACAAACATATAGGGTTGTATGTTCTAGGTAATGAAGTGTAGTTTAGTCCATCTTTGATGTTGATGAAACTTGACACCTAAGCCTATTGAACAATCACCCCGTTAACACCAATTGCACTACATTTGTTTGACCCATTTATGAAAACCTTAGACTTCAGTTGTTGAAACCTAGGTGTGATCATTTTTATTAAATTGTTTACAAACTACATTATTTTTCATTCATATAATTCAATTCAAGTTTTTAATATAACAACAAAACCTTTTCAATCAAATTATTAAATGAACCAAGTACAAACCTTGTAAGTTCTCTAGCAATCTTCATAAGTAACTCGTTTAATCAACTAAACAATATCCACTAACCACACGCTCCTTGGATTGATACCCTACTTATCCTATCTACCTAGGTTAATTAGGTTTTGTATGAACCGTGACGACCGGCTCATCACGAAGACCTCTACCAGTCGTTGAGCAGGCATGATGATCTCTACCAATCGTTAAGTAGGTTTTTAGAAACTCTACCGACTATTGAGCAGGTAATTCACCCTCTACTAGTTGTTTAGTTGGATAAATGTAGCAAATGTAACAAATTTTTTTTACCCTAATTTACACATAAGTTGCAAATTGATAATGCACTAATGCAAGATAGTTTGTAAGTGTAACAAGTATTAAGTATAGTATGCAAGTTGTAATTTAGATGCCCTGAAAAAAAAGTTAATGAGTCTAGGTGCGGTTTCTCTAGTTTTTTTTTATGCAAATAGTACATATTTACCTAGCCATGTTTTTAAGTACTACAAATGATCGAATGTTCAAGTATAAGAGATAATCGATTTCTTTTTTTCTTCATGTATCAATAAGAATCAAGTTTCATGTAACAATCAATCATGATTTTTGAAAAAGAACCAAGTATCAAGTTTTCAATGGTTTGGTTATCACGGAAATAAAGTTTATATTCGAAAGGGAAAAGATTATGCATTCAATCCTTGAGAGAATGATGAAAGTCCATAGCATAATAAAGTTGCATAGAATAGTGGATGTAAAAATAGTTGATAAACGGTTTAGTTCATAGGTCAAGAAAAGGAAGAAGGTAGTCAGACATGTTCGTGATGAATTAAAAAAATGTGGATAGTTAATCTAGATTGAGGCAAATGAGATTGCGGGCTGTGATCTGAAGAGGATTTCATTTTTTATTTAAATACGATTTTTAGATAAAGCTAGCATGGTTTATTTATTGAGTATGCAAATCGTAGTTTTGGAATCAGGGTCATCCTCGTACAAAAATTTCGGTATGGACATTTAGGACTAAATCAATAGTTTTTCAATTTAATAAGGTTAAAGTGTTTGATGTTTAAACCATAGGTTTTCAAATAAAAGGAACACAAAAATTAAGGAGATTATGAAACATAGCTACTTAAATAGAATGAAGCATAGGTAATTAAGTAACGCGTTGTAACAAGTACGGGGTGAATCATGAGGTTCGAATCAATGTTATAATCAAATGTATGAGAAAACATGGGATCTTCACAAAGTAAAGCATGAGTGTGGTAAATACAAAGTTCGTAAAGTTCAAATCAGTTTAAAACAACTAGGAATAAAAAAAACAACTAGGAATCAATAGAGAATTCGAAGGGTTAAATTTTTCCGAGGTTGGAAAGATTTTACTTTCAAAACTGTTTTTTTTTTTTTTTTTTTTTTTTTTTTTTTTTTTTTTTGCAAAAGCAAGGATGGTTGATTTTTTTTTTTGGGTAAATAATACAAACTAAATGGATTTAGATCAGAATATTTCGGTGAATCGAAGATTTTAAACATGATGCCAGGTTTCGAAAATCAAGATTTTCATTAAGATGTTTTGTATAATAAACTTTGGATAATCCATAAAAGAAATGACTCTTAATAGACTAAAACATTTTTATTAAAAAAATCATTTGTTTACGCCAATAAATTGTTACATAAACTTTCGAAATTTAGAAAATAAGTTTGTGAAAATAAAAGACTCTTTGATAAAATATTTATTTGCTACAAGTTTATGAAATTCCCAGGCGATGAAAGTTTGCCAAAATTCAATATCCTTTAGTTTTGGTGCTAGAGTATCTCCAATACACAGGTTATGAGATTATAGTTTGAACAAGGATTTTAAAATCTTAAATATGATGAAATTTTATGGTTAGGGTACCTTAAAAATATAAATAAAAATCTAGGGGGAGGTTTAAAATAAAATAGGCCCGAAACATCAAAGGTAATAGATTTAAGAAGTAAAATGTGTAACATGTTGAGAAGGGAGAAATATGATTTGGGTTAGATGTTGAAAATAATTAAACGTACGGGTAATATAAGTTTGTAAAATGATTTATAATTGTGAAATCCATAAATGATTCATGAAATTTAGACTAACGAGGGAATTATATAAGAAAGAAAATAGATTTCAGTTACAAAAATCTTGATATTCAAAACTTTGAATTTAAATAAAAGTAAGGGGTATAAATGAAAATGAAAACAGAAAGATTTTAATAATTTAACCATTGACGAAAACGTTAACTTATCAAAACAGATCAGACCTAAGTCCAAGGAATTTGACCTAAGAATCTAGAAGTACGTTAGGATTGTCGCAAGTAAAAGAGGGTAGACAAGACCAAGCTAGGGTAAAAATAAGGAAGATGATATATATAGAGATAAGGATAAGGTAGAGCTGCAAGAAACTGAAGCAAGTACTCATTAAAGTCCTAAGGTTATAGACTAGATTATTTTTCTAATAACCTAACTCCCTATAACCAAGGCTCTGATACGAATCTGTAACACCCCAACCGATGGCGGAAACATCGGGGTGCCACGTAATGATGATTGTTCAGTAGCTCATGGTAAATGATAAGTTTTATTAATTAATTAAATGAATTACATACAATTGTTCTAAAAGAAATTTGTACATCAAATGAGAAAACACTAAATAAAATATCCAAGTATGAACTCTAATCTTCAAGAAACAATATACCCTGAAACATGTTAAGTTGGAAATATTTTGGGTCAACAAAAGTTGGTAAGAATTACATAGGTTTGAATATTGTGTCAGGAATATAAAACTTGTGCATTTCTAGTGTCATGGCAATTCTAGTCCATATGTGAAAACAAACTACTAGGTAAAGCATTTGCATAATTAACCCCTGTGACATGTTTAATGTGGTCCATCCCATTCGCATATGGTTCACTCGTTTGTGTTTATGTTTCGATAACAATCATCCACGTTTCCCATATCCGGGGTCCACGTATCCGGGTGGGGTTGTCAATCCAATAGATCTATCATTGTGTATCGTCGCCTTGCGCAGTGTTAATGATTACGCGAGTCTAATTTTGTTTACCAAAGTATTGTTTAAGACATAATGCAACATAGAAATCACACATAGGCACTTATGTTGAATTGCATATGAGAATGTAACATGTTTCACCACAAAAATGTAAAATAGTAAAAAGGGGCTATGTAAACTCACATTAATGGTGATGATGAAATTGCAAGAATCAACGAGAATCATTGAATTATGCTTGAACCTTAAATGGGTAGATCGACTTGACAACAATTTCTAACGGCTCTCTCACAATATATGTAAACCTAAATATAAATTTATTTTAAATCGAAGGAAACATATGACAACCTAATATAAATATATTTTAAATTAAAGGCAAAAGCATGATTCTTTGTCGTGATGGTTTGTGTTTCTAGAATTTGTTGTCAATAATCATTTGGTTCTCATGAAATACATTATTGAGTTCATAAAAACATAAATAGTTTGCATGACATACGTATATTCATTGATAACATTCAAAATAATCATTCAAATTTAGCTCCACAAAACTAGTTTAGATAATTTCGAAACATTAATTATTTTTTGATAATATTTAAAACTCATTTATAAACCTGAATAGCTTCATATATAAAATCAAGGAGTTAGCTTATTGAAAGTTGAATGTTTGTAAAAGTTGTATTTCATAGTTTAAACAAATAAGATAATATAAATTTATTAGCAATTTACGAATCAAAACTTAGGTATGTGTATGTATATATTATATTATATGTTAAATCAACGGAATAACAAAAAGAAAAAAAAACACTAGTCAATGTCATGTTAAGCTAAATCAAAAAATTCTAGTGGTAGAGAGATATATGAGTTCGTCATTTTCATTATAGTTCAAATTGTAACTGAATTTGACTATGATCGAAGTGATTTGTTTAATATTTTATTGGTGCAAATAATAAAATAGAAATATATATACCTAGAGTCAAGGCGAACGAAAGCTACCGATTGGTTTTCGGAGATGGGCTACTGAACTGAAGATGGTGACAACTTTATTTGTTTGTAATGTAGGAGACCAGAAGTAACGTATGTGACGGTTGGCTGCGGTATTCAAATGGTTCATAGGTCAGTTTCTATGGTGGTGCGTTTCATCGGTTTGGTGAGTTTTGTTTGTCGGGTTTACGTCGGAAGGCGCCATTGAGAGAGGTGGGTGTGGCGGTAGGTTCAGAATAAAAGGGCGATGTCTTTTTAAGTCGAGATGGAACCAGTTTTATATCGTAACCAACACGTTTTCAAAATTTGGAAACTCACTAATTTTGGTCTATGATTTGAACATGATTAGGAAAGATTTGTTGATTGCGGATTTGTAGGTTCATCACATAGATGTTGAAGTTTGTTTTCCCCTTTTTTTGTTCTCTCTTTGTCCAGTAGTCAATTAATGCTTGATTTCTTTCTTTCCCTTTTTTTTAATTTTACTATTTAGTCGAAGAGGGGTGGCTACCATTTTTATTTAACATAATTGATCATTGATAATATTTGTTATTATCATTATTACAAAAAATATAAATAGGTTAAAAATATAGTTTGTATGAAACTTTAAAATTTGCATTAGTGTGAACTTTGACAAAATTTTGTATAACTTATAAAAGTTAAATTTTTGAACAAGAAGTTATGTTTAGTATAGTAAGATTTAAACACAAGTATATAATTAATGAGAGTGGGACAACAATAGTTAAAAATGAAACTTTTATAAATTTTTTTTTGGGGAAATTTACATGAGGTTACAGTTCACTATGTTGTTGTTTAGGTGCAGGTTGTTCAATTTCAGGTTCTTTGCTTCTTTCCCTCTTCTTTTGAACTGAACTTTCACTTTCTTTAGCTTTTGAGGCCTCAGGAATGTTTGTTTTGAAACCAGAAGCAACACCAAATGATGATCCAGTAGCTTTAAGTAGACTTTGTACATCCTTCTTCCTCTTATCCCTGTGTGATTCTTTCTTTGCCCTCGACTTGACTCGTCCACGTTTAGTCGATACAGGGGCTACTGGAGAACCAATAAAGCCTTGAGGATCCAAGACTTCAGTTGTTGGATCAAAATTAGGACCTATATCATAAGCTTCATGAAACTGAGCGGCTACAAGTTCATCAACTACTGAAGGAGTCTTTACACGATCACCAGTGGCCTTAGGATCTATACCACTCGGTCGGTTTTGTGTTTCTTCGTTAGCGCCGTCTGTATTTTCAGTTAGAATAACACTTTTCTTCTTTTCCAAGTCTTCATGAGTTAGCTCCTTCCTTCCTCCATTGGGTTGGCGTCGACTGCAGCTGGCACTAACTCGTTTAGTGTTGGTCCCTTAGACAATAGCCCACACGGAGGACGGTAGGCAACCAAACAAATGTATCACCCGCAATGCCTCTCCATAACTCACATGCCTCATTTCATATATTTCGCCACAGAAAAAACTCCTCAACAACAAAGGCCCATTTCATTTCGCCTCGTTTCACGTCGATGGTTAATCAAGAGACGTGGCTGACTCAAGAACATGGGTCTCTAAAACAAAAATATGAAAGAATGGACTACGAGCAAAGAGTATAACATGTCCACTCCACGTACGCTTCTTGAGATGTACTTAAATGTGATCACTCTGTGCCAACCACTCTGATTAGTTATTGATCATTTATTAATGATCTTGAAACTTTAGCTAGTTTAGGTATTATTCATATGAAGACGAATTTGAGTAACCATATGGGTGATGATATGAACGATTATTTCATTTCGTGTGACTCGTTGGTTTTTTAAGGGTTAGTATAAAATATATCCCCATAGTATAAAATAATAACTATAGAAGTAAAAACCAACGCATCACTTCGTATTATCTGGATTCAAAGAACTAGTCAAGATATGATATATTGTTCATATTGTTGTAGCAACTGAATTTTTTTATTATTATTAAAAATTTTGGTTCTAAGTTGTTAATCTAAATAAAAAAAAGGGCATGGATAAATGAAAGGATGAGATATATTTAAAATTAGTTCTTTGTGAAAATTGTAATTTAAAATTGTAAAGAGACCATTTTTCACAAATAACATGCCTTAGGGAATAACTAAAAAATGTACATTTTTTTAAATAACATTGTATATTTTATTGTGTGTTTTCTTCCTACTGTCATGAACTTTAACTTATCATGGTCTTATATGTGACCTGCATTAACTCGTAAATCCTAACGCTGGGTTGTTAAAATCACGACTCCGCATTGTTCTACACATACAGAAGACTCAATTTATAAAAGTTTTAACAAATAACAACAGGTACTTTAGTGAACACTATATCTATCAAACTATAAAAAGCAACAATAATAAAATAAGTGCATCTTAAAACAAGAATTTAAGCATCAAACAATTTAAGATAGGAGCAAAATGGTCAAAGCTCATCATTTACTTGTGTTAGTTGTACATTCGGTTGTATTTTTGAGATACATGATGGAGATGAACTCAAACTTTGGAACCACGTCTCATCAGCAACAACCGCAGTGGTGTCATTGTTACGATGCCATGACCAATGAGCATGTGTGTTATTCAATATCCTTAGTCGACCATGTCCAAAGCTTGCTTCTCGATATATTGAAAAAGAAGGCTTAGGCTCTTTGTATCTTCAAATATCCAAGATAAAAAGTCTCAAGACTGTAAGTTGTGCCAAATACAAATATATATATATATATATATATATATATATATATATATATATATGCAAATACTAAAAACCAAGAATAGTTAGTTTATCCTTATTAATGAGTTCTAATACGACACCCTATTGAGTAAATATTGAGAAGTTAATATTACAAATTGACATATTATTTCATTGCTACATATATTATTATATTTAACTCCCTAAATTCTAACTATAATATCATTACATGTAACTCCTGACTGGTTGTGTTGCAAAAAGAAAATCCTAGGACGAATTATAAACAATGTGCAACAAAGTTTATGTGATCTAAGTTTGTATATGTTTCCGATGGATCATATAAAGCTAGGGTGATGTTATTTGTATATTCCATAATTTAATGTGTGCATTAAGTGGTATACTTTCTTTAATACATTATCATGTTTAAGACCACCTTCAACTCTAAGGTGGTCGTACGGTTTTTCAAATTGTTGTAAACTTGATTTTTAGTATGGTTCTCAATGATCCCCGTTAACTTATTAAGTTATTAGCATTGGTTATGAAGCGTGTTTAATATTTACCTAAGTTGAAAAGGCTTTCTGATAGGAAGTGAATGTTTTATCTGTGATTGATGAATAGTCTTGAAGCCTACCAGTCAGGGACTTGAGGGTTTTGCGTGTCAGACTAACTTAATTTGGATTTGGGATTTTATTACATTTTAAGTCTTTATCTATGTTATTTGTGTTGGATTTCATAGCTAGGTATTTAGTTTCATGTTAAGATGTATAACTCAATTTAAGTAGATTCTATTGTTAAAACTCATAAAATTTTAAAAATCAACACTCTAATTTCTATTGTTAAAACCTGAGTATTTAATTTTCAGTTGTAGTATTCCTAAGATGCAAGAAGTAATAATTATGTAACAAATTCTACTCTTAGTTAAGAAACTTACAACATGGCGAGGCCTTCTCTATTCCCTCCATCTCCAATTGTTATGTGTATTGGTCCACACGGATCAACATTGTTGTCGTAAATCCTCGTCTGTAAACATTAAACAAAATGTTTTAAACCCCTGCTTCGCTACGAAAAGAACAACATATTTATTACTAAAAATGTTTTCATAAATACTCAGCTTAATTTCTAGTAGTGCTGTTTTTAACGGGATGTAAAAAAATCCATATTTCAAGGCGTTTTAAACCTCATGCATTTAACCATACTAAACCGTACTTAACAAGTGTTAGTGTTCCAAACAACACGAAACAAAAAGGCAGACGACTTACAAAGCGTTCGTATGCATGAACATGGCCAGCAAAAACTATGTCAACACGGGCGTTATACAACATTTCTTCCATCGCGACCCTCATGTTCTCACCTTCTCCTTGATGAGCCAAATTTGAATTATACCACGGGGCGTGGATGATCACAACAACCCATGGTGTTTGCGATCGATCAGTTTTAGCGACATCATTAGCCAACCACGTATACTGTTCAGAACCCGGAGTAAAATCAGCATACGACCCCAACATAATTATGTGAGCTCCCACAACATCAAATGAGTAATAGAGGTTTGATTTTGATCCACTTTGTTCATATGGCATGGGCCAACGGGTGTTGTAGGCTTTGAACCCATTTGGGTCTATGACTGGAAAAATTTCTTGTTCATGGTTCCCTTGGGTCACCATCCATGGCCTACGGCTTGCATATGGCTCGGCCAAACGCCCAAATGAGTCCCAAAGTGGTTGTTGTGTGTCGGCGTAGGATAGATCACCAGGGAGGAGTAGAACATCGTAGTCTTTGGCATTAATGTGCTTCAAGGTTGTGGTCGTCCATCCGGTCTGGCCAAGGTCACCTGTGTCCGTGGGAGTTTTATTTATACTCGTGCATGGCAAATAAGTAGCATTATTATTAATAATAATAAAAAAAAAAAACACAAGTGCATATATAATTGATAGTATTATACTTATAAGTTTTCTTTAAATGATTGTTTTAGACATCATTTTGTACATCTTTTGCTTCTTTACTTCAATGTTTAAGTTATACTTTTTGTACCTTAGGTGTACATATACATTTAATTTCATATTTTGTCCTCAATCTTGATGATGAATATTTATCTATAACCTGTTATAAATTTATTGAAATCAATTGGACTGAAACGAAAGTATTTTTGTCCTATATATAAAAAGAACTTTATTTCATGGGAAAAATCACAAAACTAAACACTGAACACCTTATAATTACAAAAATAAACACATGAAAAGTCTTAAGTTTAGAGACCTCACACTATCCAACACTACTCAAAATCTGACATTTGTCCCAAAAGTCTTAATTAAAAACTCTTTAACTTATAATGGTCCCACAAACCAACCAATAAAATGATGACACGTGGGTGAAAAGGCTACTAGACGCTTGAGTTTTGTAGAGTCTTTACCCTAGATGCCAAGCCTGAAGATTCTTTAAGAAACTCTGAAACGTCTATGTCAGTCTTAGCATCTCAGCTAAGACTTCAGACGCTTCCGTACGTTTTAAAGACATTTTCATACAAATTAAAGACTCTTCCGTATAACACTAAAACTCTAGAAAACTATAACATCTTAGCCAAGACGCTAAGGCTGACATAGACGTTTCAGAGTTTTTTTAAGACTCTTCAGAATTGGCGTCTAGGTTAAAGACTCCGCAAAACTCAAACGTCTAGTAGTTTTTTCACCCACATGTCATTATTTTATTGGTTGATTTGTGGGACCATTACAAGTTAAAGAGCTTTTATTTAAGACTTTTGGGACAAATGTCGGATTTTGAGTAGTGTTGAATGGTGGTGTGAAGTCTCAACTTTTTCATGTATTTATTTTTGTAATTATAGGGTGGTCATTGTTTAGTTGAGTGATGTTTCTATTTCGTATATAGGTGGTTTTCCTTAACACTCATCGATTAATTAACACATAAAAATGCATTTATTTTTCTTTATAATATATTATTAAAGAGACAAAAATATGTAAATAGTAAATATTAGATATTATGTTCTAAAAACTACTAGTACGTAATACTTTATATTCGAATTCGCAATCTCAGTTAAGGAACTCACTTTTTTTCTATCTTTGGAGTTGTAATGAATACCCAACAACCCAATTTGAAGAAAAAAAATACAAACTATTTGTGGCAACTAAAAGCATACGAGTTTTAACTCTTAAACGCTAAATTAAAAGGTTCTCACCAGCAACTGCAAACTCAATGGGAAATATAGCAGGAGGTGTACGGAAGTTAAACTCTGGCCCTGAGCCACCGCATCGGTAGTAATATGTGGTGTCCGGTGAAAGTGGTCCAATTGTCACATGGTGGATTTTGCCCGAACTATAAAGGAAGTAGTGGTATGAGGTGTGTTCTCCCGTGGCTGACGACTCATATTTCCCAGGAGTTGTTCCATAGTCAACCGTAGAGGGCACACGATGTTCATCGGTCACCCATGAAATCTTCATATAATTCTTCCCGACCAACGACACATGCACCTACAAAGGCTATTGTACGTTAAAACTGCGATTTACTTAGCATGTAAATCAGCTGAGCCGAGCCTAACTTTAGTCAAACATGAAGCTCTCTGTCTGGAGAATCAATACGTTTTTGTGTCATTTGCTTTTGACACATTTGGGGGTCTAGCCCCCGAGACAATCCGGTTCTTAAAAAGAGTTCAAAAAGTGGTGCAGAGTAACTCTCCAGCGACGAATGACCTAAGTTTTATTTTTTAATAGAGTAGGTTTTTCTATTCAAAAGGGGTAGCGACGCAACTTGTGGCCCGTTTACCCGCCTCCCACTTGTAAGAGTTATTGGTAACAGATTAATATTGTAAAAAAAATATATATTCAGTCTGGGCTCGTGTATTGGCCTTGTCATGATTTTTGGTTGTATCTGTTGTAACAACTAACAATAATTGGGCGAGCCCAATAGGATCGCTTGTCATCGGGAATAGTGACCGGGCATGCTACCCATATCCGTTTAGTTTGTTTTGAGAGTTTTGCTTTAATTCGGAGTCTTGTTCCAATTTCCAAATATAGTTCTTTGTAAAGTTGCAAAGTTTCTTGGGTGTCCTTCCCATTAATTACCAACAAAATACAATAAAATAAAATAAAATAAAATGAAGAGCCAATGGCATAAAGCTCAAGTAGGGGTGTAAATGACACGTAGCGGCTCGAGAACTACCCGGGATTGGCTCGGTAAAAAGCTCGAACGAGCCGGGCCTTAACGAGTCTGAGCCCGAGCTCAAGCCTGAAATATGGTTCGTCTAATTATCGAGCTCGAGCTCAAGCCTGAAATATGGCTCGTCTAGTTATCGAGCCCGAGCTCGAGCCCTATATACAAAGCTCGATTGGGCTCGCGAGCATAAACGAGCCCAAATATAATTATAAATTATTTATATATCTCTTATAATTTATAGCCCACATCTCCAAAGCCCAAGTCCTTGTTTCATAGGCCCATTTAATAACACTCGCGAGCCGAGCTTTTGCGATCTCGAGTCGAGCTTTGAGCTTGTTTGAGTTTGTTCTAAAATCACCTCGAGCCGAGCCAAGCCGAACTCGAGCTTTTGATTTTGCTAGCGAGTCGAGCTCGAGCTCGAGCTCGAGCTTCATAAAACCATGACGAGCCGAGCTCGGGCTCGGCTCGGCTCGGCTCGGCTCGTTTACACCCATAAGCTCAAGGACTCGTTTAAATTAAAAAAAATAAAAAACTTTTATTTTGATGATTTAAATGAAAAAGAATATTACATTTTCTTTAACGACAAATTTTTACTCCTTATGAGACTTGAACCCATGACTCCCTTTAGGTGTTCCTACAAGCTTTGCTTCTAAGAATATTACAAAGAAATATTACACTTTTAAGAATATTACACTTAATAATAGGTTTGTGTCAAGTGGGGATTAATGAACAAATCTTTACAAATATAATTTGAGAAATAATTTAATTTTGTAGGGTGGGTGACTTAAGGGAGAACAATAAAAAAAGTGAGGGATCAAGGAACTACTAGTTTAACATGTAAAACTAAAATTTAAGAAAAAAAAAATTAAAATAGAAAATCTTTCACAGATTCTTTTGGAGCTATTAAAGCATTCACACTAGGTGCTTCATCTCTACCTTTATAATTATACAAAAAATCAATACCTTTCTCACTCTCTTTTTCTACCTTTTCTTTGTCCTCTATTTACAACAACTTTTAAAAATATTAAAAAATTATGGAAGATGAATATTGTATCCCCTAAATTTACTGGTGAACAGTGTCTTCTTTAAATATGTTAACTCTCATCTATTCACAACTATTTATACACACTCTATATAATATTAAGATCACACTCACACTATTATAAAAGAGCTGATGAGAATGCTCTTACATATAGACACACATAAAAGTTATTTTAATACTAAAATAATTTTTTTTAAATAAAAAAGCCTAAAAAGCATAAAAGTAAAGGAATTTTTTTTATTTAAATGGCTTCTAAATGTGTTTATATGCAATTCAAAGAAAAACACATGCAAAAGTATTTTTTATTTAAAAAACTTAATTAATATTTTGCATTTAAAATTAATGGTTTCCCGGCTCCTCACGATTTTGGAGTTCCCATCGAATCTTACACTAGAACGATTGATATGAAATTATAAATGGTATTGAGTTATATTTAACTTAAACGAGTCAAATAAGCGAGCCAACAAGTTACCTAACGATCGAACCAACGAGCAAGCTTATTGTTGCCACTCGGGTCATCTATAAACGAGAAACGAACAACTTTTTCCTGACTAGTTTTTTAGACAACCGCAAGCTACCATGAACGACTCAAGAACTATAAAAATCGTGCGTATATATACCTGTTGAGGATGTGATTCTGGACGATTATGTGGGGTGAAAACGATGGGTCGTGGTGGTTGACGTACAAAATCTACAGCCGCATAGTGAGGCCTTATAAGAAACAAGATCGAGACGAGGAAGATGTGGTAGTCGAATAGTAATTTGTGCATGGTTAAGTGTGGGGGAGGCTAACATTAGATGGGTGTTTAAAGCAATGTGTTGAAAGGTTGCGTATCATTTGATTGCAGTGCCGTCAAGCAAACTACATATTTTAGACGATATTTTCTTTCTATGGATATGCTTTCAGCAATCAAATGCCACATATTACTATATTACTTAAAAACAAAGTCGGCTCAATGACGAAAAAAACGTAAAGTAAAGCCAAAAGTTTAATGCACCCCTTTAACTTTGTATACACTACAACTTCAACCCGCCTTAGTTTATAACAAGTTTATAAAATGTCGTTTAGACCCCTTTAGTTTGTAACGTTTCAATGTCACCACGTATTTTAACTATTACGCTAAAATAAAGACTTTGGCACGTGTTTTTTTTATATAGGTGTCGGTACAACATAAAGTTTTGACGTAAGCGGTATAGTACACGGTTTAAATTCACGTTTCGGCATAAATTCAAAACAATTTCCTAGCGCGCTTACGTGTCAGTACAAATTCATGCTTCGCCGTAAATTGTGTTCGACGTAGACGGCATAAACCTACGGTTCGACCTAAGGTTTTTGATAAATAGTTGTATGCATTGTCTACGAATCGTGTCGGCTATCGTTTTTCTTACATTATTGCGTGAAAATCGTTCTAGCTCAGTTAGTAGAGTGCCTACTTTTTAGCCACGTGGTAGTGAGTTCCAATCTCACGGATGGCAATTTTTTTTTTCACAACCATATTTATTCTTAATAGGTTAGATACGTGTCCCCGGGGCAACGACCGCGGGTGGAGCTTAGTGTCGCTGCGCGCCGCCGCAACGCGCGGTGATATAAAAACTAGTTTGTCTTATTTTATTGTTGCACACAAAATGATTTGTAATTGGAAAAACAGATACAACACTTTCAAAATGTTTATTAAAATTGGAGTACAGTTTTTTGTACTTGAAAATTCTACGTAACCTTAATAACCAATCACAATTTGAGATTAATAGTCGAGTAGGTATCCTAAGAAAATCAACCCTTATTTAAGAAGAGAATCATTTTTAATCACACATTTTCATAAAGACCAAAAAAAAATATATATATTTTTTGATTAATCGCACATTTTTATAACTTTTTTTTTTCATTTATACATATGTATATACTGCATTTATACATATGTGTATATTGCAATTATACATATGTATATTACATTTTCAGTTATACATATGTGTATATTCGAAAAAAATAAAAACAAATAAAAAAAATATTCCTGTATAAAACAACGATTAAGCAAAAAAATTATTTTTTTTTACCTTAGAGAAATGTGTGATCCAAAATGATTCTTTCACTTCTCAATTTGACTAAATGTTCTTATTATATAACCGTATAAGGAATATATACTTTCAAGTTGTCCAATGAAAAAAATATATCCGTATCAAGATTTTTTAACAGGTTATTTTATTTTATTTTATAAACTAACTAGTTTATCCCTTGGGTATTTTTCTGAAAAGACAAATCTAGAATGAAGTGGTAAAGTGTGTGTACCATAAAAGAAATAAGTCGTTATTTCAATATTTTTTTTAAAGAATCAACACTTGATAACCATAAAACATACTTCTAATTCTAAATGTGCACATCTTGCTCGAGTGTAATCTTTGTATAACCTTGTCACTTACTCAAGACATTCTTAAGCTGTGATGTAAACCTGAAAAAAAAAACACACACACACAACCAAATTGGTATCAAATGATATGTAATATCTAACCGGCTTAGCAACCTTTGTATCACTAAAACAATCGTTTTTTGTTTTTTAGTTCTTCATATGGCATTATGGTGTTCATTGGAAAGATAATAAAATACTCGTTAATTCGGTGTAATTTTTTCTTTTTTTTAAATGTCATATATAAAAGTTATTAGCGTCTTAAAATTGTGGAGGAAAGTGCATGTGACATGCACATGATAGAGAAAAAAGACTTTTTGAGGGAAATCAAGGGGTGTGAATGCCTCACCTAGTGTCATGTGGCATATTGTTTTCGTTTATTACATATGTAGATGTAGATAAACGTAATTCTATGAAGTGGAACGCTAATGTAAAAAGGATGTTAGTGTAAAAAGTGTAAGAAGGCTTATGAGCCATCAGATTAAAGAAGATAATTAGGGGTACAATAGTAAAATTATTACGTCATTATAGTCAAAAAGTATGCTAAGGGTAAATTAGTAATTATTTCATAAGAGAGATTTAAAAATAAGGAAAAAAACCGGCTAATTATGTCTCGTTAAGTTGAAAAAACCTTCGTTACGAGAAAAGACTTCATATTCAATAACAAAACAATGGCAACGAAGAAGATGAATACAGGTTATGTGATTATAATTATAACATACATGCCTTGTATAATTCTACATTTGCGTAGTTTAATTATTTACAAAAGAACTATGTTTTCTGTTAATGTACAGTTGAAAGGAGATCTAAGCAAACGTATGATAGATTTACGAAAAAGGTTAACGAAGGTGAGTTAGGGGTCCAATATAAGTTGCGTAATTATATAATTGTATTTAAGGTTGTGTATAACTAATCTAAGGTTTAGTTATGGCTCGAATATAAGTCGCGTAATAGATTTTGGAAGTTAACTGACATTCTCATTAAGGTACATGAGATTAGTATTTACGGTTTTTTATTTTGTCATTATAGTGTTTTTGTATTGATTATGAACTAATTTGCGTGTTATTAATAGACAACATGATAAGACAAAGAGGGACAAAAAGGAAGGTAAGTAAAAAGGAAAAAAAGGCGGAGAAAAAACCCGAGGCAAAAGAATTCGTGAAGTACATGTACACTAGAATTAGAATGAGATGTTATCCAACTGATTTTATGGTGAACATACAATACTTAACAGAGGCAAAAAAAAAATGATGTTAGGGAGATGGGATTTGGCAGCATACTGTCTATGGTGAATGAGTCAACTGCTATGGCGTTGTGATACTAGTTGTTAATGAACTATGATGATGAAACAAGTATACTAAATATGGGGAATCATAACATCAAAATAACATCATCAACAGTTCATGAGATTTTTGATATCCCAAAGGGAAAGATTCCTGTTCTTGAGAAGAATAAGCCAAGAAAGGGTTTTAATACTACTATTGATGAATTTAAACACCAATTTGATACTACAAGAATAACTATTAGTAGGGTTCTTCTACTAATGGCAAATTATGTAGATGGTGGGAGACTATTCAAGTTAAATTTCCTGGTTGTTTGGAATACGCTACTTGGAGAAATCACAAAAACCACAACTGTGAATCAAAGATTTTTATTGGGTATAGAAGATGAATCTGAAATTCCAAATATGAATTGATACAGATATATGCTTGAATGTTTGAAGAGAACTAAGGCTGACTGGCTTGGATATAAATACCTTTACAATGGCCCCATGGCCTTGTTGAATGTGAGTACATATTTAAAGTTTTATGTTTCTAATGCAAGTAATGTTTATTTCTAATGCAAGTTTGTTTTGCAATGACATTTTTTAAATCAGGTATAGTACACACACAAACACAAGTACAATGCCTGAATTTGAAATCAAAACACCATCAACATCTTATATCACATCAAAGTCATTGGGGAAATGGAGTCGTACCTTTCTGAAAATGGTCCTCTGACTCCTCGTAGGTATGAGGACAATGAAGGTGATAAACAAGATAGTCATATAAAAGGAAATGAGTGTCGCCATGAAGGGGTAAATGATGTTGTATGAGCTTTACTGTCAATACCTTCACAAAATCTAACGGATGATGAGGATGTTGTAGAAGCTTATACATTGCCTGAGTTACACACACCAACACGTAAAAACGTTTGTGATTTAGAAAAACAAATTGGAATGGAATACCTGCATGAAGATAATGATGATGTGGATGTCGTAGAAGATTATACCTTACCTGATGCATACACACCAGAAGGTAAAAAAACTGTTGATTTTGAAGAAAAGATTAGAAATGAGGAGTTGAATGAATATAACGATGATGTGGATGTTGAAGAAGATTATACCTTACCTATGGTGCACACACCAGCAGGTAAAAAAACTATTAATTTTAAAGAAAAGATTGAAAATGAGGAGTTGAATGAAGATGATAACTGTAACATTTCGCATTTAAACTTGTACGTTACACGACTATAATTAATAAAACGTCAAGTTTCGTTATTCTCGTGTGCAATAATTATTTTTGTCGCATTTTTGGAACCTTAATACTATATATATATATATATATATATATATATATATATATATATTATGCATATATGATTAATGTGTGATAATTATACAAAAAAAATAAACACTTGGGCTGGGAATCGAACCCGCGCCCAAGGCCGGCCCAAACCACCCAAGCACACAAACCAGCTGGGCTGGCCAACACCTTTGATTAAATCTCAGCGCGAATTAAACTTATACTTGATTTTTAAAACTTCACAGTTGACTAAGGAAAGTCAACTGTGGACGCGTATGCATAATCAATCACAAATAACTTGTGATTGATCCAAATATGGCAACAATACTTGATTATCGGCCTTGTCTGACCTGTATACACAACGATTACCAATCAATTGTCCACCAAATTGAACCTATATGCGTTTGAACTTTAATGCTCGGTCAATCCTTACCATATCATCAATCCAGTGCTTAGCACTATAAATTGATCATCCTCGAAGCATTACAACTCGCCAATAAACTCTTCTCAACCCCCAATCTTCTTCAATTCACTCTGATTGTGCTTCGCGATTACGATTTTGACTTCGTGGTCTTGACCAAGCAATCGAGTACGAAACAGACTTGTAAGTCCAATTGTTCCAGTGGGTTTTATACATCGGCCATCACTCATCAATAGCCCCATGATTAATTGGGCTATTGATGAGTGAATCAGATTATTGCAAAACTAGGGTTCGTGGTTTGTTGATTTGGGGAAGAAACTGTTTTCGCATACTATATTTATTTTTATTAAACTGAGATAAATCACAACCACAGGCCTAGGCCAAGTGGTTGTGACTGATGCTCGTAACCAAGAGCACCCGGGTTCGAATCCCGGCTTGGGCGCCCCTTTTTCCACTTCTTTTTCATTTTTTTTAAAACCAACCATATATACTTATATATATTACATTTAAATCTTGTAAATTCGTTTTTAAATATTAAAACCTTTTTATAAATTCTGAAAAAATTATATTTATCAAATCTGATGTAAAAGTTTTATTTATAATTTTTAGTTTTTTGAAATTCATTGATTTAATATTTATAATAATTAAATCAAATTTATACTATTATATTTATAAAAATCCATTAAAATATCAAAACAATTTTATAAATTTCTACAAAAATTATCCTATGTTTGTACAATGTTAAAATTTACTGAAATGATTTTTAATTCAGAAAAATCATTTACTTTATATTTTTAATCAATTTTTGTTAGTTTTAATCATAATTAAATCATAATAAATTCAATTTTTATTATTTTTGCACCAAAATTTTATACAATTTATTTTTAAATATTTAGAACAGAAATATGATTTTTAAAATAATAATTCTTTAATTTTAGTATTTTTAAATATTAAAGTTAAATTTTGGCAATTTGTAATAATTAGATTTAAAAATCTATTTTAAAGAAAATAATTTTATAAAAATTATTTTTATACTTCAAATACATTATTGTGAACATTCTAAATTCAAATTTTATAAAAAGACTTTCTTTTATTAAATTATCAAATTTCCCTTTATTTAATTAACATTTTATTTTAAATTCAACAATTGGATATCCCCAAATCGAAACCTTAGGATATACTTATAAACTAGTTAGACTTAGACTTATTTGTTGCCTTATACATAGGGTAATACTTGGCAAACTATTGGACTACACTTATACTATTCCTCAATACCTAATACTATATCAAGGTGAGTTTACGTAACCATGTTTATGCGATTCTTTATACTTGCAACAATTATTTAAGCAATTCAACATGCATGTCTAGTAGTAAACTTTATTGCCTCATGAATTAGTCAACAGTTTCAACGAGTTTCAACGAGTTTCAACATTTACATAATCATTAGCTATGGCCAAGCCGGCGATACTCGATAATAGATCTATTGGATTGACAACCCCACCCGGATACGTGTACCTCCTATATAGGTAACGTGGGTGATTGTTATCGTTCCAACATATTACTAAGGTGAACCGTAGATGACGGGATGGACCTAAACTAGTCGGAGGTTTGATCATGTCAACATATTATACTATTCATGTAGACTTAAATTTACGATAGACATACGAATTGCTAGACTTTTATACTTAAACTATATGCTTAACATGGATTATGTATTCTCACCAACTTCTAGTTGACCCCCCCCCCCCCATTTTTACAACTCAACAGGTAATAATGATGCTTGAAGATTAGAGTGTTTATGAAGACAATAAGGAGTCTATGCATGCTTGATTCTTGTGTGATGTATTAGATTTCCACATTTAAAACTCTTATGTATTTCAATTTTTGGATATTTACAATTTAATATTTATTTCAATTAAAATTTGGATTACCATGTGCTACTGTATACTCATTCTTACGTGACACCTCGATGTTTCCGCCATCGGTTGGGGTGTTACAGATTGGTATCAGAGCCTTGGTTATAGGGAATTAGGTTATTAGAAAATAATCTAAACTATAACCTTAGGGACTTAAACAGTACTTGCTTCTCTTACTTGTAACCCTAATTGCTTCCCTAATCCTATCCTTATCCTACACCTTATATAACCCTAAACCTACATGTGACTACTCTTATTCGTCTGCTGCAATCCTGATCCACCATTAGATTAATAGGACAAAATTCTCAGGTTTAACCTGAACCCCCTTGAGATCTCGTCGAAGTTCTAGATTTTAATAACGAACACGTGCAATATGGAAGGGTGAACGCCTGTATTCTGAGTCTTCTGTCTAGGCTGGCATTGCGCATATATCCCAATCAGACGAGGGACCCGGATGCCTACGTGGGAATTCTCGGGATGAGTGTTCACTTATAGGCTAAAGCATGTCTTCATATGTTATTAGAATTTAGAATCTTTGATAAGTCAACATTTTCGTTTATTCGTTTTAATTAATGAATAAATGATTACATTCCTTATATAATCTCATTCATTTCATTGTGTCTATTACAGATCATGCCTCCACGTCGCAGCACTCGCAACAGCAATGGTGAGAACCACGAAGAAGGTGGTGACAACCATGACCAAGTTCCTAACCACAACAACAATGGTATCGATGCTCAACTGGCTGCGATCATTTCTCAACAAATGGCGCAGCAAATCGCAACTCTGGTTCCCAATTTACTCGCTCAGGTCATCCAAATGAACGGCAACGGGAATGGTCAAGGCAACGGGAACGGGAACGGGAACGGCAATGGCAATGGAAATGGACCCCCAGCCTGCACCCTTAAGCATTTCAATTCTTGTAACCCTCCAAAGTTTAGTGGTGAAGAAGGAGCTACAGGACTCCTCCAATGGTTCGAGGGTATTGAGAATACCTTCATCAACAGTGAATGCCCCGACAACTTCAAGGTTCGTTACGCCATGAGTGTTCTCCATAAACGAGCACTCACTTGGTGGAATGAAGAAAAGCGTACTCTTGGGGCCGAAGTTGCTCTTGCAATGACATGGGACCAAGTTAAGGAGGTCATGAAGGAAGAGTTTTGTCCTCGCAATGAAGTTAAGAAGCTTGAGGATGAGTTCCACACCTTAGCTCAAGATAGTGGGGAAAACCTTGCCTACAACACCCGCTTTCACGAGCTTAGCTTATTGTTGCCTCACAAAGTTACTCCTCTGCCGGTAGCCATCGAGAAGTACATCGGTGGTCTGCCCATGCAAATCCAGGACACCGTTTGGGGAAGGAATCCTGCAACTTTGGACGAGGCCAAACGTCTAGCGGCCACTCTTACTGATAATCACGTGAAGAACGGTACTCTCTTCCGCAAGGGCACTAAGAAGACGGTTGCCAAAGACACTCCACAGCCTGCAATTGAAGTTAAGCCTGAGACCTCAAGCAACAAAAAGCGCAAGGCTAGAAACTATATGGTTGCTGCTACTCCACCTGCTACCCAAAACCCAGCCAAGAAACCCTATGGTGGAACACACCCTCTTTGCAACACCTGCCAGTTCCATCATCTTCCTGGTAGACCGTGCCGCCAGTGTAATAACTGTAAACGGTATGGACACTAACCAAGAGTGGGGGGGGGGGGTCAGCTCAATAGATTTATTTAAGTGTTCTATGGCTACCTGTTTATCTAATGGTTATAGTGTAATGTATGTACGAGGACTGTTGAGCTCATGAACCGTTTGTCTCATGTTTCACATGGTAGTCATGATAGAATTCACTCTAAACGAAATGTAACTTGAAATATGTAGCATGCCCCCCCCCACAAAAGTATAAAAACAACAAAAAGGGGTTGTGAAACTCACCTGGAGACTGTGCAAGTGGTCTAGCAAATGTAAAAGCCCGGATGACTAGAGTCCACACGTAAGTGCCCTAGAATGTTAAGGACAATTTAATTCTTTATACTCGGTTATTTACCATGCAAGTTGTTTACCCGAGTTGTAGATCTTTGGACCATGTGTATGTGGTCTTATAGTACATACACGTGATGATTATTATGTATCATTGTTTGTACTTTTGAAAAGATGTACGGTTTTAACATGTATATCTTGAAATCTCTCGTTAGATCCGTTCGTTTATAGTTGTAAAAATAACTAATCTTGTCAAAACCAAGTTCACAAGTTACCATATGTCACCATATGATACCTGATGTTAACACATGTTAAGATTCTTATGTAAAATGGAAGTTTAACATATGTTTGAGAGTTCTTGTGTTAAAAGTGTAGTTAACACATGTTTGGTCATTTTTAACTTATGTTTCACGAAAACTACTAGTTTATATATGTTATGTTTGAAGTTTAACGAGTCGATTTGGTGGCTTAAATACAACAATATACACACACATACACGTATAATGTAGTACATGACATTGTATGGGTGTGATTGTGTGTATTCGTGTGTGTACATCGTGTATATATGTATATATGTATATGCATGTGTTTATATCATGTGTTTGATACAAGTTTTGTGTGTTTAGTAGATTATAATTCATGATTCTCATGTATTAGTGTGTGGACGTGTATGATGGGTTCTGCTGAACATAATATGGACCGAAATAATGAATGAAATGAGAGTATAGTTTGGTTTAACATACCATGGCTAAGAGTTGAAGAAAACAAGAGAATGATTTGAGTTCTAGTTGGTTAGTGTACTTCTCAATTTCCGACCCCACCATTTTCAAGTTGAGGTACTTTGTTTCCAGCTTCTTGATCTCGTCCCAAGGACAGTACTTCTCGTTCATCAAGTTCTTGAAATCCTCCCTTGAAGTGGCATTAGCCAGGTCCACACCCAACATCTGTACCTGTGCATTCCATCAGATTATAGCCGCGTCTTCTAATGTGCCAGTAGAGAATCTCACTCGATCTGCCTGGGGATAGTTGCACATGGCAAAGACTGACTCAGTCTTCTCAAACCACCTTAACAAACCGACCGCTCCCCCCGGTCCTCCAAAAGAGTGTGGCTTGCAGTCCATAAATGTCTTGAAAGTGCATGTAGGCGGGTGATGAGCAGGTTGGACTAAGCACAAGAAGTAACAGAGAATACGAGTAAGGTAGGTATCTTAATGATGAGAGTTTAGAAACGAAGAGAGAGACTAATTCGAATAAGTTGTTACCAGCTTGAAAGGCTGCAAGGGCTGCAAGTACCCTTTCGTTAATCAGTGTATTCAGTTCCGCCTGTGTCATGTTGATGTTTCCCCGTCCACGTCCAGCCATAGTGATCCTACATTCACCATAAGCTCATGAGACATACAAATATGTGGACTATACGATCATTCACACGTAGTGTAGCTAAATTGGAATAAAGAACAAACTTCAAGAGAACAACTCAGTCTCGACTGGGTCTAGAATAAAAGAAAGAAAGATCAAGCGAATGAAGATAGGAATCAATCGTCTCCGTGCTCAGTGAAAATAATAGAGTCTCCATATTCGCTCTCTTCGGGTTTGATTGGTTCGGGTTCCTTCTCTAATTCCTCTTCTTCTTCCCCAGAGGTGTAAGTGATCCTTAAGACTAACAGCGTACAGTTTCTAAATAAGGACTGGGTAGTTACTAACTAAGTCATCAAGTGTTCCACTTGTTCCTCCAACAATTCTCGTTGACGCTCAGTAGTTTTCCCTTCATTACTCGAAGTGTAGCACCACACCGTTGGTACTGC
Source organism: Ambrosia trifida (assembly GCA_028751855.1). Lineage (NCBI taxonomy): Eukaryota > Viridiplantae > Streptophyta > Magnoliopsida > Asterales > Asteraceae > Ambrosia > Ambrosia trifida. The sequence goes on from CM054127.1 coordinate 68,708,788, forward strand.
GTAGTTCTCCGTTATAGTGGCTATACTGCCTCAAGGGTTGTCTCCCATGTATCTAACAGTTAGTATCCTCACTAGTACTCTATTGCTGACTTCCTCATCCGTGATGCTGGTTGGAATTCTAGTCCCAATTAATGCCCCACATGGCCTAGCTTTCATCCTTCACTAGACCACATTTACAGCTTCACTAGACCACACGTGACATTATCAAGTGAGTTTCACGGCCCCATTTTACTATTTCTACACCTTTGGGGGATAAACATGCTACAAATTTAGTACAAATATCATTTTTTGTGTATATTCTATCGTGATGCCATGTGGAACATGAGACATTTGGTTCATAAGCTCATTAGTCCTCGTACAACATTTACTGTAACCATTAGCTATCGAAAGCCATGGAACACTTTAATAGATTTATTAGGTTGACAACCCCACTCTTGGTTATTCGCTCTAACCAGTCATATACAAAAGAGTGTTAGTATTATACAATGCGCGAGGCACCACAGTCAAGAGGTTTGGTTACGGGACTCATGGTTTGCATAGAAATCATTTGCTTAGCTAACCTATGATTGGTCATACACGAATTACACAATTGTTTTACTCGTTACATTCAAACCTGTGAACTCACCAACATTATTGTTGACGAATCTATCATGCATGTTTTTCAGGTAACTAATGGAGAGGTTGGATCTCGGACTCTGAGATGGATATAGACCCAACACCCCTAGTTAGGCGTACCTCAGATGACGATACCGATGATGACGTCCCACTTCCTGACCCGGACATCCACCATCCGGTGGTTCCTTTCACTACCCCTACTGCCTCGAGCCTGGCCCTGTCTTTTCGCATCGGCTATACGGGTAGTACCCTCTAGAGGTATACTCCACGTAAGAGGGTGTGACAGACTGTGGTCATAGCCCTCCCTGCTCATACTCTAGTTGTTACCCGACCCGCCGACCCTGTCCCTATCGGCCTTAGCTTCCCAGCCTCACCGATGAACTAACCCATTGGGACGAGGAGGACGACCACGAGGCTATATCGTTGGGAGGATCATCTGGGAGGCCAATCTACACGGAGCACGGCGTTATTCTATCCCACGACGCCATGTGGAACATGAGACATTTGGTTCATAAGCTCATTAGTCCTCGTACAACATTTACTGTAACCATTAGCTATCGAAAGCCGTGGAACACTTTAATAGATTTATTAGGTTGACAACCCCACTCTTGGTTATTCGCTCTAACCAGTCATATACAAAAGAGTGTTAGTATTATACAATGCGCGAGGTACCACAGTCAAGAGGTTTGGTTACGGGACTCATGGTTTGCATAGAAATCATTTGCTTAGCTAACCTATGATTGGTCATACACGAATTACACAATTGTTTTACTCGTTACATTCAAACCTGTGAACTCACCAACATTATTGTTGACGAATCTATCATGCATGTTTTTCAGGTAACTAATGGAGAGGTTGGATCTCGGACTCTGAGATGGATATAGACTCGACACCCCTAGTTAGGCGTACCTCAGATGACGATACCGATGATGACGTCCCACTTCCTGACCCGGTCATCCACCATCCGGTGGTTCCTTTCACTACCCCTACTGCCTCGAGCCTGGCCCTGTCTTTTCGCATCGGCTATACGGGTAGTACCCTCTAGAGGTATACTCCACGTAAGAGGGTGTGACAGACTGTGGTCATAGCCCTCCCTGCTCATACTCTAGTTGTTACCCGACCCGCCGACCCTGTCCCTATCGGCCTTAGCTTCCCAGCCTCACCGATGAACTAACCCATCGGGACGAGGAGGACGACCACGAGGCTATATCGTTGGGAGGATCATCTGGGAGGCCAATCTACACGGAGCACGGCGTTATTCTATCCCACGACGCCATGTGGAACATGAGACATTTGGTTCATAAGCTCATTAGTCCTCGTACAACATTTACTGTAACCATTAGCTATCGAAAGCCGTGGAACACTTTAATAGATTTATTAGGTTGACAACCCCACTCTTGGTTATTCGCTCTAACCAGTCATATACAAAAGAGTGTTAGTATTATACAATGCGCGAGGTACCACAGTCAAGAGGTTTGGTTACGGGACTCATGGTTTGCATAGAAATCATTTGCTTAGCTAACCTATGATTGGTCATACACGAATTACACAATTGTTTTACTCGTTACATTCAAACCTGTGAACTCACCAACATTATTGTTGACGAATCTATCATGCATGTTTTTCAGGTAACTAATGGAGAGGTTGGATCTCGGACTCTGAGATGGATATAGACTCGACACCCCTAGTTAGGCGTACCTCAGATGACGATACCGATGATGACGTCCCACTTCCTGACCCGGTCATCCACCATCCGGTGGTTCCTTTCACTACCCCTACTGCCTCGAGCCTGGCCCTGTCTTTTCGCATCGACTATACGGGTAGTACCCTCTAGAGGTATACTCCACGTAAGAGGGTGTGACAGACTGTGGTCATAGCCCTCCCTGCTCATACTCTAGTTGTTACCCGACCCGCCGACCCTGTCCCTATCGGCCTTAGCTTCCCAACCTCACCGATGAACTAGCCCATCGGGACGAGGAGGACGACCACGAGGCTATATCGTTGGGAGGATCATCTGGGAGGCCACTCTACACGGAGCACGGCGTTATTCTGTCCCACGACGCGAAACTTGTTGAGATGGGGACTCGTATCCGAGAGTTGGAGGTTTGTTTAGAAGAGGCTGAGCAAGGGAGATTGGCAATAGCATTGGGGAGCGTAGAGGCGGAGAGATGCATCGAGGCTTTGGAAAGGAGGATGACCGAGATGACGCAGGGCATGCGAGACGTGATTGCTGCATTGGCTGCTGCATTTCCATCTTCATCTTCATCTTCTTCTTAGTTTATTTTGTTGTTGTATTTTGATGATACTTTATGTTGTTAGATGCTACATTATGACTGCTATGTTGTACTGCCATGTTTAGTTTCTATAACTTAAACTATTGCGGTTCATCCGCCCATCTTTTGTACTAACTCTTATGTATTTGGATTTATGTTGGTATGCTATTTAGGATTATTCAGTGTTGAATGTTCTTTTGTCTTGTGGTTGTGATTGTTTTGCTATGCGTGGTTATATTTGATTGTTATGTTTATATGAATGACAATATTTACAGAATATGTGTCTCACACTTTTGGTATGTGTCATATCAGAAGGACATCATGCACACTCGACAATATGCGCGAACCAATGATGGCGAACCATTACCCGCCACTCCCACTGAGCTAGCTAGAGTAATTGCTGAGGCAATTGCTCGACATGACGCTGCTCGAGCTGATTCTAGCGGAGGTTCCGGAGGTACTGGTCGTCGACGGGGAAGCGATATGGATAACGGTAGAAATTTTTTGTCTAAATTCTCTACTTACTACTCCTACGCAAACCTTTGTGTTAATAATATTCACTATTGTATACACAGAAGTTGAAAATCCTGTACGAGGATGTTCGTACAAAACTTTCATGGCTTGTAAACTATGGAATTTTCATTGTACTGATGGTGCTGTCGGAATTGTCTGTTGGATTGAGAAGACCGAGTCAGTCCTAGACATCAGTGGTTGCTTTGAAGACCAAAAGGCAAAGTACTCCACTGTAACATCGCAAAATTTTCCCAAAAATTTTAATACATAAAAAGCCCTTATATATATATATATATATATTTATTACACCTTTATCATTAATATTATACAAATGTGCCTAAGTCTTTATTTATCCTAACTCACAACTTATATACATACATAAATGTATATAAATAATAATAATAATAATATGATTCTAAATTCTTTTTTTTTCACATACAAGATTTTTTTTTTTTAAATAAAGCCTTGAGTCAAATAGTCAAAGTCCTAGTCAAAGTCCTAGTCAAAGTCTTAGTCAAACAGTCAAAGTCTTAGTCAAATAGTCAATTCTTCATAAAACCTTACTTTATGGTGTTGACCAATTTTAATGGCTAATTGACTCCAAAACTAGTATAAAAACCCACCTATGACCCATTATACTTTGCACCTCTAAATCGATTGTTTCAATCCGATTAAACTTTCCCTCATACCTTTCTTCTATAGTTTATTACTTCTACAATTGAAGCTTTGATTATAAGCTCTTGTAATTGGCGAATTGGAAGCTTGATGTTCTTTCTTTTTCGTTTTCTTCAATTTGGACTAGCTACGTTGTTGAGTCTTTGGGATTCGCCTCGCATACATTCACAACACATTATTCTATTTTTTTTACGAGACATAACATTTTGCTAAGGTGAGTTTTACATAGCCCCTTTTCTATTTATCACCGTTTTTGGGGTGAAACATGTTACAACATCATTTTATGCAATTCAATCATCAATGTGTCTATGTGTTTTCTATGTTGCATTATGTCTTGAGCATGATTAGAGTAAGCACCATTCTAGCATAATCATTAACTCCGTACAAGCCGACGGTATACATTGATAGATCTATTGGACTGACAATCCCACTCGGATACGTGCCTCCTACAAAGGTTACGTGGGTGTTTGTTATCGCATAACATATTCAATTGGACCATGAGCGTATGGTATGTATCATATTATAACAGTCATCAGGGTTGATTATGCACTCGATTTATTTCTAGTATGTTCTCACATATGGACTAGATTGACATGACACATGAATTGCACAACATTTTTATTCAATTATCAAAAACCTATGTAATTCTCACCAGCTTTTGTTGACCCAAAACATTTTCAACTTAACATGTTTCAGGTTCTACTTGTTTGAAGATTTGCTTGAAGATGTGTGCATAGTTTATTCAATTTGATGTACAAATTCTTAGAACAATTGTATGTAACTTACTTAAATTATTTAATGAGATTTATTATTTACCATGAGCTATTGAACAATCATCAATACGTGACATCCCGATGTTTCCGCCATCGGTTGGGGTGTTCCAGATTGGTATCAGAGCCATGGTTATAGGGAATTAGGTTATTAGAAAAAAAAATAATCTAGTCTATAACCATAGGATTTTAATCAGTACTTGCTCCTTTTACTTGCAACCTTACTTTTTTATATTCTCTATCCTACTTCTTATCCCTACTTTCATCCTTACAAGAAGGCTACTCTCCATCAGTGAATCTACTCTTAGACTAATAGGATAAAATGCTCAGGTTTAACCTGAACCCCCTTGAGATCTCGTCGAAGTTCTAGATTTTAATAACGAACACGTGCAATCTGGAAGGGTGAACGCCTGTATTCGGAGTCTTCTGTCTAGGCTGGCATTGCGCATATATCCCAATCAGACGAGGGACCCGGATGCCTACCTGGGAATTCTCGGGATGAGTGTTCACTTATAGGCTAAAGCATGTCTTCATATGTTATTAAAATCTGGAATCTTTGATAAGTCAACGTTTTCGTTTATTCGTTTTAATTAATGAATAAATGATTACATTCCTTATATCACCTCATTCATTTCATGCCACATTGAACCTTCATTGTGTCCCTTATAGATCATGTCTCCACGTCGCAGCACTCGCAATAATAGTGGTGAAAACCAAGAGGAAAGTAACAACAACCACAACACCAACCACAACAACAACAAAAACAACAAAGGTGTTGATGCCCAACTGGCTGCGATTATTTTCCAACAAATGGCGCAACAAATCACAACTCTGGTTTCTAACTTGTTGGCTCAAGTCATCCCAATGAATGGGAACAGCAATGGAAATGGAAATGGCGATGGAAATCACATAAAGAACGGGACCTTAGTTCGGAAAGGCGAGAAAACAAGTATTGTGGCCGCGGTAACTACCGAGAACCAGAAGCGCAAGACCAGGAATCCTAATGTAAACCTCACTACACAAGCTTCTAACAAGAAACCCTATACAAGAAACTTTCCATTGTGTAACACATGCAAACGACATCACCCCACTGTTTCAATGTGTCGCCTGTGCACCAATTGTGGTAGGTATGGCCATCTGGTCAACACATGTCGTGAGACCCCTAACCCTAATAGCAACCAACCAACCAACCCTGCTCAGGTTGCTAATCTTGATCGTCCTGGTAAATACAACTATGGTCAATGCTATGAATGTGGAAACCCAAATCATTTCCGTAACCGATGCCCTAAACTAAATCGAGATCAAGACCCTCCAGCTACTTAACAGCAAACCCCACCATTTGAATGATGTCTACTTTTTAATTCTATGTATTGACACTTTTTGATTCAAGTAATAAATTCAAGTGTTATCATAACATCTGAGTGCATGCTTGTTTGAATGTGAACTAATTGCTATATCTATAATCATACTTGCTTACTTGTACAACAATTAGTTGACTACCAAACAACCTACTCAACGATTGGTAGAGGTCATCATGTCTTTCCAACAGTCGGGAGAGGCCCTACAACCTGCTCAATGACTGGTGGAGACTAACGAACCTGCTCAACAATCGGTAGAGTCATAAAAGGACGCAAAACCCTAATGTAAGGTAAATTGATAATTACGGTCCGGAACGTAATCATGAATTTACAGGTACGTTAAGGTAGTGAGAAATTTTATCAAGGTTTTCGGTAGTCGACCAATTGTATACCTGGTGTTTTTCTTTTAACTTCGGGACGAAGTTTCCAAAAGTAGGGGAGACTGTAACATCGCAAAATTTTCCCCAAAATTTTAATACATAAAAAGCCCTTATATATATATATATATTTATTACACCTTTATCATTAATATTATACAAATGTGCCTAAGTCTTTATTTATCCTAACTCACAACTTATATACATACATAAATGTATATAAATAATAATAATAATAATATGATTCTAAATTCTTTTTTTTTTCACATACAAGATTTTTTTTTTTTTTTAAATAAAGCCTTGAGTCAAATAGTCAAAGTCCTAGTCAAAGTCCTAGTCAAAGTCTTAGTCAAACAGTCAAAGTCTTAGTCAAATAGTCAATTCTTCATAAAACCTTACTTTATGGTGTTGACCAATTTTAATGGCTAATTGACTCCAAAACTAGTATAAAAACCCACCTATGACCCATTATACTTTGCACCTCTAAATCGATTGTTTCAATCCGATTAAACTTTCCCTCATACCTTTCTTCTATAGTTTATTACTTCTACAATTGAAGCTTTGATTATAAGCTCTTGTAATTGGCGAATTGGAAGCTTGATGTTCTTTCTTTTTCGTTTTCTTCAATTTGGACTAGCTACGTTGTTGAGTCTTTGGGATTCGCCTCGCATACATTCACAACACATTATTCTATTTTTTTTACGAGACATAACATTTTGCTAAGGTGAGTTTTACATAGCCCCTTTTCTATTTATCACCGTTTTTGGGGTGAAACATGTTACAACATCATTTTATGCAATTCAATCATCAATGTGTCTATGTGTTTTCTATGTTGCATTATGTCTTGAGCATGATTAGAGTAAGCACCATTCTAGCATAATCATTAACTCCGTACAAGCCGACGGTATACATTGATAGATCTATTGGACTGACAATCCCACTCGGATACGTGCCTCCTACAAAGGTTACGTGGGTGTTTGTTATCGCATAACATATTCAATTGGACCATGAGCGTATGGTATGTATCATATTATAACAGTCATCAGGGTTGATTATGCACTCGATTTATTTCTAGTATGTTCTCACATATGGACTAGATTGACATGACACATGAATTGCACAACATTTTTATTCAATTATCAAAAACCTATGTAATTCTCACCAGCTTTTGTTGACCCAAAACATTTTCAACTTAACATGTTTCTGGTTCTACTTGTTTGAAGATTTGCTTGAAGATGTGTGCATAGTTTATTCAATTTGATGTACAAATTCTTAGAACAATTGTATGTAACTTACTTAAATTATTTAATGAGATTTATTATTTACCATGAGCTATTGAACAATCATCAATACGTGACATCCCGATGTTTCCGCCATCGGTTGGGGTGTTACATCCACTTCTACTTTCCAGGATAAAGCCCTTACCTGGTCGAATCTTCATGTACAGACTCTGGGGAGAGATGCGGCATGCAATTTTGTTTGGGCCGATCTCAAAACTCTGCTCATGGAAAAGTACTGTTCGAGGAGTGAGCTGCAAAACCTGGAGCAGAATTCTCGAATCTCTCCATGGTGGATGCCAACGTGACTACGTATACCACTCCTTTTCATGAACTCTCTCGACTTTTCCCATACATGGTCACGCGAGAATACAAGAGAGTCGAGCGGTATATTTGGGGTCTATCTCCCAAGATCCGAAGCATGGTCACTGCATCGACATCCGCTACTATCCAAGATGCTGTTACTCTAGCCCACAATCTAACTAACGACACTGTTCGTATGGGTTCGTTGAACCAAAAGGTTGCAGTTGGTAGTGAGAGTTCTAGAGAGAAGTGCAAGCGATCCGGCTCCTAGAAGGGCAAGAACTCCCCTCACAAGTGCCAAGATTCCGTGAAGGTTTTTGCTGCCACTGCTGCTAAGGAGCCCAAATGCAAATACAACGGGACCCACCCTTATTGCCTTAAATGCAAATACCACCATGTGGGCACTTGTGGAAGCATCTTGAGTAAGAACTGCAATCGATGTGGTCATTCAACCACTAACTGCAAGGCTAGAGCCACAAACACTCCACCTGCTAAAAACGAGTGTTTCGAATGTGGCGCAACTGGACATTTCCGCAAGGATTGTCCCAAGGCCAAGGTTCAAGCCCGTGGTAGAGCGTTGGTGCTGGGAGCCAATGAAGCACGTGATGATCCGAATGTGGTTATGGGTACGTTTCTCCTTAACAACCATTTTGCATCGGTACTATTTGATTCCGGCGCTGGTTTTAGCTTTGTGTCCACCGACTTTAAGAAATCCCTTGGATTAGAATCTAGTAAGTTAGAAACGCATTATGCCATAGAGTTGGCCAATTGTAAGTTAATTTTGTCTAAAGAAGTTGTTAGGGATTGTGTTTTGGTACTTGGCGACCATGTTTTCCGTATTGATCTACTACCTATTCGGTTGGGTAGTTTTGATGTTGTCATTGGCATGAATTGGTTATCAAAGCATTATGCAGAGATCGTCTGTCACAAGAGACTGGTTCGTATCCCCTTGTCCAATGGTGAAACCCTCTCAAATCAAGGAGACCGTGGTTGTTTAAGAAAAGGTTGTGTCTCATTTCTGGCACATGAGGTTGAACAAAATGATAAAGATCGGAAACTCGAGGACATACCGGTAGTGCGAGACTATCCCGAAGTCTTTCCAAAAGATTTGCCAGGGCTTCCACTGCCATGGAAAATTGAGTTTCACATTGTCTTTGTCCCAGGTGCTGCTCTAGTAGCCCGCACTCTGTATCATTTGGCACCATCCGTGGGGAGCGCCTGTGCTGTTCGTGAAGAAGAAAAATGGGAGTTTTCGTATGTGCATCGATTACCGTGAGTTGAACAAGCTAACGATCAAGAACAAGTATCCACTACTGAGGATCGATGATCTGTTCGACCAATTGTAGGGTTCCAGCTACTACTCGAAGATCGACTTACGTTCGGGATATCACCAGTTGCGGATTCAGGAGAATGACATACCGAAGACCGCTTTTCGAACTCGTTATGGGAACTTTGAGGTTTTGGTTATGCCCTTTGGCTTGACGAATGCTCCTTCTATCTTTATGGATCTTATGAATCGAGTCTGCAAACCCTATTTGGACAAGTTCGTAATTGTCTTGATTGATAACATCTTGATCTACTCGCAAACCAAGGACGATCACGAACATCATCTTCGATTGATTTTAGAGTTGCTCAAAAATGAGAAGTTGTTCGCTAAATTCTCGAAATGCGAGGTCTGGATTCGGGAAGTTCATTTTCTTGGTCACGTTGTGAATGAGAAGGGTATCCAGGTTGACCCCACAAAGATTGAAGCCATCAAGGATTGGGACGCACCCAAAACTCCTACTGAAGTGCGACAATTTTTGGGTTTAGCCGGTTTTTACCGACGGTTCATTAAAAATTTCTTTATGATTGCCAAGACACTGTCTGTCTTGACACATAAAGACAAGAAGTTCGATTGGGGAATCAAGCAAGAGGAGGAAGCGTTTAAGGTCTTGAAGAACCATTTGTGCAGTGCTTCGATTCTTTCCCTTCTTGATGGTACCGATGATTTTGTGGTTTATTGTGTAAGGACAAAGAGGATTGACGAAACCAGTTTTGATACCTTAGTCTAATTCATATTCTACAATATTATTCTAAGTATAGAAACTGCTAAAGGAGAAGACTGAAAGTACTGAAGAAGAAGATATCAAATACTGAAGAGTAATGATCAGAATTTCTGAAGACAAACTACTCATCAGTAGTTTGTCACTCATCAGATGTTTTGATAGAAGCTTCCCACCGCCTTATACTTCAGTAGTCTAGTATTATATATTACTATTGTTAAAGTCTTTGGTCAAGTACCAATGCTACAGCCTGTTGTAGTATTTGTGTTATTATATTGCTTCAATACTTCTCTTGTATGTATACTTTCGTCTAAATAGATGGGTTCATCCCACTATTTTAGATAGTCCTTGTGTAGTTAATATTTCCATTATATTGAGAATCATTTGAAGCATTTACTATTTTATTCATTAACTGCTTTAGTTCATACATCAAGGGGGAGTAAAAACTCCTGTTAAAAGTAAAACTTTAACTTGAACACTTACATTTATTCCGTTGTGCAATTTACTTTGATAGATTATACACAAGTGTTCATAATAAGAATTGTTAAACAAGAAACAGATCCAATAATTTCTATCAGAGCATCTGGTTCATCTAATCAAATATCAATCTAACAAATTAAGAATCAGACACAGGCTCTTATTGATATTCAATAATGGATTCTAGTTCACTTTTTAAGCATCCATCACTTTATGAAACCATTGATCAATCAAATTTCTTAAAAATGGACCCTCATAATACTGAATCTGCCAATAAGCCTCCTATGCTAGTCAGAAATGAATACAATATCTGGCAAAGGAGGATGACACATACTTTATCTCAACAAAATACTGGATGTTGGAAGTCTATCATGTATGGACCATATAAACCAATAATAACAGATCCAGAGACTAAAGTAGAAAGAATAAAAGAACCAAAAGACTACACTGAAGAAGATTTCCTAAAACCTGAGCTTGATGCTAAGGCATTCTCTATGTTGGCTATGGCTCTTCCAAATGAAATATATGCTGGGCTTTTACATTGTGAAAGTGCCAAAGAGCTGTGGGATTGCCTAAAAGAACAGTTTAGAGGAACTGATGAGGTGATTGCCAACACTAGAGAAATTCTTGCTCAACAATATGAAACCTTTATTCATGTTACTGGAGAGACTTTGACACAACAATTTGAAAGATTCTCTTCATTAATTTCTGAGTTAACGTTAAATGGTCTGACCTACACAAACTCATCTATGCTTCATATATTTTTAAGGTCTTTACCAAAAAATGGGAAACTTACTCTATAGTTCTCAGGTCAGGACCAGATTTTGACTCCCGCACAATTACAAAATTACAGGGGAGATTACTAACTTTTGAGAGAGAAATAAATCAAAAGAAGAAATTACAAAATTCTGGTAAAACTACTGATGACTATATTCCACGTAGCACAACACTATTGGGACAAGATTCACCTTGTTGTTCTAATGATTTTGGATCTTTTGATCACATTGACATAACTGCTGGGATCTCATCAAAAAGGTCATATTCAGCTTATGACAATGAAGAAAACTGTCAAACTACTGATAACATGTGTTTTATAATGGATGATTTAAAAAATTTCAGTAGTGATGACTTAGAGGAAATGGATATACTACACCAACTGGCCATGTTAAGTATTAAAACTAACAAATTTTATAAAAGGTCAGGAAGGAAATTTCCAGGATTGAACAGTTCAACAAAAGTTGGTTTTGACAAATCAAAACTGAGATGTCATAAGTGTCAGAAGTTGGGACACTTTGCTAGCTCTAGCTTTAACCAATCACAGTCTGGAAACCAATCAAATCCTAGTTATAATAGGAATTTTGGAACACAGGGAAGTGCACATTTTGTACAGGCACAGGCTCTACAAATCAAATATGAGCCACAAATACAATATGTACAAATGCCTACTCAACAACAGCAGAGCCAACAACAGCTGTCTTCCATTCCTACTGCTCAACAACCTCCACAAGCTGAACAACCCACTCAACAAAGTCTTTTAACAAATGGGTTTGTTGACTGGAGCAGTCTTCCTTTTGACACCACAGAATGCAGTCCTGATGCAGAAAACAAAATGTTTGACATCAACTGGGGAGAACCTGATAATGGCAGAAAGAACTTTGTCTTAATGACTTTTGAGGGATGCTTCTCTAATGCTGCCTTGTCACATGTATCAAAAGAGTCTCTTTAAAAACTTTGCTCAAAATCATGCAAAGAATCATTTGCTTTAACAAGTGAGACCAATGTGCATTTACAGGGCAAGACCAATGACTCTGAAAGAAAATACACTCAAATGAAATGTGAGTTAGAAAGAAAACTTGCTTCAAAAACAAAAGAAATTTCTAAATTGACAAATAATGCTATTGAAACCCAAGCACAGATAAAAAGCATGATAGAAAACCTAGGAAATGTCAGAAAAGAGCTTGCTGGCACCAGGGTTGATTGTGAAAATTGGGTGGAGTCATGTAGAGGTTACCAAATGCTGCTTAACAAACAAACTGCATCAAATGTTAAGTTTGGCACATGGTACCATCACACGGAATCACCAACTGATTTTACTCCCAAAATTTCTAATGATGGGAGTAAAATAGTTCAAACTTCTGATATTAAAGATTGCACATCTTTTCATCAGAACTTTTTTAAAAATGAAAAAGAAAGTCCTGCAGAAGTAAAAACAACTGACACTAAATCATCAGTAGTTTCATCTACATCAGGAGTTGACACCCTAAAAACTACTGATGACCAAATTCAAAATTTAATAATTGCCAGTACTTTGCTTTCCAAAACTCCTGAAAACTTGAAAGGAAAGGCAAAACTTTGTGAAATTTGTGGTCTATTTAACCACAAAACATAATTTTGTAGATATAGAAAAGGAAATCAGTACAACAAGAAAATTTTACAACTGGTTGTGGGATAACAGATCAAACAAGATTTTGAAAACTCTTTCTATCCCATCAAACAGCAACAAAGTAACACCTTTTCTCAGAGAAAGACTAAATCTCAACCACAGTCTTTCTCTCAAAATTCTTTTTCAGATGTTAGACCAAAGCCTTTAGCAGTTTCACAAACTGCTAAGGTAAAAGATTTGACAAATATGGTTAAACTTTTGATTACCAAAGTTGATGGTGAACCTCAACAAGGTTCCACCATTGTTCTTAAAAACAAATCCATTGCCAAAAAGACATGGATTTCTAAAATTGGTCCACAACAAACTGCTACTATTCCTGTTCTCAAGCATTGGCGCAGCTTAGTTGGGGCCGGCGGGGGCGGCCGACCCCCCCAAATTTTCGCGTAGAAGTTCCGATTATATAGTATTCGTATAGAAAATTTTGAAAATATAGGGTTTCGACCCCCCGAAACTAATGACTTCTGACCCCCTAACCTTCGGGCCAAGCTTCGCCACTGTTCTCAAGTGTAAACCCAAAGCCAAAATGGCTTGGGTTCCTAAAACTAACTAATCTACTTTTTGTGCAGAGGGTCTCCAGAGGTCTAAATAGCATTTGGTATGATGATAGTGGAGGCTCAATGTACATGACAGTATGCAGGTACCTGATCAACAATTTCATAAGTCAAAGAGAAGGATCTGTGTCATTTGGGAACAATGCCAAGGGATATGTGCTAGGATATGGCAATGTATCCTCTGGTAAAATGCAGTTTGACAAGGTCAATCTGGTTGAAAACTTAGAATAGAACTTGCTATGTGTATCACAAATGTGTGATAAATGATATTCTTCCTTTTTCACCAAAACAGCATGCAAGATCATATCACCAGAAGGCTAGAAGTTGATGGAGAAGATCATACCTTGTTAATTGCCAAAAGACGTGGCAATGTCTATGCAGTAGACATTGAAAAGGACAAGGTACTAAACAACACTGCCTGCTTCTTCTTAAAGGCATCAACTTCAGAAACATACCTTTGGCATAGGAGACTTGGCCATGTGAACTTTAAAACCATAAATAAAGTCACAAAAATGGGCTTGGTCAGAGGTCTACCCTTGAAGGTATACCAGTGTAAAGGACACTGTGTATCCTGTCTTAAGGGAAAACAACATAAGTCCTCCTATAAGTCTATTGAAGAATACAAAGCAACTACATGTTTTCAACTACTCCATATGGACTTATTTGGGCTAGTTAAAATCATGAGCCTTGGTAAGAAGAAGTACTGCTTGGTCATCATTGATGACTACTCAAGATTTACATGGATCTTCTTCTGAAAAAAAGATGGTGTGGTAGAAAGGAAGAATAGAACATTGATTGAAGCAGCAAGAACTATGTTAGCTGATTTAGGCCTATCTCTTTATTTCTGGGCTGAAGCAGTCAACACAGCTTGTTATGTTCAAAATAGAGTCCTTATCACCAAAAGACGTTCCAAAACTGCATATGAAATTCTTCATGGCATTAAGCCCCTTATCTCCTTTTCAGGGCTTTTAGATGTCAATGCTTTATCCTCAACATCAAAGACTTTATTTCAAAGTTTGCTGCTAAAGTTGATTCAGGTTACTTTCTTGGTTATTCTTCCGAAAGAAAAGCCTACAAGGTATTCAATTCAAGAACCAAGATCGTTGAAGAAACACTGAATGTCAAGTTCAATGAGTCAAAACATACACTCATTCCAGCACATCCTGCTGAACTCTTTGACCTTCGTAGTTTTAATTTCGGACATTAAAAGACTGTTACTTCATCTAAACCCATTTATTATGGTGATCAAGGGTTTAGTGATGATGGTGCTCCATCTTGGACTCCTAATACAGTCATTAAATCAACTTTTCAGCCCTAAGAAGTTCATCAAACTTCCGATTCAACAACTACTGATGAATAAACTCAAACTACTGATTCAGCTCCTACAACTACTGAAGATGTACAAACAGCTGAACTAGATATTATTAACCTCAGTGGTTTGCTTAAAGAATTTCAAGAGCCTACTCTCATCAGTGGTTTACAACAACTGATTGAACACAAAGATCATCCATTGGATCAAATCATGGGTGATATTGCCTCAGGGTACTTACAAGAAACCAGCTTTCCAACTTCTACTTTTTCTCAGCATTCATTTATCAGTTGGAACCAAAGAAATATCAGGAAGCCCTCAAAGATAACAGTTGGGTTGAAGCAATGCAAGATGAAA
Source organism: Ambrosia trifida (assembly GCA_028751855.1). Classification (NCBI taxonomy): domain Eukaryota; kingdom Viridiplantae; phylum Streptophyta; class Magnoliopsida; order Asterales; family Asteraceae; genus Ambrosia; species Ambrosia trifida. Next base: position 68,724,131 of record CM054127.1, read on the forward strand.
TACTATAGTTCAAGAAGCAACAGGTTTGGGAAATCTGTCCCTTACGTCCAAACAAAAAACCAATTGGAACAAGATGGGTCTTTAGAAATAAACAAGATGAAGCTGGTCTATTCATTAAGAACAAGGCAAGACTGGTGGTACAAGGTTATTCTCAAGAAGAAGGAATTGACTATGATGAAACCTTTGCTCCAGTTGCAAGGCTTGAAGCCATCAGGTTATATTTGGCTTATGCAATTTCCAACAAAATAAAAGTTTTTCAAATGGATGTAAAAAGTGCATTTTTATATGGAAAAATAAAAGAGGAAGTGTATGTTTGTCAGCCACTTGGGTTTGAGGATCCTTCTCATCCTGATTGGGCATACAAACTTGACAAAGCACTTTATGGGCTAAAACAAGCTCCCAGAGCTTGGTATGACACACTTTCCACCTTTTTACTTAAAAATCACTTCACAAGAGGCTCCATTGATAAAACACTTTTCATTGAACATGTTGGAAATCACATCTTACTTGTTCAAATTTATGTTGATGACATCATTTTTGGTTCAACCAATTCAAAACTGTGTGATAAATTTAAGAAACTCATGCAATCAAGATTTGAGATCAGTACCATGGGAGAACTGCAGTACTTTTTGGGACTACAGATCAAACAACAAACAAATGGAACTTTTATACATCAATCTAAATATGTTAAAGAATTATTAAACAAATTTTCTTTAAAAGATGGTAAATCAGCTTCTACTCCCATGAGTCCAACCACACAAGTTGAACCAGATGATCAAGGAAAACAGATTGATCAAACCATGTATAGATGTCTGATAGGTTCCCTACTTTATTTAACTGCTTCTAGATCAGAATTATGTTCTCAACGTGTGTCTGTGCTAGATATCAATCAGCTCCAAGAGAATCACACCTAATTGCTATCAAAAGAATTTTCAGATATTTGAAAGGAACTCTTACACTTGGAATTTGGTATCCTGCTTCTAGCAATACCAAACTAACAACTTTTTTAGATAGTGACTATGCAGGGTGTAAAATGTCAAGAATATCAACATCTGGTGGTTGTCAATTCTTAGGAAACTGTCTGGTGTCCTGGCAATCAAAGAAGCAAACATCTGTGGCAACTTCAACTGCTGAAGCAGAGTACATGCAGTTGCAAGCTGTACATCACAGATTCAATGGCTTCAATATCAATTACTTGATTATGGAATCAAAGAGACCAAGACCCCACTGTTTGTAGAGAGTAAATCTCCCATTAGCATCATTCAAAACCCTGTTCAATATTCAAAGACAAAACACATAGAAATCAGGTATCATTTCATTAGGGATTGCTATGAAAAAGGCAAGATTGAGGTAAAACATGTGACAATAGCTAATTAAATAGCTTATATATTCACCAAACCTCTTGACTCAAAAAGCAAAAATTCCCTCTTTCTCTCTCAAAACACTCTCAAACTCTCCCGTGCAACATCAAAAACCCTGTTCAATCAAAATACACCCTGGCTCTCGTTCTGAAACAGGGACATAATCAACGAGGCTACTTCGTGAAAGATTCAGCCTGATCTCAATACAACGAAATCATTGATTTAGTCGTCAAATCCCAGTTCTACACAACTTTCACCATTGATCCTTCGATACACATTCAAACTTTAAATGAGTTCTGGGCTAACGCCTTGGCAGTGACTGTGAATAACAAAGTGATTTCCCTCAAATCTACTATCCAAGGGAAGGTTATGACGATCACACCAGCAACTTTGGGAATAAGACTTGGTCTTGATGATGCTGATGCACCAGAACAATTTCCCAATGCTGATATTCAACTAACCATGACTAAATGTGGTTACCAAGGTACTCTCTCACATGCTACAATTTATAAGAAATATTTTGATACAAAATACAAACTTTTGTTTCATTACATAATAATGTGTTTAAGTCCAAAAACTTGATCTTATGATCAGATGCCCTCAACTTTTCAACCTATTTTCCATTCAATTGTGAATGAGACTACTTTTAGGGCATCATCAGTTTTCTTTAATGAGTTGGTGTTGCATCATCAAAATGATAAAAAGAAGTTTTTATTGTATCCAAGATTTGTGATGCAATGTATAATAAAAGAACTTGGTGAGGACATACTTGTGGTTGAGGCTTCAAAGCTAAATCCTTTGACCTCACAAGTATTTTCTAGGCACAATAAACCGGCACTTTTGCTAGAAGATGACCAAGGGGAACAAGCCACAGTCCCCAAGGAACTAACATCTTCAAATCGCACTCCTAAAAATCCTAAACAACCAAAGAAACAAAAATCCAAACTCACCAACCCACAAAGAAAAGTTGTTCAGGAGGTTGAGATGCCTGAACCTGCTAATGTGCAATCTGCACTTCATGAAGGTGTGACTGAAACTTCCTCTCAGTCTCATCCATCTCACACACCCAAAAGAGATCCCATAACCATCTTGTTTTCAAGGAAGAAACTGAAAAAGACTATAACTACTAACCCTTCCTTTGAAACTACTGACCCTGTACCAGAAACTACTGAACCTGAACTCTCACACCAAACAGTAGAAATAGCTCAAATTCTCTTTGGGCTGAAAGAAAACATCCCATCTGAGAATGTCAATCCCCAACAACTACATAAAACAGGGGATACAACCTTAGAAATAGACATGGATGTGGATGATATTAGCCCTATTCCAAGAGATGATGATGAACCAAGGTTTCTAAGCCCAAACTTAGATACTTTAGGTACATTTGAGGCTGCTACTACTCATATACCATCTAGTGGTGGATTAGAGGATAGTAGTACCATAGCTAAGACCTCAAATATGGCACCTACTAATGAAGGCTTTGTGCCTAAAGTAGGAAAACCTCAGTACTAAGAAAAAGAGGTTCATGAGACAACTAGGTTGGGCCTAGCTCGTGGTATAACTGATGACATCATCATTGAGGATGTTATTAGGGATTCAGATGATTCCATTAATTTGGATGATGTTTCAAACTCTGCACAACATGAATTGATGACTCATTGTGAAGGTCCTGAATCCAATGTATCTGTACTCAAAGAGTCAGTCACAAAAGATCAGGTTAAAGACCACTTGAACCCTAACTCCCCTAAAGTGGCATCCCCAGTGCATACTTAGGATCACCCAAAAACACACCCTCCACAACAAAAGCCTACCCAATTCCCTGGGTCATCAAGCATAGACTTGAACCACTTATGCAGCCCAGATGGTCCCCTATGCCAGATGGTACACCAACTTATCTCTGCTCATCTCCAAACGTTCATGACTGCTATGGAGTTAAATAACAAAACTCAGATGGAGATGATAAACAATGCCATAGATCACAAGCTTGGTAAGTTATAAAAAAAAATGGAAGACAACAAAAGACAACTAGCTCACTTAACTGGTGTAACACCTCCACCTCCTTGGTTTTCAGAAGTGGATGAACCCAAAAAGGGGGAGATGTCAGAGTAACCATAGGTTGTGTCTCTTGAAGCTTCCAAAAAGGCAAGAGAAGCACAACATCTCAAGGATGCTAAAAAAGAAACAGTCAAGACAAGGCAAGAAATTGCTTTGAAAGAAAGACATGACTGGTATGAAAAAAAGGAAAGGCTACATAGAGAAAAAGCTCAAAAGAAATCCCAAGGCACTATAGAAGAAACTGCTGAAGTCCAAACCAAAAGTACTGAACACAATCCTTTAGTAGTTGATACTTCCCGCAAAGAAGCAAAACAGCCTTCTAAGGCAACTGAACCTACTCCAGCTGATATTGCTAAGCCTGTTCCCACTCCAGAAACTGTTTTAAGCCCTACGCCCATATCAATTTCAAAAGAACTCATGGAGAAGAGTTTAAGGGCAGCAGGGAAGAAGGATATGGAAGATGAGATCTGGAACAACCTAGAAGCAAGGGATGACTTAAGCTTTGATGACAAGTTAATTGCTTATGAAAAGAAACTAGGTGAGTTAGAAGAAAAAGAAAGAGTTGCTGAAGAAGACAAAAGACAACAGCTGATGACTTTTATCAGCAAAAATAGCAAGACTAAAAAGTACTCACTTAAGGGACTCTCAATAGATGAACTTACACACAGGCTTGCCACTGAGAAAGATAGGAAGATGAAGAGAGCCCAAATAATACAGGAATTGGTAGATAATGACTATGGTTCAAAGAATCAAGTGTCCAGATGGAAAGAAGATGCATTATATGACACTTACAAAAAGTTGAAGGCTGATTGACTTGCAAATCCAAAGAAGTTTAAAACTTCTGAAGTTTCACAAACTTTAGTAGTTAAAACTTTTGGTGTTAAAACTAAACCACCAACAAAGCCTGCCACCAAGAAGAAGCTAGAGGAAATCATAAAAAAAGACTTTAAAATGGTATTGCTTGCAGGCAACACCATTGTTAAGATGATTTTGTTGTTGAAGAAAAACCTCTACTTACACAATTTAGGGATCCTTCTACTTTTGCTTACCAACTTCAACAAACCATAACTGACAAAAAACAAACCATAGTAATCACTGAACAACACATTCCAACCTCTAGTGATGCACCTGATATTGTGAACATTGAACAAAGAAGGAGATCCCACTTGATGGTCACTGAAATAGAAGATACTCCAAAATCAGGTACAAACTAGGAGACAAGCATGGTCTCCTATACTCTAGACTTTGACCAATCTAAAGTAAACAATGTCAAATGGTCATTCACTGATTCAAACTCAGTGATGATCACAAGAAGAGATCGTTCAAGAAAGGTCTTCACCTCCGTAGATGAACTGAAGAATCTGTAAACAAAAGACCTGCTTACCATTCAACATCTTGAACCTGAACAAGGATCTCTTACTTAACAACAAGCTCATCAACTCAAGGCCTCCATGGTTAGAGAAATATGGAGGATTCTTGATTGCGGAAAGAAGGAATAAAGATTATATAACGTTTTGGCTTCATCAATCCAGGGGGTGATTGTAAGGACAAAGAGGATTGACGAAACCAATTTTGATATCTTAGTCTAATTCATATTCTGCAATACTATTCTAAGTATAGAAACTGTTGAAGGAGAAGACTGGAAGTACCGAAGAAGAAGAAGATATCAAGTACTGAAGAGTAATGATTAGAAGTTCTGAAGACGAACCAGACAAAGTCTCTGAGGAACTACTGAAGACAAACTACTCATCAATAGTTTGTTACTCATCAGATGTTTTGAAAAAAGCTTCCCACCACCTTATACTTCAGTAGTTTAGTATTATATATTACTTTCGTTAAAGTCTTTGTTCAAATACCAATGCTACAACCTGTTGTACTATTTGTATTATTATATTGTTTCAATACTTCTCTTGTTCGTATACTTTCGTCTATAAATAGATGGGTTCATCCCATTATTTTAGACTGTCCTTTTGTAGTTAATATTTCCATTATATTGAGAATCATTTGAAGCATTTACTGTTTTATTCATTAATTGTTTTGATTCTCATTTACTTCTTTAGTTCATACGTCAAAGGGGAGTAATACCTCCTGTTAAAAGTGAAACTTTAACTTGAACACTTACATTTATTCCTCTGTGTAATTTACTTTGATAGATTATACACAAGTGTTCATAATAAGAACTGTTAAACAAGAAACTGATTCAACATATTGCGATGCTTCTCATCAAGGTCTTGGATTTGTACTCATGCAAAGGAATAAGGTCATTGCTTATTCATCTTGACAACTTAAAGTACATGAGACGAATTACACCACTCATAACCTAGAGTTAGGCGCGGTGATCTTTTCCCTCAAGATTTGGAGGCACTATCTTTATGGTTCTAAGTGCACTATTTTCACTAATCACAAGAGCTTGCAACACATCATCAGAAGGATATGAAAATACGGAAACAAAGATGGGTTGAGTTGCTGAACGATTACGATTTCGAGATTAAATACCATCCGGGAAAGGCCAATGTTGTGGCTGACGCCTTGAGCCGGAGAGAACGATTCAAGACCCTGCGTGTACATACGCTAGGTTTGACCATCCATACAAATCTCACTACCCGTATTCGTGATGCTCAACAAGAAGCTCTAAAAGGTGAGAACCTGAAGAATGAGTTGTTATTCAAGATGGTTAATATGTTGGAATCAAGGTTTGAAGGCACAATTTACTTTGCCAACCAGATCAGGGTACCACAATTTGGTGGCTTACGCGATTAAATCCTTGAGGAGGCTCACAAGTCTAAGTACTCGGTTCACCCCGGAGCCGACAAAATGTACAAGGACGTGAAGGGATTCTACTGGTGGCCCAACCTTAAAGGTGAAATTGAAACATACGTCAGCTGATGCCTTACCTGTTCTAAGGTCTAGCCTGAGTACTAGAAGGCATCCGGTTTGCTACAGCAACCAGAGATTCCCGTTTGGAAATTGGAGCAAATCTCCATGGATTTCATCACCAAACTTCCTAAAATGTCCAGTGGTCACGACACGATTTGGGTAATTTTTGACAGGTTGACTAAATCCGCGCATTTCTTGCTGATCAAGGAAGCCGACAAACTAGAGAAACTCGCCAAGCTGTACATCAAAGAGATTTTAACTAATCATGGTGTACTTGTTTCAATCATTTCCAACCGAGATAGTCGATTTACTTCCCGATTCTGGCAGACACTAATGGATGGACTAGGCTCGCGCTTAGACATGAGCACAGCCTATCACCCACAAACCGATGGCCAGAGCGAACGTACGATCTAAAAATTGGAAGACATGCTCCGAGCATGCGCAATCAATTTCGGTGGAAACTGGGATTCTCATTTACCGTTGGTTGAGTTCTCTTACAATAACAGTTACCACACCAGTATCAAGGCTGCCCCATTTGAAGCCTTATATGGACGTAAGTGTAGATTTCCGTTGTGTTGGGCATAAGTTGGAGACAAATATTTGACTGGCCCCGAGCTTATTCTAAAAACAACCGATAAGACCTTTCAGATCCATGATCGCTTGAAAGCCGCTCGAGATCGCCAAAAGGGTTATGCTGATCGCCGTTGCAAATCACTCGAATTTCAGGTTGGCGATAAGGTACTCTTGAAAGTCTCACCGTGGAAGGGTGTACCACGGTTTGGCAAAGATGGGAAACTTAATCCCTGATACATAGGTCCATTTGAAATACTTTCTAGGGTTGGTCCTGTAGCATACAAGCTCAAGTTACCAGAAGAGCTCAGTGGCGTTCATGACACTTTCCACGTATCCAATCTGAGAAAGTGTTTGTCTAAAGAATCTTTGATAATTCCTCCTGAAGAGATTCACGTCGATGATTAACTCCACTTCATTGAGGAGCCAGTCGAGGTGACTGATTGGAAAGTCTAGAAATTGACAAGGAGCCGCACTAAACTTGTCAAAGTCAGATGGAATGCAAAGCGTGGTCCCGAATTTACATGGGAATGCGAAGACCAAATGAGACGCAAGTACCTAGCTCTTTTTCCTAAGACTACTAAAACTAGTCAGAAAACTCGATTTCGCAGACGAAATTCCAAAAACAAGGGGGAGAATGTGACAACAGTCAACAATCCAGGTCAACATCCATACGCTTTTCATTTATTATTGTCATTATATGTGCATAATTAGATGTTTTGCACACACAATACCCCCCCAGTCTAGTGAAGCATGAGTTATTCAGGAAACTCAACCAAGAACAATCGTTTATGCATACAACACCCATACAATCACCCAAAGAGCATTCAACAAGGTTATCACACTTTAACACTTGGTATTCCCTCTCTAACACATGTATACAAATCTTATACATCACAACAGGTTAATACCTAGTGATTATACCCTCCTAACACATGATAACTTGCTCTTAACACATGCGAATATATTAACAAGCAATTTACAAGATACAAGTCAATATTGTCATCAAACACACCACGTGATCATACAAACTAGAACAACACTCGTCTACTTACAATTATATGGCTACATGACAATTCACACGCATATGTACGCAACTCTTAGTTGTTTCAACTAAACAAATGGAACCATCCCTTACACTTAATCACCACCTCTATGAACTATCCTTTTCCTTGACATCACTCCTAATGTCACGGCCTAAGGCCAAAACCATGTGATTGAGACTTAACATAGAGACACCTCAAGACAAACTACAAATCTCCTTACCTTTCAAGATAATCGGCAGAAGATAACACCCCTCACCTATCACTATCACTTGACAACAATGCATGTTATATCAAATAGGGCCTAAACCATCGTCACAACTCTTGATACCCCTTGATCACTTACCACAAATGCCATAATCTTACCTATACATATTGGCTGAATGGGACAAACACAAACACCTCATGTATGATCCAAACCTTTATACTAGAATCACTACAAGACAAGGACAATTAATACTATGTTTTAGCATGACAAACCTTCCACTTTTGGATAGATCACAATCGGCCCAATACACCTCATGAAAGGGACAAGATGGAGAGTCTATAACACATCACTTTCACCTTGTCTTGGCCACTTTCCTTTGTCTTATGCTCGGCTGAGTGACATCATGAGTTAAAGCTCATAGAATGTTGGCAAATTACATTAGATTAGGCAAGGAAACAAACCTCCATTTCATTCCCTTATGAGTCAACCCACCCCTTATATCCATACCTATCTATAATCGGCTATAATCAAGGAAGGAAGCAAGCAATCTCAAGTCACCATCTTTCACAATACAATGATTAGAAGCCTTGAACTATACATCAACAAAGAAGCCTACACCTTCCTTATTTGCCTCTGTCCTCACTTGATCGATCATCTATATTAGGGAGGCCATACTTCATAAAAATTTGCTACAAAACACACTATCTCACTACCTTTAAAAAATCTCGGATACCCCCTCACCATAGCCGAAGGCTGTAACACCCCAACCGATGGCGGAAACATCGGGGTGCCACGTATTGATGATTGTTTCAGTAGCACATGGTATAATTTAAATTTTAAATAATTTATTCATAACATAAATATCCAACATAAAGTGATTGTCTAGAAATTCAAATACATGATATCAAAATAAAGCAACAACTTCTAATAGCTTCAAACAAAAGCTTCATGTTAAATCCTCAAGCATACTCAAGCCTCAGTTTCATTGTTACCTGAAACATGTTAATTTTGAAAATATTTTTGGGTCAACAAAAGTTGGTGAGAATTACATAGGTTTTTGATAATTGAATAAAAATGTTGTGCAATTCATGTGTCATGTCAATCTAGTCCATATGTGAGAACATACTAGAAATAAATCGAGTGCATAACCAACCCTGGTGACTGTTATAATATGATACATCCCATACGCTCATGGTTCACTTGAATATGTTATGCGATAACAAACACCCACGATACCTTTGTAGGAGGCACGTATCCGGGTGGGATTGTCAGTCCAATAGATCTATCAATGTATACCGTCGGCTTGTACGGAGTTAATGATTATGCTAGAATGGTGCTTACTCTAATCATGCTCAAGACATAATGCAACATAGAAAACACATAGACACATTGATGATTGAATTGCATAAATGATGTTATAACATGTTTCACCCCAAAAATGATGATAAATAAAAGGGGCTATGTAAAACTCACCTTAGCAAATGTTATACTTCTTGAAAAGATGAAATAATAGTGTTGCCCAAATAATGCCAAATATCACCCTATAATAAGGTAATAAATAAGTCTAAGTCTAATTAGTTTATAAGTGTATCCTAGGGTTTCGATTTGGGGATATCCAATTGTTGAATTTAAAGTAAAATGTTAATTAAATAAAGGGAAATTTGATAATTAAATAAAAGAAAGTCTTTTTATAAAATTTGAATTTAGAATGCTCACAATAATGTGTTTGAAGTATAAAAATAATTTTTATAAAATTATTTCTTTTAAAATAGATTTTTAAATCTATTTATTACAAATTGCCAAAATTTAACTTTAATATATTAAAAATACTAAAATTAAAGAATTATTATTTTAAAAATCATATTTCTGTTCTAAATATTTTAAAATAAATTGTATAAAATTTTGGTGCAAAAATAATAAAAATTGAATTTATTATGATTTAATTATGATTAAATTTAACAAAAATTGATTATAAATATAAAATAAATGATTTTTCTGAATTAAAAATCATTTCAGTAAAGTTTACCATTGTACAAACATAGGATAATTTTTGTAGAAATTAATAAAATTGTTTTGATATTTTAATGGATTTTTATAAATATAATAGTATAAAATTGATTTAATTATTATAAATATTAAATCAATTAATTTCAGAAAACTAAAAATTGTAAATAACACTTTTACCTCAGATTTGATAAATATAATTTTTTTAGAATTTATAAAAAGGTTTTAATATTTAAAAACGAATTTATAAGATTTAAATGTATAATATAAATATAATATGATTTGTTGTTTAAAAATAAAAAAGGAAGGAAAAGAAGGCCAAAGCCGGGACTCGAACCCGGGTGGCTGGGGTTATAAGCCTCAGTCACAACCACTTGGCCTAGGCCAGTGGTTGTGATTAACTTCGTTTAAAAATAATTAAGTACACGATGAAAAATTCAGTTTATCTCAAAATCATAAGCACGAACCCTAATTTCTGCAATAATACGATTCACACATCATTGGCTCAATTAATGTTAGGGCTTTTGATGTGTGAACGCCGGTGATCAAAACCCACATAAAACATTACACTTATAGTGTTGATTCGTGTTTGATTGCCCGGTCAATGATAAAAGTCAAACGGTGATAGAATAATGATGCACAGAGTGATTCAAAGAAAATTGAGGGTTGAGAAGAGTGTATGAGCGAGTTGTAAAGCTTCGCAGAAGGCCAACTTATATAGGGGATCGATGGTTGGATTAATTGGCAAGTTTGACTAGACATTAAAGTCCATACGCGTATAGGTTTGAAATTGGGCAACGATTGATCGATAATCGTCGTGTATACAGGTCAGACAAGGCCGATAAACAGGTATTGTTGCCATATTTTGATCAATCACAAGTTAATTGTGATTGATTAAGCATACGCGTCACAGTTGACTTTCCTTAGTCAATTGTGCAGGTTTAAAAATCAAGTATAAATTTAAAACGCGTCCGGGTTTATCCAAGGTTGATGGCTAGCCCAGTTGGTTAATGGTTGTGTTTGGTTTGGGCCGGCTTGGGCGCGGGTTCGATTCCCGGCCCAAGCAGTTTATTTTTTTGATATTTATCACACTTCCACATATATAATATATATATATATATATATATATATATAAGGTATTAGGATTCCAATTATGCGACAAAAATAATTAATGCGAATAATATAGGTAGAACTTGACGTTTTATTAATAATAGTCGTGTAACGTACAAGTATAATTACGAAATGTTACAGTCTCCCCTACTTTTAGGAACTTCGTCCCGAAGTTGGAGTTGGAGAGTCTGGTGGAAAAAGATGTGGATACTTCGACTTCATCTGGTCTTTACGTTCCCAAGTGAACTCTGGGCCTCGTTTAGATTCCCAACGAACCTTAACGATCGGAATACGACTGCGCTTGAGTTTCTTGACTCCAGTATCAACAATCTCGACGGGTTTCTCAATAATGTGCATGCTTTCATCAATTTGCACATCCTCAAGAGGAACATGAATGTTCTCATCCGCTAAGCATTTCTTGAGATTCGAAACATGGAAGGTCGGGTGAACATTGCTTAGCTCAGGTGGAAGTTCAAGTTTGTTTGCCACTTTTCCAACTCTGTCAAGAATTTTGAAGGGGCCTACGTATCGAGGAGCTAGCTTTCCCTTTCTACCGAAACGAATTACTCCTTTCCAAGGGGATACCTTAAGTAGTACAAGGTCCCCAACTTGAAATTCCAAGGGTTTACGACGTCTATCAGCATAACTCTTCTGGCGACTTCTAGCCTTGAGAAGATTATCCTGAATGAGTTGAATTTTGTCTGTGGTTTCCTGGATTAGTTCGGGTCCAGTAATACGAGCTTCACCAACCTCAGTCCAACAGACAGGTGAACGACATTTCCGACCATAGAGTGCCTCGAAAGGAGCCATGTTAATGCTGGCGTGATAACTGTTGTTGTATGAAAACTCAACCAAAGGAAGATGAGAATCCCATGCGCCACCAAAATCGATGATACATGCCCTGAGCATATCCTTAAGTGTCTGAATGGTTCGTTCAGTCTGACCATCAGTTTGAGGGTGATAAGCAGTGCTCAGGTTCAACTTGGTACCCAAAGCATCTTGTAGAGACTCCCAAAAGTGAGAGGTGAAACGACCATCGCGATCAGAAATAATGTCCAAAGGTATACCGTGACGACATACGATTTCACTTACGAACATCTTTGCCAACCTTTCCACAGAATACTTCTCACGAATAGGTAGGAAGTGAGCTGACTTGGTCAAACGATCGACGATTACCCAAATACTGTCAAAACCTTTGGGTGTACGAGGGAGTTTGGTGATGAAATCCATAGCTATGCTCTCCCATTTCCAGACAGGAATCTCTGGTTGTTCAAGCATACCAGATGGTCGTTGATGTTCAGCCTTGACCTTGGAACAAGTGAGACATTTTGTAACGAAAAGAGCAATGTCTTTCTTCATACCAGGCCACCAATAAAAATAACGAAGATCTTGGTACATCTTGTCAGCTCCAGGATGAATAGAATAACGAGACTTATGAGCCTCGTTCATGAGAAAAGTACGAAGATCATCACGGTCGGGAATCCACAGTCGATTAAGGAAATAAAGGAGACCATCGGGTTTGGTTTCAAGTTGAGTTTCAGCACCACAAGACATTTCATCGTACATGTTACCTTGGGTGACTGATGTGTGTTGAGCCTGGAGAATGCGATCTTGAAGATCAGTACGAACTCTCGCACATTGTAGTTTGATACGCTCTTTACGACTAAGTGCGTCAGCAACAACATTCGCCTTGCCAGGATGGTAGCGAATTTCGCAATCATAGTCGTTAAGTAACTCAACCCAACGTCGTTGCCTCATGTTAAGATTCTTTTGATCGAAGACATGTTGGAGACTTTTGTGGTCCGTGAACACCACACATTTGGTCCCATAAAGATAATGTCTCCAAATCTTGAGTGCAAAGACAACAGCGCCCAATTCAAGATCATGGGTGGTATAATTCTTTTCGTGAGTCTTGAGTTGTCGAGACGCATAAGCAATAACCTTTCCTCGTTGCATGAGAACACAACCAAGACCCTGGTTCGATGCATCACAGTAGACCACGAAATCATCATTACCATCAGGTAGAGACAAGATCGGAGCTTCACAAAGTTTCAGCTTAAGAGTTTCGAATGCTTCCTCTTGCTTAGGTCCCCACTCATAGGGTTTACCCTTGTGAGTTAAGGTAGTGAGAGGAACAGCGATCTTGGAGAAATTGGCGATGAATCGACGATAATAACCAGCCAAACCAAGGAAAGAACGGACTTCAGTTGGAGTTTGAGGAACACTCCAATTTTTCACAGCTTCGATCTTTGCGGGATCAACATGAATCCCGTTCATATCAATGACATGCCCCAAAAATTGAACTTCCTTAAGCCAAAATTCACATTTTGAGAACTTGGCATACAGTTGTTCTTTCTTTAGGAGATTCAAGATAGAGTGAAGATGTTGCTCGTGATCGGATTTTGATTTAGAGTAAATCAAAATATCATCGATGAAGACGATCACGAATTTGTCGAGATAGGGTCTACAAACCCGATTCATTAAATCCATAAACACTGCGGGAGCATTGGTCAATCCAAAAGGCATAACCATGAATTCATAGTGACCATAGCGTGTGCGAAAAGCTGTCTTGGGAATATCTTCATCGTGGACTCTAAGCTGATGATAACCAGAACGGAGATCAATCTTCGAGAAGTGGGTTGCTCCTTGAAGTTGATCGAAGAGATCGTCAATCCTAGGAAGTGGATAACGATTCTTGATGGTGAGTTTGTTGAGTTCACGGTAGTCAATACACATTCTAAGAGAACCATCCTTCTTTTTAACGAACAAGACAGGGGCTCCCCATGGAGAAGAACTAGGGCGAATGAACCCTTTATCAGAAAGTTCCTGTAATTGACTGGCAAGTTCTTGCATCTCAGAGGGTGCAAGACGATAAGGAGCTTTAGCGACAGGATTAGCACCAGGAACAAGATCAATTCGAAATTCCACTTGTCGAGCAGGAGGCAAACCAGGTAAATCCTCTGGAAAGACTTCAGGATAGTCTCGAATAATAGGAATGTCTTGGATACTTTTTCCTTTGTCTTTCTTCTCTATCACGTTAGCTAAGAAGGCTGTATACCCCTTTCGTAAGTACTTTTGGGCAGTAGTACAAGACATAAGCTTAAGCTCGCCACAGGGTTTCTCACCATAGATCTTCAAAATCTCACCAGATTCGAGAGGAATGCGTATGACTTTCTCGAAGCACAGAATTTCGGCACGATGAGTTGACAACCAGTCCATGCCTACTATAACATCAAAACTTCCAAGATGCATGGGGATGAGATCGATAGAGAAGGTATGATCGTCGAGGTTCAACAAGCAGTTACGAATAATAGAGTCGATCGAAATAGACTTCCCGTTAGCTACCTCTACCACTAAAGGTTCCTCTAGATTTGTGTGGGGTAAGTTAAGTAAAGGTTCAAACTTCAGTGACACAAATGACTTATCAGCTCCCGAATCAAATAATATGGATGCATAGTGGTTATTAATGAGGAACGTACCATTCACCACCTCGTTGTTGTCACGAGCCTGGTTAGCATTGAGATTGTAGGCGCGACCTCGAGCACCTTGGTTCTGGTTGCGGTTCTGGTTTTGGTTTTGGTTGCGGTTTTGGTTCTGGTTCTGGTTTTGGTTACGATTAGGGCAATTGTTGATGTAGTGATTAGGGCTGCCACACTCGTAGCATTGACCACGAGCAGGCCTGTTGTTTCGTTGGTTGGGAGCTGGGGTATTGTTGTCTTGGGCAGTAGGAGGGGCTCGACAGACGTTCACCAGGTGACCATATCTTTGACACTTAGTACAAAAACGACATGGCACCTGTGCCGGATGATGGTACTTGCATGTGTTGCACAAAGGGTGGGGTCTGGTGTATGGTTTCTTGGCTGGGTTCTGGGCAGCAGGTGGAGTAGCAGCAACCATATAGTTTCTAGCCTTGCGCTTTTTGTTGCTTGAGGTCTCAGGCTTGACTTCAATTGCAGGCTGTGGAGTGTCTTTGGCAACCGTCTTCTTAGTGCCCTTGCGGATGAGAGTACCGTTCTTCACGTGATTATCAGTAAGAGTGGCCGCTAGACGTTTGGCCTCTTCCAAAGTTGCAGGATTCCTACCCCAAACGGTGTCCTGGATTTGCATGGGCAGACCACCGATGTACTTCTCGATGGCTACCGGTAGAGGAGTAACTTTGTGAGGCAACAATAAGCTAAGCTCATGAAAGCGGGTGTTGTAGGCAAGGTTTTCCCCACTATCTTGAGCTAAGGTGTGGAACTCATCCTCAAGCTTCTTAACATCACTGCGAGGACAAAACTCTTCCTTCATGACCTCCTTGACTTGGTCCCATGTCATAGCAAGAGCAACTTCGGCCCCACGAGTACGCTTTTCTTCATTCCACCAAGTGAGTGCTCGTTTATGGAGAACACTCATGGCGTAACGAACCTTGAAGTTGTCGGGGCATTCACTGTTGATGAAGGTATTCTCAATACCCTCGAACCATTGGAGGAGTCCTGTAGCTCCTTCTTCACCACTAAACTTTGGAGGGTTACAAGAGTTGAAATGCTTAAGGGTGCAGGCTGGGGGTCCATTTCCATTGCCATTGTCGTTCCCGTTCCCATTCCCGTTGCCGTGACCGTTCCCGTTGCCGTTCATTTGGATGACCTGAGCGAGTAAATTGGGAACCAGAGTTGCGATTTGCTGCGCCATTTGTTGAGAAATGATCGCAGCCAGTTGAGCATCGATACCATTGTTGTTGTGGTTAGGAACTTGGTCATGGTTATGGTTGTCACCACCTTCTTCGTGGTTCTCACCATTGCTGTTCCGAGTGCTGCGACGTGGAGGCATGATCTGTAATAGACACAATGAAATGAATGAGATTATATAAGGAATGTAATCATTTATTCATTAGTTAAAACGAATAAACGAAAACGTTGACTTATCAAAGATTCTAAATTCTAATAACATATGAAGACATGCTTTAGCCTATAAGTGAACACTCATCCCGAGAATTCCCAGGTAGGCATCCGGGTCCCTCGTCTGATTGGGATATATGCGCAATGCCAGCCTAGACAGAAGACTCAGAATACAGGCGTTCACCCTTCCAGATTGCACGTGTTCGTTATTAAAATCTAGAACTTCGACGAGATCTCAAGGGGGTTTAGGTTAAACCTGAGGATTTTGTCCTATTAATCTATTGGTGGATCAGGATTGCAGCAGACGAATAAGAGTAGTCACATGTAGGTTTAGGGTTATATAAGGTATAGGATAAGGATAGGATTAGGGAAGCAATTAGGGTTACAAGTAAGAGAAGCAAGTACTGTTTAAGTCCCTAAGGTTATAGTCTAGATTATTTTCTAATAACCTAATTCCCTATAACCAAGGCTTTGATACCAATCTGTAACACCCCAACCGATGGCGGAAACATCGGGGTGCCACGTATTGATGATTGTTTCAGTAGCACATGGTATAATTTAAATTTTAAATAATTTATTCATAACATAAATATCCAACATAAAGTGATTGTCTAGAAATTCAAATACATGATATCAAAATAAAGCAACAACTTCTAATAGCTTCAAACAAAAGCTTCATGTTAAATCCTCAAGCATACTCAAGCCTCAGCTTCATTGTTACCTGAAACATGTTAATTTTGAAAATATTTTTGGGTCAACAAAAGTTGGTGAGAATTACATAGGTTTTTGATAATTGAATAAAAATGTTGTGCAATTCATGTGTCATGTCAATCTAGTCCATATGTGAGAACATACTAGAAATAAATCGAGTGCATAACCAACCCTGGTGACTGTTATAATATGATACATCCCATACGCTCATGGTTCACTTGAATATGTTATGCGATAACAAACACCCACGCTACCTTTGTAGGAGGCACGTATCCGGGTGGGATTGTCAGTCCAATAGATCTATCAATGTATACCGTCGGCTTGTACGGAGTTAATGATTATGCTAGAATGGTGCTTACTCTAATCATGCTCAAGACATAATGCAACATAGAAAACACATAGACACATTGATGATTGAATTGCATAAATGATGTTATAACATGTTTCACCCCAAAAATGATGATAAATAAAAGGGGCTATGTAAAACTCACCTTAGCAAATGTTATACTTCTTGAAAAGATGAAATAATAGTGTTGCCCAAATAATGCCAAATATCACCCTATAATAAGGTAATAAATAAGTCTAAGTCTAATTAGTTTATAAGTGTATCCTAGGGTTTCGATTTGGGGATATCCAATTGTTGAATTTAAAGTAAAATGTTAATTAAATAAAGGGAAATTTGATAATTAAATAAAAGAAAGTCTTTTTATAAAATTTGAATTTAGAATGCTCACAATAATGTGTTTGAAGTATAAAAATAATTTTTATAAAATTATTTCTTTTAAAATAGATTTTTAAATCTATTTATTACAAATTGCCAAAATTTAACTTTAATATATTAAAAATACTAAAATTAAAGAATTATTATTTTAAAAATCATATTTCTGTTCTAAATATTTTAAAATAAATTGTATAAAATTTTGGTGCAAAAATAATAAAAATTGAATTTATTATAATTTAATTATGATTAAATTTAACAAAAATTGATTATAAATATAAAATAAATGATTTTTCTGAATTAAAAATCATTTCAGTAAAGTTTACCATTGTACAAACATAGGATAATTTTTGTAGAAATTAATAAAATTGTTTTGATATTTTAATGGATTTTTATAAATATAATAGTATAAAATTGATTTAATTATTATAAATATTAAATCAATTAATTTCAGAAAACTAAAAATTGTAAATAACACTTTTACCTCAGATTTGATAAATATAATTTTTTTAGAATTTATAAAAAGGTTTTAATATTTAAAAACGAATTTATAAGATTTAAATGTATAATATAAATATAATATGATTTGTTGTTTAAAAATAAAAAAGGAAGGAAAAGAAGGCCACAGCCGGGACTCGAACCCGGGTGGCTGGGGTTATAAGCCTCAGTCACAACCACTTGGCCTAGGCCAGTGGTTGTGATTAACTTCGTTTAAAAATAATTAAGTACACGATGAAAAATTCAGTTTATCCCCAAATCATAAGCACGAACCCTAATTTCTGCAATAATACGATTCAAACATCATTGGCTCAATTGATGTTAGGGCTTTTGATGTGTGAACGCCGGTGATCAAAACCCACATAAAACATTACACTTACAGTGTTGATTCGTGTTTGATTGCCCGGTCAATGATAAAAGTCAAACGGTGATCGAATAATGATGCACAGAGTGATTCAAAGAAAATTGAGGGTTGAGAAGAGTGTATGAGCGAGTTGTAAAGCTTCGCAGAAGGCCAACTTATATAGGGGATCGATGGTTGGATTAATTGGCAAGTTTGACTAGACATTAAAGTCCATACGCGTATAGGTTTGAAATTGGGCAACGATTGATCGATAATCGTCGTGTATACAGGTCAGACAAGGCCGATAAACAGGTATTGTTGCCATATTTGGATCAATCACAAGTTAATTGTGATTGATTAAGCATACGCGTCACAGTTGACTTTCCTTAGTCAATTGTGCAGGTTTAAAAATCAAGTATAAATTTAAAACGCGTCCGGGTTTATCCAAGGTTGATGGCTAGCCCAGTTGGTTAATGGTTGTGTTTGGTTTGGGCCGGCTTGGGCGCGGGTTCGATTCCCGGCCCAAGCAGTTTATTTTTTTGATATTTATCACACTTCCACATATATAATATATATATATATATATATATATATATATATATATATATATATATATATATAAGGTATTAAGGTTCCAATTATGCGACAAAAATAATTAATGCGAATAATATAGGTAGAACTTGACGTTTTATTAATAATAGTCGTGTAACGTACAAGTATAATTACGAAATGTTACAGTTTCAAGATACAAGGATGAGGTTAAGAGGCTATCTAACACCAACCATCTCTTGGTAAGATCCCTATGACTCTAACCTTTTGATTTCGACAATTCCACCCAGCCCTACTCGACCCATGGTTCCACACTATTGCACATTCACACTAGTTGCACACATTGTTTTGATTTGTAGTTGTTCTAACTTATTAATGATCACATTATCCAAAATGCATTAACAATCGGACCTTATGATTGCAAAGGGAGTTCAAACAATGTTTTTTGAATCAAGACATAACTAGAAATCTGTTTTATGATTAAAACTCACTTGGTTTATATCTGAAACTAGGAGTTTATGGAGATTTACTAGAGTTGTACCTCTTTGAGGACATGGTCCACGATAGGAGTTTATGGGGACATAGAATTAAGGTCAAAGAATTTTAGGAGTTGGGATAAATGCATTTTTTAGGTGTGTGGTAGGATCTTACTTTTGCCTTCATGTTACGTAGAGTATACATATTTTTGTCTTCTTGTATGTTTGCTTATTGAAATGTTGGTTGTGATGGTATTCTTGTCTATTCATTCCATACACGTTTTATCACTGTCTATGTTGTTATGGGTAGTTGGGTATGTGTGTGTGAGTGTGTGTGGGTGGATGGTTGTGTGTGTCTATACCTTTTTTAGGATTTTGATTGTGTGTTACGAGCCGAGGGTCTCTCTGGAAGCAGCAGTGGTAGAGGTAAGGTTTGCCTACATCCCACCCTCCCTAGACCCTATCAATAGCTTTGCTATTTGTGGGATTTACTGAGCTTGGTTGGCTGGTTTATATTCGAAACTAAAGGTTATCAAATGTGGTGTTTATGCTCGATTTTATCACAAAACACACGAACACGTCTTGTAGTGACACTACGAGACCTTGTTAAGCATAAATCGACCGAGTTTAGTCCATTAAACAATCAGCTTCAAGGCCCATGATGTGTGTTTGATTCGACTACAACATTATAAGACATGTTAAATAAAGCTAAAACATATGTTAACATTAACTTACATGTTATAAGGGTCTAAACGTATGTTAAAGTATTTGTTTTGTCACAAATCAACCACGCATGATGGATTGGGAACTATTTGGACCCATGACAACATGGAAAGGCCCATTTTGTTTACAATAAATGTCATTTTATAAAACAATCAAGGTTTCCAGGACCGTACACTTTATAGGTACACTAAAGGTTATCACATACACAAAAACATGGTCCACATACACAAATACTCGGGTCCACGAATGTCAGGTGAACAACTTGAATGATAAACGAGAAAGAACTTGCAATTTACCATGCTCTTAATAATCATAGGGCAAACAGTGTCGGGACGGTAGCTAGCTCACATTTACAGCTTCACTAGACCACACGTGACATTATCAGGTGAGTTTCCCGGCCCCATTTTACTATTTCTACACTTTTGGGGGACAAAAATGCTACAAATCTAGTTCAAATATCATTTTGTGTGTATATTCTATCAGGACTGCCATGTGAACATGAGACATTTGTTTCATGAGCTCATTAGTCCTCGTACAACATTTACTGTAACCATTAGCTATCGAAAGCCATGGAAAACTTTAATAGATATATTGGGTTGACACCCCCACTCCTGGTTAGTCGCTCTAACCAGTCACATACAAAAGAGTGTTAGTATTGTACAATGCGCGAGGCACCACAGTTAAGAGGTTTGGTTACGGGACTCATGGTTTGCATAGAAATCATTTGCTTAGCTAACCTATGATTGGCCATACACGAATTACACAATTGTTTTACTCGTTACATTCAAACCTGTGAACTCACCAACATATTTGTTAACGAATCTTTCATGCATGTTTTTCAGGTAACTAATGGAGAGCAGCGGGTGTTTGAGAGATGGCTCCACGCATGCACTGGGTGGTATCACAATGGATTGGGTTTTGTCTATCCCTTAATATTGTAGTTTCATGATTGTTCAGACAACTTACTTGCTTTCAGACAATGGTACTCTGTTTTAAATAAGTTTTATGACAATGACCATCCGTTGATGGTACTTTTTAATAAATTTATGTGTGTTGCTTATACCTTGTGCTTGAAAACCTTTCGAGGTCGCATCCCCGTGTTTCCGCCTTGGCGGGGTGTGACAGATTGTTATCAGAGCATAAGATTATAGCGAACTAAGATTCTTTCGAGTCAACTGTAACCTAAAACTATTTTCGAAACGTTTTCACTAAGTACCAAACTGTCTTGCTTTGCACCTCTCAAATCTAAAGCTGCTCCACGATGATGCACAGGTATGGTAGTTTGTTTTATATACATGTTTATTTACATATATATATATATATATATATATATATATATATATGCATGCGTATGACAGGATCATGGCCATTACTGTTGACCTCACTATTCTGTCTGACTCTGAGTCTGACTACTTGGTAGATGACACACCCGAGGAGGATCTCCTACTCACCCAGCCTGCCCTTGTCCCTTACGAGGCTCCTAACTTCCCCCATCACGGAGGAGGTTGGATCTCAGACTCTGAGATGGATATAGACTCGGCACCCCTAGTTAGGCGTACCTCAGATGACGATACCGATGATGGCGTCCCACTTGCTGACCCGGACGTCCACCATCCGATGGTTCCTTTCACTACCCCTATTGCCTCGAGCCTGGCCCCGTCTTTTCGCATCGACTAGTGTAACTACATGCACAAGTAAACCCTACGAACCCGTTGGTGAACGTTATGATTAATATCAGTTATAAACTTCAAATACATCTCATACAAGTGTACACACAAGCTCAAGTCATAATCAAAGCATATAAGACCTTAAATAAGCACATATGCATCTATGTTACAATCTATGTTTTAAGGACAGATTGTACACCGCCAAAACTATTTTTCTAAAAATATTTGCACTAAGAATTAGACAACAAAAATTTTATAGAATATTCCTATGTGTCCACTTGTCGTTCCAATATTTTTATTTCGCAACAAAACTTTGTTAAAAATTTATGAAATATCAATTACTACAACTAGGTTCTGAAAACTTTCACATCAGGTCAGTTTATGATAAAAAATTTCTAAAATCGTGTATTCATCCAAACGGGATGAATCCACTTGGAAAAGCCGAGTTTTTGCAATACCGACCTACTATACAAATTTCATAACCTAACTTTTCACAAAACTCGAGTTACAGTTTATTAAAGTTGACCTAAATTTTTAATCCGAAAATCAGTTTTGACCCATATTCAAATAAAATTCGAAAAACATATCAAATGAACACCAAATCTCATGATCTTGCCCATTCCAGAAAGCTAAGACCATGTACGACATGCACATAACAAGAATCAATCAAAACAGTTATATTAGAGTTATGAAACAGAGCCTAAAAGTTGACAGTCAGATTCTGTCAAGATTTTCAACATGCAATATCATCAACTATATCAAACCCTAGGTGTATATCATCGATCAAGAACACCAAGAAATCATCATACAATAACCCTAGCACATTAATATTGTTGGGTTTATTTGAGACGACAGTTACCAACCCCATAGTCCACCATCTTTTCCTCTCCCATGTATTCAAATCCTTATCCATGAACAGTATTCATCATTCTCTCAATAATACTCATGTGCGAGTAAACACCATGAAATCAATACATCCCCCATTTCGCATTTAATGGATACTAATCCAAAAAGATCCCATGCACAAAATGGGTCCCCTATAGTTGTGTTCTAAAATTTTTTTTTCCTCCTACTTGTACGACTGAAGAACATTTATCTGACGGTAACATTTTAATGTCATCCTTATACTTTCGTTTTTGTACCATTTTTTACATTTAAAGATCATTAACCTATATCTTTTTTACAAACTAGATTACAACTATGGATATTCATACTTAACAGGAAACATTTTAGAGGTTTCTCTTGAGGTTTTGCAGGGATGGGTATTATATTTCTTGGTTTTCTAATATGAGTTCTTAGTTTTCTATGTTTTTCTCTTGTGTTTTTGCTTTTAGTTTTCTTTATTTTGCTATATGACCACGAATAAAGAGAATTTGATTTTTATTTTTTTATACTCATTAAAATGTATGCTCGGAAAAAAGGAGTAAAACAAGAGAGTGATTTTTTTATTTTGTGTTTATTTATATACTCCCAGGATGGATGCTCATCAAAGTCAACTTTTCTTGGTGAAATATCTCTTGAAGTTGGTCACAGTGAGGGTGAAGGTTCTAGTCTTGATGGTATATATCCTTCCTTTTGTCCTTCAGTTTTTTCATTGTTATATTTTATAGTTAGTTTTATAGACATTTTTCCCTATGGTACGACTTATGCACACAAAGTTATACAATGGCTCAATAGTGTTTACACTTGAAACTTTGATATACAGTAGTTTAACACATGCAATCCATGTTTATGTAACACACGCAACAGGATATCAAAGTCAGGGGTCTAGCCCTTGTTTTTGTATGTTACGATTTCATATGTTTTATTCAAAACTTGTTACACATGCATAGACAAATAGACAAAAACATGTTAAAAGCAAAACATAAACTTTAGGTGTATAGACAAAACCTTGAAAACAAAATGGTGCATATATGTATATGGTTAGGGCCGTGAGTGATGGTGGTGTTAGTAGTGATGTTGTTTTGTTTAAAAGTTGAAAAAAATATAATCTAAGTATGTTAGGGACTTGAATCTTTAATACAAAGATTAAAAGCAAAACATAAACTTTAGGGGATGTGTTTTTGAAAACAAAGTTTAAATGTGTGTATAGATACAACCTTAGGTAGGGGGTATTATGATGATAATGTTTTTTTGATAAGTTAAAGATCATGAAGACTTTATGTCAATAACCAAACTTATATCAATGATGGTAACACATGGTGATGTTTTCATAAAAACAAAGTTAATGATCTAAACTTGATTTTGAAATGAAAACATGTGACTTGTTTTTAGAATAAAAACATATTCATGAATCTTGACATAAACATGGGTGATAAACTTAGTTGTTTAAACAAAGTTAGAGTTTATGTTAAAACTTATATTATTTCAAAGTTTGGGAACAAATTTGTAAAGTTGCGAGTATTTTGAGAAAAATTATAAACTTAAAGGATGAAGTTGAGCTTTTAGGAAAGTTAATGGCGAACACGTCTTTTTACAAAAAAAAGGTGTCAAGTGTAAAAGTTGTATGTTAAGGGTTGATTTTTGTAGAATAAGTTAACTATATTTTGTAGAAAAGTATTAAGTTAACTATATTTTTTAGTATGTTGTTGTGTTAAACTAATATAGTTAACTAATCGGGTCAACATACGAATAACCCGAACAATACTAAAAACGTTGATATAAAGTTTATGATGAGAAATGAGATGTTGATAATAAAGTTATTATTCTAAAAGTATATAAATAAATTTCTTGAAAGAATATTTACGGGAGTTTTAAGAAAAATATATTTTTGTATGTTGTTGAGAAATTCATTACAAAAGTAATACTTAAACTTGGGAAGGTTCTGATCAAAAGGGTTGTTTATACAGAAGGTTGTCCCGCCCGGGTTGAACTCTCACCCACCTGGGTAAAAGTTCGATCAAAAGGGTAGTTTATACATTAGGTTGACCCGGCCGGGTTGAATTTTCACTCTCCTAGGTAAAGGTTATGTAAAAAAAACATCATTTTTTTATTCTTTCCATTCTACTCATTCATACTAACGATTATTGGTTTATTGGTTGATCTTAAACCCTAGGAATGAAGGTCATGGATGCCGGAAGATGATCAAGACATTCGAAGAACCGAACGCGCATATCTCATGAAACGCTTCCGCATAATTCTTGTTTATAAACATTGTATGGTAATGGGGTTTGAAACTAACATGTAAATGCACTGAACCATAGACACTCATTAATAAATCTTATTTTATTTTGTCAAACCTTCGGGATGACGTCTAAGTTCAAAAGTTTTAATTTAACCCAATTTTTAAAGTCTAAATCATGTGGTAAATCATATGATTAAGTCACTAAACCCGTTTACTTGAGTTGGGTCTTACAAGAGAGACTCATGAACACTTACCGAATAAAATTTTATGTCCGTGTTCATTCATTAAGGAAACGAATGACTTCACGAATGGTTCACGAACACAAATAAATCACAAAGAATGGATAATTATACTTAGGGATGAGTTCGATATCAAACCGGTACCATACAAAAAGTATTGGTACTCGTACCAAAAGTACCGGTCTCGTAAAGCAAAAACAATGGGTACCGCTACTACTAGTCCTAAAAAAAGAAAAAGAATGGGTACCTGTACCCGGTACCAAATGCTCGTTGCTAATTAAACATGCTACTTAAATTTGGATTGTCTTTGAGTGTTTAAAACATAACTATCTGAATTCTTTTATTAGTCTGGCAGGATTGTTATCTCCCTGGCACCTCACACGCACTTTTAATAACATATTCGTAGATTTTTTTTGTTACTAAATCACTGAATTTATTTACCCACCCCTATTCTTGTATGATTTAATCCAAGTGGATCTAGTAGACACATGTGACACCTGCCGATTTAACAGGTCAAAATCCGTACACTTTCTAGTTAATGTCACATTTGGTGAACATATTACATATCATTTTATATGCATAAGTCCCTCGAGAAAGTCTAGCAAGACCCGAACAAGTACCATTTTTCTTATTTCAATGAGCATTGGTGACGCGAGTTTAAACAACTATTAAATTTTTCTAAAAACATGTATATGTGTTTATTTATTTAATACATATGGATATATGAACGGATTTATATATGTGGGAACTCAAGTGCATTTTCTTTTTAAATTGGAATACTAGGATAATAAAGATTAAGATATATATATATATATATATGTGTGTGTGTGTTACACATATGTATGCATTCGATGCATGTATATATGTATGCATGCATGTGTGAAGTAATAATAATATGAGAAAAACACATTCAATTTAGGTCTTATACATACATTTTGTCCCATCTTAAATGAACTATCCAATCTCATTTATGTCTTAAACTAAAAATGGTCTAACAATTGATCAACACTTGGATATATAAAACTTGTTATCCCAAAATAACCACCACCACATCACCACCACCTATCGCCGCCCTCCCCTTTCTTTTCTTTCTTTTTTTTTTTTTTTTTGGCCAAAAGCACAACACCACAATCACCTATCTCTTTGTCCCATCTTCACATAACACAAGAACACAATCATTTGTGTAATCACATCATCAAAATACTCTCACTTTGTTCCCATGTTTAGTCATGTATTATTCTAATAATAAATTTTAAGATGACGTGATTAATGATAATTATGGATAGATTTCCTAAACCTCACTAACCCATGCTAGATTACTTGCCTAAACTATCACATTGGATCCCCTATTGGAAGCCTATGAACCGTCGACCTCCACCTTTACCCCCATAATATCTTCTTTTGCCTCCAAAACACTCCATAATCTTATGTTATGCGTTTCATCTTGACAAGGATTAGTATGATGGGTTACATGGATTAGAATGGCATCTAATCCAAGACTAGTCACCAAAATAGAATGATTCCTATAATCACAAGAGGAGGCAACGAGGAGAGACATCAATCAACTTTTAAAGTGTGATCATCACACTAATCCATGAGAGTTGACTAACCACAAAAGAACCTTCCCTTTTCCTTCTAAAATTTTGGCCAAGACACATCCATGGACACCTTCATCTCTTGTCAACGTTCCTTAATCACAAGACACAAGAAAAGTAAGAGTATTATCCTAAATCATGTGTTTAGTCATTCACAATGACAAGGGATTTGATGATAAGTCATGTTGATTAGTTTAGCATCATTCTAAGATTACACACTAGCATTGAAAGATTCTATGGAAACACAAGGATCCATAAAAGTTAACTTGCCAAAATGGGAAATGGACCTATTTCTCTCTACCTTCCTATCTCGCTTTTTCTCGTCGCCACTCTCTCTCTCTCTCTCTCTCCATCCCTCTCTCTCTTTTCCTCTATAAATAGAAGCCTAATATTGATCCTTTCTTGTTTGTTTTACCTCACTAACTCACTTACAAACACACACACATACATTCAACACTTGGTCATTTAGTTCCAAGCCTTCCTTACAAATATCAAGTGGTATCTCACTAGCTTAACCTTGTTATTTTCATATTCCAAACATTTATGTTCACCCAAGCTTATGTATAATGTTTTCCCATGTAAAACTTATCAAACCACAAGGATCTAGTAATGTATAAATGTATGTGTGTATGTATACGAAATATATATATATATATGTATGTGTATGTATGCGAGATGATATATATATATATGTAGGTGTGTATGTGTGGGTATGTATCTATCATATCTGTGTATGAGAGTAATATGTATAATGTATATGTGAGAACATTATGTATAAATATATGGATGTGAGTTGTGTATGTATGTATCTATATATGTGCGCGTGTCTGTATATGATATATATGTATGTGTATGATGATTTCTGTAACACCCCAACCGATGGCGGAAACATCGGGATGTCACGTATTGATGATTGTTCAGTAGCTCATGGTAAATAATAAATTTCAATAAATGATTTAAATAAATTACATACAATTGTTCTAAGAATTTTGTACATCTAAAAATACTAGCTACGCATCTTCAAGCAATAACTCTAATCTTCAAGCAAGCTATAACCTGAAACATGTTAAGTTTGAAAATATTTTGGGTCAACAAAAGTTGGTGAGAATTACATAGGTTTTGATAATCGAATAAAACTTGTACAATTCAAGTGTCATGGCAAGTCTAGTCCATATGTGAAAACATACTAGAAGTAAATCGAGTGCATAATCAACCCTTGTGACTGTTATATTGTGGTCCATCCCATACGCTCATGGTTCACTCGATTATGTTATGCGATAACAATCACCCACGCTACCTTTGTAGGAGGCACGTATCCGGGTGGGATTGTCAGTCCAATAGATCTATCATTGTATACCGTCGGCTGATCAATGTTAATGATTATGCTAGAATATTGTGCTTACCCTAGTCATGTTTAAGACATAATGCAACATAGAAAAACACATAGACACTTTATGATTAAATTGCATATAGAATGTTGTAACATGTTTCACCCCAAAAATAGTGATAAATAGAAAAGGGGCTATGTAAAACTCACCTTAGCAAAATGTTATGTCTCGTGAAAAAAATAGAATAATGTGTAGTGAATGTATGCGAGGCGAATCCCAAAGACTCAACAACGTAGGTAGTACAAATTGAAGAAAACGAAAAAGAAAGAATATCAAGCTTCCAATTCGCCAATTACAAGAGCTTATAATCAAAGCTTCAATTGTAGAAGTAATAGACTATAGAAGAAAGGTATGAGGGAAAGTTTAATCGGATTGAAACAATCGATTTAGAGGTGCAAAGTATAATGGGTCATAGGTGGGTTTTTATACTAGTTTTGGAGTCAATTAGCCATTAAAATTGGTCAACACCATAAAGTAAGGTTTTATGATGAATTGACTATTTAACTAAGACTTTGACTGTTTGACTAAGACTTTGACTAATCAATTTAAGGAATGTGTTAAGTTTATTTTCTTCTGAAATACTACACAAGATGATAGTTGGCTCAGTTGGTTGTCACTGTGTGTTGGTTGGCTGTGGACGCGGGTTCGAGTCCCGGTCCACACAAATCTTTTTTTGGCAATTATTTCCCTAAAACTATATTATTCTAAATTCATAATATGATTATATAAGCCCGAAAGTGACTCGAAATATTTTTAAAACGTACAAAAGTGTCGAGATACAAATAATTATTAGTTTAAGATATTTAAAACATATATTGTTTAAAACAATACATTCTTTTTATCAAAAAAAAAAAAAAAATTAGGGGAAATTCGTGATGTTACAATTTCATGAACATAAGTATTGATGTGTGTGTATGTACCGAAGTACATACATATGTGTGTATGTATGTATGCGTGTCGACATCACGGACATGAATGCTTCTGTGTGTGTATCGAAACATACATACATAGATAGATATGTGTGCGCGGGTGTATGTATAGACATAGGTATAGAGGCAAGTGGTTGAATATACCTATATGGAGTCACATACGATTTATAAATAAGTATAACACACTTTGTATTAAGTAATAACATGTGTTTTATAACTAAAAACATATGTTAGAAATCAAGGTTTTGAAAAGCATAAAGGTCACCAATAAGACTAAACCAACTTACCATAAAAGATTGGGTGAACCATGAATACCATGGATCCTTTTGATAGACCTAAGATGTCCATTTATATATAGGACGTGTAGGTCGAGCTTTCTAGTTCATCGGACATTTGTTCTTGCTAGACTTCGCAAGGACTTGAGGTGAGTTTCATGACCCCTTTTTACTATTTTATATTTTGGGGAAATACATGCATTTTTTACTAGTTTTAGAATGAGTTCCTAGCAGACCGGTGTACATGAGACAATATATTTAGAGTACTCATTAGGCCCTCGTGTAAGTAGTTTACCCGTAACCGTTACCTATGGATTTGGCCATGACACACTTGAATAGATCTATTGGGTTGACACCCTCACTCTTGGTTAGTCGTTCTAACCCGGATACATACGAGAAAACAGTGCTTGTATTTCTTATATGATGATACATTGCCTTTATTGTGCAATGTGCGAGGCACAACATGTCAATGTTTCGTTATGGACTAATGATCGTTTATTAACGTCATTGTCTTGGCTAGACATTGATGGGTCATTCATGGATTTCATTGAGTTTACGTTTTCAATTATTTAAAAACCAATGAACTCACCGACTTTATGTTGACAAAGTTTTTATGCATGTTTTTCAGGTAACTAAAATTCATGTGTGGAACTTGGTGCATATTTGGGCAATCATTCTAGACTATCACTCGTTTATGTTTTCAAACTAAATAACAAGTGGGTTTGAAACAATACTATGTGATGGTTTTTGTCTTTGAACAAGTTTGGTAATTTTAATATTATGTTATTATTATGAATGTTTTCTTGAATCTCGTGCTTAAAAACCTTTCGTGTCGCATCCTGTGTTTCTGCCTTGGCAGGGTGACACAACACAACATAAACAGGTAATGGCAGAATAACATTTTGCTTTTCAAGACCATGTCGAGAGCTACAAATGTAAAATTTAGGGGTGGATGGTAAATGCCTAATCACATCGACTTGAGCCCACCTTATGTCTCCCTTATTTTGATCGACTTATCCCAAGTCCCAATAACTTGGGAACCTAATAAGCAAAACCAGAGCTGATCCCGAGTTCATATTCAAACAAACAAATTAAAAGAATAAACACGGTTATGTACTAAGAGAATATTATACATACACATAAAAGATTTGTGGGAGGATTTAGCAACAAGATGGTTACCTAGGCTTGAGAGGTGCACCTTATTCTTGTCAATTTCCAAAATGCCTAACTCAGCACTCAGGTAAACTTGAGGATCCCAATCCATAAACACTGATGAAGACCCATGCTTACCGAAAATAACACACACCTAAACCACTACCTAACAATCCCTTTACACACAATATGTAAAGACCTATATTTTTTGATGGAGTCTTTGGTCAATAGTAAATCTCTTTGGTCAATTTAACTCCACGGTTTTCAATTTCCCTACCTTGAATATTGAATTGCCACAAATACTCCCTACCAAACTGATTGTTTTCTCCCATGTTGTTATGCACTCCATTTATCAACAACTTTTGCAGGGTGGTTCCAAATCACATTGATTCCCCATTCCATACTAGAATTTTAGGTACTATGGTTAGGATAGATCTTTAATCCCAGCAGCCTTAGTCTCTTAACCTTTTTATGATATGGCACAACTCAGTAACAATTTTATGTGTCTCTTGAAAAAGCATGCTATTTCTCTCTTGCCATATATATTAGAGCATAGCACTAAGTCTTTAAATAATCATCTTGAAAGATTTAACCATATGTTTATTGGCTAGGAAATTTTTATAGTCTTTACCATTGCTAGGAGCATTATTCAACATGACAACATCTTTAAAAGCAATCCATTCAACCTTAGGGTAACAAAATTCAAAAAAATAGTGTGACTGATCATCTCTTTGGATTTGGCAGAAAGCACATCTTATGTTGTCATTCTCAGTCCATCTATATAGTCTATATTGGTCAATGGTCTATTTTTGTGACAATCGGCAAATCAGGTTAATAATTTTTACAATCATATAAGTTTACCTTAGCGAAATTTTCATACAACGTACTTAACATGATTAGTTGAGTCGGTTCGATGATTCGGGGAATCATCGGGAGTCGGTTTATACACATATATCCAAGGGTTGGTAATTCGGAGAATCATCGGGTAGGAACACACATAATGTCCATGGTTTGATGATTCGGGGAGTCATCGGGGAAACATACACATACACATAAGTATTGAGTCCCATGGCTGGTGAATTTACATAATTGGGGGTAACTTATAAAGTATAATATATTCTACGATTAATTAACAACTTGTGAATACATGTATTTGTGAATTGGTATGATATATAGGTTTCACGTGCCATTTTGGGTCGTTGGGACGAATGAGGAACATAGTTTCTCATTCTCACCTATGAAGGTGCGATTGAGAGACAATATTTTTCATTCACACCAACAAAATGAACATAGTTTCTCATTCTCACCTTTGAAGGTGCGAATGAGAGACATAATTTCTCATTCGCACTAATGAGGGTACGAGTTTATCCAAAGGCTATAGAACAAGGAAATTGAAGAGAGAAGGAAGGAGAAGAGATCTCATATTCCTCAGAATCCGGAACTGTACTACGTAAGTTCCTCATTTTCAACTATTCCATGTGTTGGTGTGAGTTCAACATCACATACTGCTTTTGTATCAAGTGTTGAACCAATTATTAATGCAGCAAGCTACTATGGTGTTTCATCAGCTTCATCTTACACACCCACTCATGCTCCTATGCAATCTGCTCCATTGATGGAAGCTCCAACGATGAATATGCCTTAACAATCTTCATCTAACGTTGGAAAAGCACCATCAAGCTCATGTTCCATTATGTCAGAAACATCTAAAATAGACAATGTGACCGTAGAAGTAGCTCAAAAGGATGCTGCTTTGGTTTCAGCTTTGGTAGCAAGTCAAATTGCCAACAACAATTTGACAAATGAGGATTATTCTCATATTGATAAAGAAGAGATGGAACTCATTGATATCCAATAGGCATTTGCTAGTGTGGTGAGGAGAGATCATTAGTTTATGGACCTAATTGGTAGAACTGATTTGGTTACATCTCCCAACACCACCTACGGGTTCAACAAGGCAAAAGTGACTTGCTTTAACTGTGGTACAAAAGGCCACTTTACCCGAGAATTCACCAACCCTAAAAAACAAGGAAACTGAAGCCCATTCAAGACCAACTACCAAAACCATCAAAACAACTATCAAAACCAAAACCGACAGATTGTTTCTCATAACTCCAACCAAAGACAAACATCATCACCTACCCAAACTGAAACCACACCAAATCATGAAAGAAACATTATTCCAATAACCACCACTCCCACCAACCAAAACCAAAACGATAATAAGGCATTGGTTATTAAGCAAGATGAAGGGTTTAATTAGAACGACATGCAATTGGGCGTCGAAGAGGTTTCTGGAGGAAATTTTGCATGTTTTGCTCAAGAGGTTATGAATGCTGAAGAAGTGAAAGAATAAGAATTGGTGAAAGAAGAGATAGTTGAAGAAAAGATGAATGAGACAGTGGAAGAACTGATAGTTGAAGAAACCATGATTGAGATTGTTGATGAACCAGTTGGAGAGGTTTCTGATGTTAAAGATTCAGATTATTCAGACTCTGAGAGTGAAGCTGATTCGAAGTCAAGTTTGAATTCGCTAGACAATGATGTTGATCAGTTGTCAGTAGAAGCCAGCTTTCTTATGAGAAAAATTTGTGTATGATGGATGATGCTTACATCAAGAATGACTATTCAAAGTTCTTCTCTGGAAAAGAAGCTCATTTTGCCTTGATGGCTATGACTGACTCATCGACTCTGGTAAGTTCTGACCAACTTCCTAAATGCAAAGATTGTGTTACGTTATTAAGAAGATGTGATAAGTCAGAGGAACAGATTCGCAGCTTAAAATTTGAATTGGCCAGTGCAAGAACTGTTGTTGAAACATACAAAAAGAACTAAAAATCTTTGAAAAAAACTCTTGAAAACTATAAAAAGGATGTTTCAGGGTTAACCAAAACACTTTCAAACAAACAAATTGCAATTAAAAACTATATAAATGAAATTGAAGAAATAAAGCTTGAAATGGCCAAAGTCAAATGTTTATATGAGAAAATGAACAAAAAGCTAGAAGGTTATCTCAATGTGAAATATGTTTTGGACCACATTGTGGAGTTGCGTAACAAAGAAGGTGTTCCAACCAATATCAGTTATAAATCTGTTTCGTCTCCAGTACTTTTTGAAAATCACAACTTTGAAGTTGTGACACCGGAGAGTTCAAAATACTCATCTTCCACATCGGAAAATGAATCAAACACCTCTAGTGTAGGTGATCCATATTCTAATGTGAGACCGATATTGGGTGTGAACAATGAGAATGTGGTCGCAATCATAGATTCTGATTCTGAGGAGGACGAACCTAAAAAGAATGTTGATATTCCTTTGGAAAATCACATTGCTTGTGATCCATCTCCTAAGGTTCAGGTTCCTCCTAAGGCTGTAACTACGCCTAAACCATCAGATAAGAAAACTGAATCGAAAGAATCAGTGAAGAAGTCTGATGAGAAAAAACCAGATTAGAAAAGAGTGAAAAAATTCTATCGGATGGAAGGATCCGATTAGATATTTGCTGACTCTGAGTATCCCATACAGTTTGTGAACTATTCTCAGATTTCTCAAATCTGGCAAGAAAGTACAATCTTGTTTCCTAAATCTGAAAGAACAAATCATTTTCCACAGAACTAGTCAGAAAACTGTTTGGTGATGACTCTAAGAAAGATAGAGTGCATGTGACTGATTTTATGAAACCATTTGAAAGTGTTAACTCATTTTTGGAGCCGGATTACTCACTAGAGCCCGCTCCTGAGAGTTTGAGACGAAAGTGTATTGATGATCAATACCGAGTTAACACTTTTGCAAACTATCATGAAAAACCAAAATTTGAAGAATAGTGTGCCTGTTTCAAATGTGGGGAGTGAGGACATTTACTTGTTCACTGCCCATATGTGAAACACAAGAGGCATGAGGTTGAAGTGAGAAGAAACCAGAGGGATTCGAATGTTGTTTATCCTCGAAAACCGTTTTATCCACCAAGAATAAAACAACAGATTGTTTATGAGAATCATAATCGAATCGCCATGAAGAAGCCTATGAAGAAACCGATGGTGAACTCGGTAAATGACAAGCAAAACGTTTATCCTAAACCAGCTGCTAATTTAGTTGCTCGACCTTCGCCTATTAAATCAGACAAGGTTATTAAGACTGCTCATCAAAAAGTCGTTTCTAAGAAAACAGAAAATGTTAAAATTGAAAATCCAAAACAAATAAGAATTTTAAAACGACCTTAGCAGACTTAGTTACCGAAGGGATCTTCTAGTGGTTCTACCTCAACTTCACAAGAATCAGTGAATGTTGTTTCTGAAAAGTAAGTTTTAGAAAAGCAAATTGGTGATAAGAATAATGTTTCATTAAATGCTGATACTTCAAGACCCAAGACCATGAAGGCCTGGGTACCCCGAAACAACTAACCATTTTTTGATGGTGCAGGGATTTCCAGCTGGTCTTGTTAGTAGTGTTTGGATTGTTGACAATGGAGCTTCCGGGCACATGACAGGGGACATGACACTCCTTTTCGACATTAAGAACATCAATGAAGGTTATGTTTCCTTTGCTGGTAACAAGGGTGGTTATATTACGATGGAGGGAATTGTTAGTAATGGGATTGTAAGTTTTGAGAAGATATCATATGTGTGACACCCGACATATTTGGCTTAGACATTCTAATAACATCTAAGTCTACCTTAGCGGGAAACGTTTATAAACGAACTTAACTGGGTTAGTTGAGTCGGGTCAAGTTAGGATTGTCCAGGGTACAATGATCTGGAGGATCATTGGGAGTCGTTTTGGGAATACACTAGTACCGGGTCCCGTTTTTGGTGACATTACATGAACTAATTAAGTATATGTGTAGATTACGGGTCGTATGGTCGATTATACACATAGATGTGTTTAAATGATGTGTAAATGATTATCCGTGCTTAAATATGTTAAACATAGACTAAGGTTGCACGCTCATATATTAAGGTATGTTTGAATGCGTTAAACATGAGAAACTAGAAAACTAGAAAAAACATGGATTCTGGTTCGACCACTTCGAGTGGTAGAAGGAAGAATTTTGCTTGGTTCGACCCTTTGTAAATGGGCGAACCTGGGATATGGAATTGAAAGAATTCCCTTCGACCAGGACAGGGCTCATTCGACCCTGTGGAAAGGTCGAAGGAGGCTACCTTCGACCACTTACAGGGGGCGAAGGAGGATCAGTATAAATACCAAACTTTGTCATTTTTCACCATTTCACAAACCCTAACCGTCTCAAAACACTCTCAAACGATTTTAATCACTAAGGAAGGAGTTTTTGCTCTTCTTTTTCATAATCTAATCTATCTACAACATCTAAACAAGAATCCAAGGTGTGTTCTTGATCCTAAACCTTTTTAAAGCATTTTAATTCGTTTTCATCTAACCCTAATTGTCCGGATCTGTTCTAAGGGTGTTTTAATGATTAAAAACCTTTTAAACATCTTTCTAAATCAAAACCTTATCATTTAAACATGGGTCTTCATGATGATAAACATATGTAAATTGTGTATTATGTGGTGTTATGTGTTGTTCAATGATTTGCTGCCGTATCTATGATAGAAACATGATATAGGATTGTTATTAATGCTAGTTTATTGTTGTTTAGGCTTAAAGAGGGATAGATAGTGATATTATGGGTATTTGGGGGTTTTAACGAATCTAGACTTGATGCATGATATTTATGATCAATAGAACTAATAGGGAAAGATCGAACACTCGACAAACTAAGCATTTTAAGTTGAACATGGATCGATTTCAAAGTTTCCAAATTGGGTAAATAATCCATGCATGATAGTGACGTTTCCAAAATTCTTACCATTTTGGGAAAGGGCTGAAATGGACGTATTATCGGGGGAAATCGGTGGGGTTTTGTAGGGATAAGTTATTCATACTTGACTGCTGTGTTTGATGATGTTTTGAGGTGTTTCGAATGTGTTTGAAGCGTTTTTAGGAAAATTTGTACAACAGGGGCGAACCTGGACTCCTTCGACTGATCGAAGGTGCGAAGGAGAGAATCCAGAGTCGAACCTGGGTTATGTTTGGGCGAACGTGGTAAAACGGTCGAAGGAGACATCAAACGGTCAAACGAAACATAAAACGGGCAAAGGAGACATAAAACGGGTGAAGGAGACTTAATCTGACTGGTTCGACCGTTCTGATGCAGAAATGAGATTTTTGATACAGACTAAGTGTTTTATGCTTGAACCTTGTGTGTAATCTATGTGTACTTGATTAGTTAGGGTAATGAGTCGCCAACGGGATGTCGGGTCGGTCTAGTGTGTCAGTTAAACATTTAAACACGATTTAGAACATACTTGGTTACGATCTGGACAATCGGGGACTAGATAACCTTATGGTTTTTAGTCGGAACACTTATGTGAACATTTTGATAGATCTCCGGTAGAGGGATTATCAAGGGCTTAGCATTTTTACTTGTAACTGAAGAACACTATCTAAGGTGAGTTCACGGCCCCACTTTTACTGCTTTAACTTTTGGGGGAGAAAACATGCGCTAAACTATTTCGGTAACATATGTCATACTATGGTTTTTTACTATGTATTGCTATACGATCTTTTGGAAGTCCCGGGGAAACCATGAATGTGCGGGGATGCACAACGGGGGAAATGTGGATAGATCTATTGGGCGTGACCTGCCCCACTCGTCGGCTTGGAGGGCCGGGCGGGTGCATATTTTCTCGAACAGGAACATTGGTATCATGCTGAACATTCGGGCTGCTTAAACATATGCTAAACATTGCTAAACGTGTCTAGTAATGGTTTCCAATCGTAGTAGTAATAAAACATACACCTAGCTAGCGTACTTGGTAACATTGATATAGTATGGACATGGTAACGTTTTGGTAACATTATGGTAACATATTGCACAAACCTGTGAACTCACCAGCATTATATGTTGACGTCTTTTTGGCATGTTTTTCTCAGGTCGCTAAGGTAGCAACGAATGGAACCAGGCGCACGAGTCTGCATTGGCGTCTAGGCTTAGTTCATGTTTTGTAATAACACTTGGTACTTTTGGTCTATGGTCTGTAACTTGATTAATGCTTCCGCTACTGGTTTTAAGTTTATGAAAACTATGTCTTTTTGACTGTCATAA
Source organism: Ambrosia trifida (assembly GCA_028751855.1). Classification (NCBI taxonomy): domain Eukaryota; kingdom Viridiplantae; phylum Streptophyta; class Magnoliopsida; order Asterales; family Asteraceae; genus Ambrosia; species Ambrosia trifida. The sequence continues at coordinate 68,761,749 of CM054127.1, forward strand.
ATCTTCATATAGAGTTGTTTATTGTGATCGTTGACTTGGATTCTGGTTTGTCATGCGCCTCGCGGTAAAACTCCGCAAGTGGTAATTTGAGGGTGTGACATATTGGTATCAGAGCCAATGGTTATAGTGAACTAGGACTGCATGTAGAGTCTGGTCTATAGCCGAGTCGCACACACTAGACGGTCACATACTTTGAGTCTATTAGTGGGATACGTACTAACATTGTCGGGGTGTCCTTACATCATCATCATGCTTCTCCGTTACATCGTCCGCTTTTATTTGGGTTCTTACCTACCCTGTCTTCTTCTTCTGGATTGAAGAAGGAGGGGTTGATCTGTTGGTTCTAGCACGCACATGCCTTTTTACACTTGCACTTATCGTAACACGTTACTAGGCGATGATATTCGGAGGCCGGGATCTGGATTAGGGGTACATCCCGATGGACTTCGAGTTTGGATGTATGGTCCTGAATTTGTCCCTAAGTTAACTCTTGTAAATTTCCAGTGGTTGACACTAGAAGTGAATCTGAATCCCTCGATTTCTTGATTTGTTAAATCATGTCTGGTGCTCGCGGTGGTGGACGTCGTGGTGGCGGCGGTGGTCGTGCTGGAGGCGGTGGTCGTGGAAACATCAACATGACCCAAGCTGAGCTGAACAACTTGCTACAGCAGCAAGTAAAGATGGCTATGGCTAATTTCCAGGCTGGGATTAATGCCATGGGTGGTGAGTTGATATCTATCGACCTTGCCTCATTCTTGGGTGTCATGTCCTTTCGTTTGTGTTTTACTCGTGTACCGTGTTTTCAGGTGTTGGTGTCAATCCATCCCCACCTCAGTGCTCTTATAAGAAGTTTCGGGACTGTGAGCCCCATAACTTCGCTGGAACTGAGGGAGCGGTGGGACTGCTCCGATGGCTGGAAAAGGTTGAGTCTGTGTTCGTCATGTCTAACTGTCCTACTGGGGGTCGGGTGAAGTATGCTACTGCGACATTTGAGGGGCCTGCACTGTCGTGGTGGAATGCTACTACTCAGAACATGGGATTAGGGGAGGTTATTGTTATGCCATGGGCGGAGTTTGTGCAACTGTTGAGAGGTGAGTACTGTCCGACAGAGGAGGTACAGAAGTTAGAACATGAGGTCTGGAGCTACAAGATGGTTGGGTCTGAGATTGAAGAGTACACTGTGCGGAGGAACATACTGGCGGTGTTGTGCCCTGATTTGCACACACCCGAGTATAGGAGGATTGAGCACTATGTGTCTGGGATGGTGCCGGAGATTGCGGGGTTGGTGGCCGCTGGGAATCTTCCAACTATTGTTGAAGTCGTCCGATCAGCTCATCGGATGACTAACCTGAAGGTGGCAGAAGGTGTTTTGCCTCCTAAGGGTGCTGCTGTGAAGGTTACTAAAGGGAACAAGAGGAAGTGGGATAGTGCGGGGAAGAGTGTTGTGCCAGCGCCATCTCAGCCGGCAAAGAAGTTTGATTCATCTGGGTCTTCTTCTGGGCAGAAGTCAAGTGGGTATGTTGGGAAGCATCCCAAGTGTAACAAGTGTGGTTTTCACCATTCTGGGAGTTGTGATCGGGCTCGTTGTCATCGGTGCCATCAGTTGGGGCATCATGCTAAGGATTGCAGGGTGGCACTCACCCCAACTCAGACTCCTGCTGCTACTCCTACTCCTGCCACTCAGGGGACTCCGGGGAAGCAGGGGTGCTATAACTGTGGTGATACGGGACACTTCAAGCGTGAATGTCCTAAACTGAAGCAGGGCGATAACGGGAGGGGCGGGAACGGTAATAGGAATAACGGCGGCGGAGGCAGGACTGCACGTGCTTTCGTCATTGGATCTGCAGAGGCTAGGCAGGATCCAGACACAGTTACCGGTACGTTCCTTCTTAATGATCGCTATGTTTCTGTCTTGTTTGATTACGGTGCCGATAAGAGTTTCTTATCTATGGATATTAGTCGATTGCTGGATATAGTACCCACACCTTTAGAAGCTAAGTACTTAATATAATTGGCTGATGGTAAGAAAATCGAAGCGACACACACCCTTAGGGAATATCGTTTGGAACTGTCGGGTTTGTCTTTCCCCATTGACCTTATGCCGGTACCCCTGGGTAGTTTTGATGTCATTGTCGGCATGGATTGGTTATCCTTGTATCGCGCGGAGATCGTTTGTTTCGATAAGGTTATTCGGATCCCTCTCCCTAATGGAGAGACTCTTTCGGTTCATGGCGAGAAAGGTGGTGCTCCGTTGAGAATCATTTCTAGCATGAAAGCCCGTAAGTACCTTCGGAAGGGGTGTTCGGCCATTCTGGCACTTGTTAACGTTTCTACTGACAATGAGAAGAAGATCGAGGATATTCCGGTGGTTCGTGATTTTCCCGATGTGTTTCCTGATGATTTGCCTGGTCTTCCTCCCCATCGTCAGGTTGAGTTTGGTATCGATCTTACTCCGGGAGCAGCTCCTATTGCCCGAGCTCCGTATCATCTTGCACCTCCCAAGATGCAAGAGTTGTCCAGTCAGTTGCAGGAACTCTTGGAAAAGGGTTTCATCCGACCGAGTTCTTCCCCGTGGGGAGCTCCTATTTTGTTTGTGAAGAAGAAGGACGGAAGTCTTCGCATGTGTATTGATTATCGTGAGCTGAACAAAGTAACCATCAAGAATCGTTATCCTCTTCCTCGCATTGATGATCTCTTTGACCAGCTCCAGGGTTCTAGCTACTATTCGAAGATTAATTTACGGTCCGGTTATCACCAGTTGCGCGTCAGGGAAGCTGACATTCAGAAGACTGCTTTTCGCACTCGTTATGGCCATTTTGAGTTCTTGGTCATGCCTTTTGGTCTCACTAACGCACCGGCTGTGTTCATGGATTTAATGAACCGCGTTTGCAAACCTTACCTTGATAAGTTTGTCATTGTGTTTATCGACGATATTCTGGTTTATTTTAAAAACAAGGCGGATCATGAGGAACATCTACGGTTGGTCTTGGAACTTTTGAGACAGGAGCAGTTGTATGCTAAGTTCTCGAAGTGTGATTTTTGGTTACGTGAAGTTCAATTCCTAGGGCATGTGGTGAATGAACTGGGAATTCATGTCGATCCGGCTAAGATCGAAGCTATTAAAGACTGGGAAGCACCAAAGACGCCATCCGAGGTGCGGCAATCCTTAGGTCTTGCGGGTTACTATCGTCGTTTCATTGAGGGATTTTCGAAGATCGCTCAACCCCTCACTACTCTTACCCATAAAGACCGAAAGTTCGACTGGGATGAACCACAAGAATCAACATTTCAGATGTTGAAGCTTAAACTTTGTTCTGCACCTATCTTATCTTTACCTGAGGGTACGGATGACTTTGTTGTGTACTGTGACGCTTCTATTCGTGGTCTCGGTTGTGTGTTGATGTAACGCGGGAAGGTTATTGCTTATGCTTCTCGTCAACTCAAGGTTCATGAGAAGGACTACACTACTCATGACTTGGAACTGGGTGCGGTAGTCTTTGCGTTGAAACTCTGGAGACATTACTTGTACGGTACCAAGTGTGAAGTATATATCGATCACAAGAGTCTTCAGCATATTTTCGACCAGAAGGTGTTGAACATGCGGCAGCGTCCCTGGGTTGAACTCCTGAACGATTATGACTGTGCTATCAAATACCATCCAGGCAAGGCGAACGTTGTGGCAGACGCCTTGAGCAGGAAGGAGTCTGCGAACCCTCGCCGTGTTCGAGCCTTGCAGCTCACCATTCATTCGTCGTTACCTGACCAAATCCGTTCTGCACAGTTGGAAGCCTTGAAGGAGGAAAACCTTAAGGCTGAGACTATGCACAGTGCTGACAAGCATCTTGAACTGAGGACCGATGGCTTACACTATTTTGCGGGACGTGTTTGGGTCCCATTGTTTGGGGGATTGCGCGAGCTTGTTTTGGATGAAGCTCACAAATCCCGGTATTCTATTCACCCTGGCTCCGATAAGATGTATCAGGATTTGAAGATACTTTATTGGTGGCCAAACATGAAAGCTGATATAGCTTCTTATGTCAGCAAATGCTTGACTTGTGCTAAAGTCAAGGTGGAGTATCAGAGGTCGTCTGGTCTCCTGCAACAACCAGAGGTTCCGGAATGGAAGTGGTAGCGAATCACGATGGATTTTGTCACCAAGTTGCCAAGGTCACCTAGTGGTTATGATATGATCTGGGTGATTATTGATAGGTTGCAAAGTCGGCACGTTTCATACCTATTAAGGAAACCGATGGACTCGAGCGGTTGGCTCGACTTTACCTTAAAGAGGTGGTTGCTCGGCACGGGGTGCCTGTCTCTATTATCTCTGATCGTGATTCTCGTTTTGCTTCGCGTTTCTGGAAGGCTCTGCACAAGGCTTTGGGTACTCAGTTCGATATGAGTACGGTTTATCACCCGCAAACTGATGGACAGAGTGAGCGAACGATCCAAACCTTGGAAGACATGCTTTGGGCATGTGTCATCGATTTTGGCAAATGTTGGGAGATCCACCTGCCATTAGTGGAGTTCTCCTACAACAACAGCTATCACTCTAGTATCAAGGCAGCTCCGTTCGAGGCTCTATACGGACGGAAATATCGATCACCACTTTGTTGGGCCGAGGTGGGCGAGAGCCAGCTCACTGGTCCGGAACTTGTGTACGAAACTTCGGAGAAAATCTTACAGATTCGTCACCGTTTGGCTGCTGCACGGGATCGTCAGAAGAGTTATGCCGATCGCCGTCGAAAACCTTTGGACTTCCAGGTTGGGGACAGGGTACTTCTGAAAGTTTCACCATGGAAGGGCGTCATAC